>JANZLQ010000079.1:76777616-76797750 GCA_026212715.1 Elanus axillaris | reverse complement strand
CCCCCCACCCCAAAATCTGTTTTAAAGACATGAAATTTCAAAACCCGTAAACCTTATTTATTGTTATATTCGATATGAAATTTCACTAGAAAAAGGAAAGTTGTAAAGTTAACTGAGAGGGAAGGAGTTTAACATCTACCAGAATAATGGGCAGTGTTAACTGCTGGTAAACTTGCACTTTATTTTTGCTTGAAGTGTCTTCAAGGAGAACTAAAAAACCTACCATTTTGAAAATGGTATCAAACATGCTGTATGAAGCTGATTTCACAGAATGCTCCCAGTCACGCTCACAGAGCTGCATACTGTATAAAATCAGGATGGCAATAAAGAGGAGATTAAATACTCAAGAAAACCCTAATCATCATATTAAAAGTTGCAGTTAAAGGTCTGAGATAACAGCAGGCCTGTGTCTTCATTCAGCTGAATGAATCTCCAAGTTCAGCTTTCTCTTTTTTGGTATTTTAAATTGTCAGCCTTAGGACTGAGATAACATAGACAAACACAGTTGGGACTAGTGCTAGTGCAGGTAAGTGCACTTCATTGCAAAGTTCCAAGATTTTCACTTACACTTTTTGCTCCTTAGCCACATTGCATTAAAGTCAGGAATTTTTCTTTTTTACTAAAAAACATCTCACTGCTAAAACATTACCTCAAATGGATTAGGTACTTAAGCCTCAAGGTTAAGACAAGCTTTTTAGGAATTTTTATAAACGTAGGGCAGTATCCAAATCCATGCTTCACAAACATTTGTAGCTATGTTTTTTGTAATTACTGAAGAAGTGAGTAAGACATTTTGAGGTAACATATCACATGTACATATGAGAACGCTTTCTCAATGCTGTTCAGTTTTCAGACAAATTGCAAGTCAGCCATTCTGAAGACTGGTGGCTGCTCTACTATTTATTTTTCCAGCAACATTAAGCAGTACTGCTTATGTTTTCTATCACTACTAGCTACATAATTTTTTCACTCCAATATGGTGTTGGTCACTGCAAAGTCAGCTGCTTAAATGTAAGAGAGACTTCAGCGTCCTTTTTTGTTGGGTCATGATATGCATTGGATCTAAGCACCCTGACTAGTACCAAAACATCAGATAAAAATGAACTGATAGCCAAAAAAGAAATTAACAACATTTAGTGGGATTTTCATGATTATTTTTACTGTTTTGCCTTATAATTGTCACCAACAATCAGCATCCAGCATTCATGTAGCAGAACTTGGCTGCCAAATGGTTGACTTAACCCTTACCACATTTCATCTTTTTCAGCAAAATACTTTCTTGCTTTCCCTATTGCTTGCAGTACAAACAACTCACAGTACATACTTCTAAGATGCTCTATTTGCATGAAAAATTTCATTTGAAAGACTATTCTGACAAAAGCTTTTGTTTTCAAGGCTTTGATTTTAACAAACTGCAGTTTCTAAATAAGCCTGTGTAGGTTTCTCTTAATTTTTTTAATTTTTTTTTTAAATAGAAGCAGTAAAGATGTTGGTGAACATCTCTAAATTGAACTTCCATGAAAATCAGGGCTTCAGCTGCTGCAAAATGCAAAGATGATACTGTTCCAGCTCAGAATTTCAACATATTGGCCAAAAAGTTATAATGAAGTAGACAGCATGATATAAAGCAACAGGAGTGTTCTCACAATTGGTTCATGTTGTGATGTTTATTCCATTTTTTTAAATTTTAAAATGAATTAATATACATGCAAAATTAACAGCCTAGAAACAGAAAAGCTGCATGTGCAGCTGTAGCGTCATTACCCAAATGGACAGAAAGATGAATGTCTGCCTAAGCAAAATAAACTCCATGTCAATGTGACACTTTTACAAAGAATAAACCTCCTCATAGCAGCAAGCAAATATAAATACTGAAACAATCAGATTGTAACTAGTAAAATTGAGCTTATTTCTCCTATAAAAATAAACTTCCTCTTGACATTAATAGATCTCAGAAATCTTTCCTAGCTCCACCTTTTAAAAAAATACTTGTATTTTCAGTCAGGTGAAAAGGGACAGATACACACTGCCTAAAAAGGCATGTCAAGCATCAAATTACAAGTCCTTTCCATTTCACTAATTTGTAAGCTCAACTCTCAATTATCCATTGACTGACTCCCTGGGAAGACAGAATAGAAGGAAAGAGTACAGGGAGTTTTACTACAACCCAGATGAAGAAACTGGCAACATTAGCTCAGGTTTAGAAACAAGCTAGCTCAGAAATTCCGTCTTTACCTCAAGGAATGTCATATCTCTGGTTCAGCTTTTATGCCTGTAGAACAAAAATGATTTTACTTTGATATGTTTAATGCAAAAGGAACAAAACATGTCTGCTCTCTCTTCTTGCTAGTTCCAAACAATTACACTACTCATTTTCTTATTAAGGGGGATGAGACCTAATCAATGTTTGTATATATTTGGGAGACACAGAGGGTGTCTCAGTGTTACAACTTGTAGAAAGAAAATTCTCCACTGTCCTGAATGGTTTGATTTTAGCCTTTTTTGCGCATACCTGAAAGTGCTATCAAAACTGAATGGGGCTCCTTTCACCAGCAGGAGTTACAGGAGTTACCTACTGCCTGCTGGAAGCCAGGTATTTGCTGGCTTGCTATGTTCACAATAACCTTGCCTGTAAATGAAACAGTTGCAGCATCTTTGCAGCACCTTCTTTAATCAATGGGCATCTGAAACACAGTTCAGTCAATTAAGACACTGTCCTTTAATGCCTGCTGAGTTCTTTGTGACCCAATGATTCACTGGTCCCTGATGTTTTCTAATTTAAAGGTCAAATTTCCTATGAAGGACAGATAGAAACCATCTGGCTTTCCTGTAGAAAAATCAAAAGCTTTTTTTTTTTTGTTAGGAGGTGACAATGCTGAATACATTAGCTACATCGGAAGAGTGATGGTCTACCTCTTCCTTATGCAAAACTGTTTATATAATTGGCTCCAGATTTTAGTCATTACTACTTAAATTTATAGCACTGGCTAATTTAAAAAAGCCCAACAGTTAGCAATTAGTTTTGCAGCTGTACTGGAAATGAAAAAGCAAGTAGCACTGGCAGAAAAAAGGTGTGCATAGGGAAATCTTCATTGTATTATCAGTTATGCATTGACAAGTCAACATAAAGAGGTTTTAGCCCAGCCTTTTTCCTGAAAATTGAGAAGTGGAAAAGCATAAGCAAAGAGTAGAAAATTTAAAGGTGATTACCTCAGAGGCCACAGAAAGGGAGAGGCAAACTGGGGAGACTCTTACCCTACTTTTCAATTTAATTTCATTTTGTGACATTTCTGAGCCAAAGTGGGTTTTCAGAACAGCCTAAGAGGGTTGCAGTAGGAGACAGTGTCATGAACCATGAGGTGAAGCACACTACACTGACAGTTTTCTTTATAAATAGTATGAAGACAACAAAAGGAGATGAAAGGATCAAAAAAAACAAGTAATTTTAAGCTCTGCAGCTACTTCTTCTTGGTCAAAAATTGACATATGTTTTACTGTTAAACAAAACACCAAGAATTTTAAGAGGGTTCCTACAGTTTTGAGGATGGGGGCAATTTTGTGTGGTTGGTAACCACTGTTTTCTAGATTCTTCTATGGGGAAAAGTAGTGATCAAAACTGGAGTGAAGGAAGCAAGTCACTAAAACAAGCTTTTCTTACAGTTGAAAGGTACTAGCCAATTAATCCAATGATACCGGGTATACACAGCAAAAGTGGATAGCTGGTTGAAAAAAACATTTTTCCATACACTCTCAAAAAATTGTTGTGAAACTTCAAAACAGAGCATTTTGTGTTTTCAGGCCAATGCTGACCTACTAATTTTCAGTCCAATTTGAGGTGTAAGAATGCATCATTAAGGTCAGCGCTGATTTAATTTCTGAAAACAAATGTTACAGAAAGCAAGTAAGTAGTTATTATCAAATTTTGGTATGCTCTAAATCCACATCTCCAGTTGAAGTCAATGGGAGTTTCTGGTTCTTTTCACACTAACAGGGAGAAAATACCCACAACTGTCATCATTCTCTGGTAAGAAAAATCAGTTTGTGTAGAGCTTACTCTCTTTTGAACAAGAAGAATGTGAAAGTACCTTCACATATGACAGGAACAGAGTGCCCAGCTCTGCTTACACCATCCTGGTACCATAAACCATGTCAAAACCAGGTTTAATCTATACTTATTTTACAGAAAGTTGTACATGACAAGCTGCTGTTCCAATTTTGCCTTCGCTTAATACCTATTTCTCCCAAGACATTTCACAACTACTGGACAGAAATGACACCTGGACAATATGCCTTCAGTTAAATTTTAAGCTTGATTATGCAATTACATTCTGCCAGTTAGCTCCTTGGGATGTCAGGTTGTTACTGGAAGGTAGATGGTTATTTTGGCAAAAACAGTCTCCAACTATAAAGATCCTGCTTCTCTTTTGTTCTTCAAGTTAGTAATACTATTCCTTAAGAGTGTTTCATAAACTAAGATTTTTCTAAAAAGTGTCATTTAACATACCAGTCTGAAATTCTTATAAAAAAAAATAAATCACAATTCAAATCATCCAATGCCTCACTGAAGAGGATGTCCTACATTACAGTTTCTTTCATGATCTTACTTTGTTTCCTTGTTTGTCTGAACATAAAGTCCAAGGATTGCTGACTTCCAACCATCTTTTCTAACTTGTCTAACTAGTGAGCATCCTATTACAATAGGCATGTATCTCAGAGGAAGTGACAAAAGAGAGCACATAAAATCAAGCCATACAAAATGACAGTAATATTCTTTATTCTATTTAAATTCATTTTATTCTAGCCTTCATTATCATATGGTATATGCAAATTTTATTTTAACTTAGAATATATATATGATGACAAAAACTAAACCTTCATTCTGGCTCTAAAAACTCAGCAGATTACTTTCTCTGAAAGTTTAGAAAAGGGGAACACCAAAAAATATTTCTGAAGGCAGCTTTATTTGCAAGCATGCTTTCACATCTTACTGTATTTTCCACCAGTAGGCAGGTATGTCCTGCAACATAAATCACGTCCCTGCCTATCAGAAGTGAGGATGATGCATTATTTCACTTTGTGAAGCTCAAGATCAGACTGGAACTTAGGCTACCATCCAACATTGCAATGCTTTCACTTTGAGGAATCAAAACTGTGACCATTAAAGAAAAATATTTCTTTAGAAATAATCTTTAGAGTAATTCATGCCTGCTTGGTAACAGCAGTACAGCTGCACCTACTGAAAAATCCCAGTATCAATGATCTCTATATCAAACAAATTGTTCTCTAAAATAACTGAAGTATAATACTCCCTTCACTAAGCATTCCTTTGTTTAAAAACAAGATTTTTTTCCCTACTATATAATTTTCCTTGTATTTAAATCAGAAAACTAGTTTATGAATAATCACCGAATTTAGATAAAGGTAACCTACCTAGTTACCTCAGTTACTTGACTTCAGCTGCCTGTGAGACCAGAGCCTCACTGGCTCACCAGCTCCCTAAAGCAAAAATGCGGGCTCTACAAAACAGAGAATGAGTATTACTACAGCACCAATAAGGAAAATGCTGGCTACAAACTTCCAGCTACACTGTTAAGCAGGATACCTTCCTTAGATACAGAAACATTTGTACATCTCCCCCTTCGTCTTCTGTGAAAGTAGTATCATGGTTGAAATGGCTATTGACTTGATTCACACAAAGGTAATTTAATTTTGCAGTTCAGTCCAAAATGGATCTTTAGCTAATTTGAGTCTGTTGAAATATATATAGATTTTTTGTTTAAAGCTTTAAGAAAAAAAAATAAAAATCAATTGAGATGCTGAAAGCATTTATTCAATTTTCCTACAAGGTACAGTATTACCCTGTTAAATGACTGAACAGACTTGCCACTCAGCCCAAGAGATGCAAGACACCTTGTTCTTTTTTTTAATTAGTACTAACAAAGCTTCTAAGTGATTTGAGGCAGGCTAATGGGTATTTAATATCCAAAACAAGTTTTCTAATACATTATTTAAAAAAAAATAAAAACAAAAAGTGACCTATTCACCATTCTATAATGGGTTGAGATGATTCTGATCCTAGCCCATTTACAGCTGATTTGCTAACTGTTTTTTTTAAAAGCAAAAAAAGTAAAACCAAAATTAAGAACTAAAGAAAACAACTACTGTCATAAGAGCTTTGAACATAGTTGCATGCATTCAGTAGATCATGTCAACAACAGCTTTATAGAAGGGTTCTCTGTTCACCTACTCTTTAAGGAATACATTATTATGTATTATTTTTACACAAATTTTAGGAGTATATAAAAAGGACAACTTTTGAACTAAAAGGACCAAACCTGAACAGTTAATAGGAGTGAAAAACAGCTGAGCTATCAGAAAACAATGAGTTTATATAAAATAATATTATTTGTGAGAGGGCTGAAAAGTCTATGAATTACAAATAAAACATTTATGAACAAGCTAAACAATCTGGTTATCTTTCTGATAATATCTTACTGTGTGGGATTTTTTTATTTTTTAAAGGAACAAGCACACTGTAAATGAACTTAAAGAACTTGGGAAAGTAAAACTTTTTCCTCTCAAAACGTTTGAAAATGTGAAAGTGATTTGCATTCCTTATCAGAAATACTAGCCTTACTGGTTCAGTTCTAGCTTTTTTTCATATTTTAAAGCCTCTGTGAACAGACAGACTTAAACCTGCCATGAGGGTAAAAGTCACAGTTCACCAAGCTGCAGCACTGTCAGAGCTCAGTATCCCAATAACTAATTGCTGTCTTTGATCTAAGAGTAGTCTGTCATATAACAACTAAGCTTATGTTCTTTTCATGCAAAGAAGGCACTATTATTTATACTTTATAAGGGAATTTAGAAGTAACCACATTGATCTAATTCATAGCTCTTAGAACTTCCTTTTAGATTTTGCTTCCTTCCATGATCTCCAATCAGATGCAATACAATCATACTTTACATAATCCTGATTTTTAACTACTGTACATCAGTGAACTGTAACATACTTAGCAGCTGTAGAAAAGACTTGTTGGCTTTCAATTCTGTATCTCAATTTGTTACTTCAAGAAAATCATATGGGAAATTCATATAGACCAAGAGTTTTAGAAGCGTCTGAAATACTCAAATGTTGCTACAATAAAACAATCCTTTACAAGTATTTTACAGAATCTAACATCCTATTATCATTAATTACAGAAAGCAATATACCCTTGGACAGCACTTCTACAGGGTTTACCAACATAAAATACAATGCCAAGATACTGATAGGAAACAAGGATATTGCACGTTAATTGGCAGTGAACACTGGGAAACTCTGATTAGTAAATGTCAGAGCTCATGAAAGAGCATCCAAGGCAAGAGCGAACACAATTGCGTCAAGTGACAGTGAACTCTGGACAGAGTTGAGTAAGATTAAAATACGCAGCAAGTCTCAAATTTATCGCTGCAAACATGTAAGAAGCAGCACTTGTAGAATTCAATCAAACCATCAGTTTGATCTTTTCATGATTACTGCAGTCAACGACAAACTTTCCAAAATTAGCCCCTGCACTACCGGTAGATACATACTTTAACTTCTCCCAGGATTTACTGTACATCTATTTGTAGAGTCTGCAATCTAAAAGGGCTTCCTTTCCTTACTGTGTCATGAAAATAAAAAGTATTTCTCCCCATTTTTCCAGTACATAGCCTGAAACAAACATGTCTTCTTTATAAAGATGAAATTAATATACATGCATTGCAAGCATACTGTTATGAAGGTATCTTCCTTCAAATAAGGTCTCTCCAGGAAAACGTAGTTAGAGAAATTGGTAGATGCTGAATCATTTTGATTTTCTACTTTAAGCCTCTACCTCCCATGTTCTATGTGAGTAACTTACTCAGTCTTTGCAGGGCATTTAGGGACAGAGGTGAGGTTCAAATATTGATATAGAAAAATAATTAGCTGTCAGTTTCTCAGGAAAAGTATCAAGTGGAGGGAGGGCTGTCATCTTTACCACAAAATATAGCACTTCTGGCTAGCTCAGCCTTCCTGGAAATGAAACTGAATAGCTACATGAACTCATTGTACTAATTTGAAACCAAGAAACTCTGAACAGAAATGCTCAAATTCTTGCAGGCAAAAGGAAAAATTTGGTTAGAATCACAATTTAGTTTTCTCTAAGGGAAATGTATTAGAAAATGACATATTAACTTAAAGATTCTAAATCATTGGTTTCATAGCTTATTGAAAACACTGAAGAACAGCCTATTTTAGAGAAAATCCACTGCTTGGATAAAAATTACACTGAACTGATTTCCATTGAATATACAGGCTCCACAAAGTCTTTTGTGGAATTAAAACAGATGCCCTTCACTATAAATCAGGTTATAAAAAAGCCAACATTTGCCTAAAATATAAGTGTAATGAAATTGAGATTAACATTTATCCAGTATTTTTAATGTCAACTGTTGTTGAAACATGAAATGGAGAAGAATGATTCAGTCTGGTGCAAAGGGACAGTTAGAATTACGGGACACAAGTTTGTTTACACAATAAACAAAAAATTCTTGGTGATGAAGACATACTAGCCTACTGGTTTTAAATCTTCAGCAGACTGGTTTTATAAAACCAACCATGACTTATGGGATTCTAGACTATATGGAATCTTTCATGGTAAAGTCAGTGTTGATTGCTTCACTTACCAAAAATTCCGTAAGGTAGGATAACTGTTCTTAGCAGAATATTAAAATATGACTTGGAACAGAGTGCTAGAGCACACTTCGCACTACCTCATGGATGATAAAGAGCAATTCTGTATTTATGGGCACACGTGTTAAGTGATCTCAAAAGTATATTCTCCTATCTTTAACTTCAATTATTCTAGAAATTGCTCAAAACTTATGAAACAGGAGCAAGGTCAGTTATAGATAAGTCACAAGTGACTGAAAACTTCATGACATCATGACTTGGGTCACTGCAAGATAAGGAAAGCTTTCCAGTTACCTTTTTTACAGTCTTATCAGGTTCAAGAGCAATATCTGGAATGTTGGCATCCACCATGAGGGAAAATAAGTTCAAGATCAAGTTGGAATACCTAAGCAGAAGAGCAAATTAGGTAAGACACTCTGAACTGTACAAAAGACATTTTGCAAACAACTTCATTTAAGAACACATCATCATCTTAATGTGAATTGGTAATGCTTCAGAGGAGATGCATTCATAACACTTTAGTTGAATATATTTATGTTAAAAACATAAGGTACCTGATATTAGCAGTGGAAGTTTAACCCTCAAACCATCTCAAACTGCCAAAACTGAACAGACTGCTCTGGTTTTATTATAATTTTCCAAAAAATGTCAGAACATTTATTCAGAGACACATCAAATATAAACTGTGATTTCACATATTGAAAGATTTAATGCCATTTTCTACCTCTAATAGGACAAATATATGCTAGTATATTGATTCAAAGGTTACTTTTTATTAAAAAGGATATCAGTGATATAGCAGTATTATATAAAACAGCATTCAAACAGCTGAAGTCTTCACAATTACAAGAAATGATTTTTCAAGCTGCTTCAAGGGCTTTTGCTGTAACAAGTTGAACATAAGTGATTTCACCAGATCCAAGTCTGCAGTTGCTCAGTTAAGCTCCAATAACATTGGTAGGCATGCTACACTTACGAAGTACAAATGTAATTTATAACCATTAAAAAAGACAAGACAGAGTATAGTTTTCAGTCTTAACACGGTGTTGGAACTACTTGTGAATCTTTTAAAGAATATCATTTTGCCCTTGCAGGAAATTAGCTGCAAGTTGCTTTTCGAAAAGATAATTTTCAAGCTGTTCAACATAAACTGAAACTTCCCATCCTCTGTAAAGAGATCTAATCCCCTTTCAGAGACAAAGTAGATAACTGACTTCAAAATCTGAAATATTGCTTTGCTAAGAACACTAGGAGCTTCACAGATGATAGAAAATGAATTCTTAGCAGCAAAACTTGTTTATTAGCAAGCTGCTGAATAAGCTGACAATTGCAAGGAGTACAAAGTATATTAACTACACAAAAAGACTGCTTCATAGCTGTATTTTACAAAGTAAATACTGCTCAACAACAACAAAAATCTCTCTAGAAAAGCATAATTCCATCAAAAACTCTTGACGCCTCATTATTATCTGGGACTAGCACTACCAAATACATTCCAATATAAGTTTTAACTCTTCATAAACACAAACATTTAATATAAACTGGGCAGAAGTCTTCAGTGCCTAATTTACTTCAGCTGTTCTGCTTCAACTTTCCCAGGGCAAGGGACTGGAATCAGGAAAATTACTTTTACCACAAGTTAAAAGAAAGGTTAGACTACCATTTTGTTTCAGATCTGGTTAAGAAATCTGGCAGTCAAGATGATGTGGTGCCAGGAACAGACACCACAGGTTTTAATGAAAATTTTTTCTACTTGCCTGAAACAAGCAAATCTCACTTTGAACATGCATAAATCTTACAGCTACGTTCTCTCTCTTCCTAGGTCATTGGTAGTTCTCCCTTTGAACTGACCCAAGAGTCTGAGTCCCTTTTGGTCTTGAATGACACAGAGAATAAGAGCTTATGAGCAGTACAGGTTACCAGCTTTATTTAAGTGATGGATGTTTGTAAAAGTGATTTCAAAAGTCTAGGCATCATTGCTAGATGCCAGTTAAGAGCCGGTTCTGTTCCACACAATGAGGTCTTTTGGTTCTTGGTGCTTAGAGTAAAAGCACTAGAAGCATAAGATTAACTGAAGAACCTCATTAAAAAAAGAAAAAAAAAACACCTCAAGAATAGGTAAATTTGGGGGGGGTATGTAGTGGGAAGAGACAGAATTAGGAAAGAGCTGCTCACTATATTTGCAGGACTCTCCTCTGACCCTCACCTCAATGCTTCTTTAACTCAGTAATCAACTAGATGGTGGTCTAAGGATGAAAAAGTCCTTAAGTAAGTTTATTAGCTGCCTCTAGGATCCCTGTCATGTTTCACAGATTTTTAGGAAATTTATTTTAAAAATGGGACTTGACAAGAGAGGTAAGATCTTCCTACTTTAGAGAGCTTGCTGTCATCCCTCCCATAGGCAACATTCTTGGCAAATGTGCCAAGATGACCACAACTGGTCAATTGACAGCCCAAATTCACCCAGAGACTAGACACTTTGCTGAAACACCCTAGTTAAGAATCTGACCTGTAAAAACCAAACACCTTTGTCATGCAAGTCATATCACTCATTTGTGACATCTACATTAAAGGCCTCTGGAATGGCTGACCTCCATCCATGGCCAGAATGAACTAGGAGCTCAGCTTCAACTGAGTACCTAAAGCTGACCTTAAATCCCTCTCATGTAAATGCATTCTTTGTTTTCCTCAAAGCTCAGTAATAATTCGTTTACCAAAGAAATGAGCACTCTGCTACACTGGAGGTTGATTAAGCTTACAGTTTGTACATAAAGTGCTAAAAGCAAGAAGGTTCTGTAAAAAATTAAGAAATTTAACAAAATAACTCTACTCTTACATAGGAGAGGCCTCATATATACCAAAAAACCTGCATCACAGAAGTTCAAATTCTCACAGCCATCTTTTCTGAGAATGGCAGCTTTTGGTTTCATGTGCTTAATATCTCATCAAATACATGCGTGATCCTAAAGCACTCCTTTATGCATTTTTTCACCATTTACTGGCCCCTTTGCATATAGATATCTTCAACCAACCAAATACTTAGGCTGTTGACATTGCAGTAGTCTATCAAATCTGAAGCCACTAACTTCTACTACAAAGACAGGACAGGAAAGTATACCATTATCTGCAGTCTCAAAGTAAAAGCCCTATTTACCTGGTCTAACACAAAAATTCCAAAGTTTAAAATGCAGACGCCTTTTCTGCAGTGTAACTTGGGACACCCTAAGACTCATTTTTTCTCTTCTCAAGACTATGTGTACTCCTCAACCACTATCATGTCCCAGTCAGCTGTAATAAACTATGGCATTTATTCTTCCAAAAGTATTTCCTCACAGTCCAGACTCAATAAACCTGACCTGATCCCATCCAGTTTCACCTTTGATCTTCCCTCTTCACCATCTACC
The DNA here is from genome assembly GCA_026212715.1 of Elanus axillaris. Classification (NCBI taxonomy): domain Eukaryota; kingdom Metazoa; phylum Chordata; class Aves; order Accipitriformes; family Accipitridae; genus Elanus; species Elanus axillaris. The sequence goes on along the minus strand of JANZLQ010000079.1, from coordinate 76,785,648 downwards.
CCCAGCTTTGAGAAGACTATCTAGGCACTGCACTGCCTAGCTACAACCTTTCCAAAGAATCAGCACTTGCCAAGGGCCATCACAGCTATCCACTTGTTGCCTATAGTGTTTTCATTCAGAGCTATATGGCCTCCTCTGTCCACTACACCATTGAGAACAGACTGGGGAAAAACACTCTGGTCCACACAGCTGGATATCCCCATCCATACCAAGCAAATCTCAGCCCTAACTACAGCTTCTGTCCCTAGTTACCTCCTAATGTCCTTACCTATGCCCAAGAACTCAAACTGAACATCAAACTTCTCACCTGACTAACACAGGGGGAAACCCTTATTTGGGAAGGAACAATACAATCTAGAACCTCATGCTGGAAAAAACTCTCAAGTGTTGCAGCTGGATTCTTCTCTGCTAGATCCTGCTGAGGATGTGTAAACTGGGAATTCTCAGAGGAACGGAAATGCTAACACATAACAGGACTTGAACCTCTTCAAATAGGCTCAACATGTATAATGAAAAAGGCCGCTACAGCCCAAGTGAGGGTGCAAGTTTTGCTGCCAGCTGCAATTTGCCCTGCAACACGTTCAGAACACAGAGGCTGTTCTTTCATTAAAGCACTGCTGACAAACACACACCACTGATTACTGTTGTTCAAAAAAGTGGAAAGCATCTCCCCTACCCCCTGAAAAAAAACCAACAAAACCAACAAAGAAAATGCACACCAATGATCATATTGCAAACTACTTCCAACCTGAAACAATCAACAACACTATTTTTCCCACTTAAAAGTTTTAAATTCTTTTTGTTTTCATTCTGCAACACCAATAGAACTAGGAATCCTGAAACACTGAGATATAGCACTTTAAAGATGTAGAGAATTGTCTATAGCTCAGGGAAATAAAGAAGAAAGAATAAAACACAGATTGACAGAGAAGACAGAGTTTGCATTTTGTCTTAGCAATCAGAGGTTATGATTTCATACTCCTTAGCCAGAAGTATCTGTGAACGGGTTTGTGTCAACATGCAGAACTGTTAGAATGAAGCCATTCCACCTCTAATTATTCTTTTTTCAATAAGGAAGTCATCTTAATTGGTTTTAGTTCTAGCTGCTTAAAGTAATAGTTATAGTAATAAGAATATTATCCTATGCTATCTATCTTTGTTGAAAGCCTTAAAGATATTTATCCAGAACAATTTAAAAATACTTTCCAATTAAACTGAACAAATATTGGAGAGGCTATAATTACAACTACAATCCTAGACATTAAAAATGAAACCATCTTGATTTACAGTTTAGTTTTATACCCAAATTACTGCTATACTCCACACTTAATGATTATCTTTGCAGCAAATCATTACATAAATTAATGCAATGGATAATCCTTCACTGACACAACAGACCTTTCCATTGAAACAGCTAGGTTTAAACAATAGAAACAACTCAAGTATTTCACAAATAATAAATACAGTATTATGAAACAGTTTTAAGCAAAAGTTAGAACATGGAATATACATTAGCCTTTCTGATTGTTCTCTGAAGTCAGAATATTATTTGCTAATAACACGCCACTGTTTTTTCATGTGGCTGAATTGCTTGTAACCTATTAATAATGTCAGTTCATAAACCAACTCCTTACTCTTTCTCCTTTTAAGAAGCGGAAAACTACATGCTGCATTTTTGTCTCATATCATTGACTGCCTACTTTTCATACTATATGTACTTTTCCCATATGCTTTTCATATTACTGTTTTTTTTCCACATATTTGGAGGTTTACATTATGTGATCTTGACATTAAAGTGAAACAATTTCATCTCCATTGGAGATGTGCTAAATAAAATCACTGGACAGACCAAGAGTGCTTACCTGTGTTCTGTTCAAACAGAACAAAGCTAAGCTACCCGACTTAGAAAAGAGAAAGTTGATGGTAATATAGTCACTGCAAAAGAATGAAGCTGATCCCAAGTTTAAAGGAGAGATCTGTTGGTCTGTAAATAGTCTGAAGAGGTTTTAGCTGTTGCAGTTCTGGGTGTCTACAGAAACCGCTAACATACTTAACTGTCAGGACCCAAACCCAACTAAGCTTATATATGTGCCATCTTCAAGCCAAAGAATTTGATCATCACTAATCTAAACTGTAGGAAGATAAAAGCAAATGGGTAATGACTCAGGGTTAAAAGAACAGTTACTTGATCATCAATAATAGGAGAAAAAGTTGCTTAAGGACAAAAACATATCCAAAAAGAAAGATATAATTTAATACGTCACAGGAGTTATGGAAAAAAGCTACTTAGGTTATTAAACAAACAAAATTGGGGGTTTTAACTTGAAGGACAATTACATTCAAGCTCTACATTACACCAATGCCATGATGTTTTCGTTCCTTTGTTTGTACAAATTCTTGTGTCTATTTCCAGACTTCGAATTGTTTTAATTTTCAACAGAAATATTTTCTCTGCTTCATTTACTCCTCTTGTCTCCCACTTTATGGTGGGTCTAATAAATTTTAGCATAAAACCAGTATTGTTACCTGCGGAGATGAAGAAAGGCTGTGTAGCACTGCTTCCGGAACTCCTGGTACTGTTCACTCTGTGTGCCTCCCATACCTTCAACCATCTCCTTATTCAGCTTCATTGGGGGAGGTAGAGGTTTAGGGTCCCGACCCAAAATATAACCAAAGTCAATGTGAAATAGTTTACCTGTGGAAGAAGGAAAGGCAAACACTTCACATAGTATCAAATCTTGATGCAAAACTTGGGAAAAAAAGAGTTAAAATCTTTAAGTGCAGTCTCTAGTAGATGCTAAGCAACTCTCAAAAAAAAATACAATTCACTGTTTTCTGTAAAGCTTTTAACTACATTTTTTATCTTCAGCTGCCAATTTGAAATTATGGGATTAAAAAAAGTAAAGCCAATTTCAAATTCATTAAGAGTACTAACTAAAAATGTGAGTTTTTCTGTTTGTTTTTTTTTTAAAGACATGGAGTATATTTACAAAGACTGAATCAATGTTGAAACTGGTCAGTAGATATTTAATGCACAGTTATACAATAGATGCTGTAACTCTTTGTGTTTTCTTTAGAACTTGTTAACAAATTAAAATACTAATACATCCATTGCATTGCTTTTAGTATCCCATTTGGTTGCTGTGGCATGAAATACTTTATTTTAGTTGTATGTTAAATTTACCAAGGGGAAAGTTAAGACCCATGATCCTAAGAACGACTTTTTGAAGCCACCAAAACCCAAATATGTCAAAGCCGTTTCAAAATTCTTTTAGTTCTTTGAGTAAGGTTAAAATTTATCAACCACTTCCAAAGATACTGAAGAAACATCACGACAATTCCAAATCTGAAATTGTATTTTAGTACTGAAAAAGTGTAAGACAGACTTTGGCACATTTGAAATACAGGAGTTACATCACTTGATCACTACCCTTCCCTTCTCAGATCAACTGACTACATTTAAAACGTTTCTGCAACATTGACAAAAACTTACATACATCTCTTGCTTCAAATGCATAAGGCAACTTCCCTTCCTATCAATAGCTTGTATGCAGCCATGCTGTTTACAGTGTTGCCCAGACTTTAGTTGGGGAGTATTCACTGTATTCTCTTTCAATAGTACTGAACCATAGGTGAGAATGCAATAGGTGGCAAAATGAACAACTGAAACACCAGTAACTTCAAAAAACCTACTAAAACATTTAGATAATCTGAAGATTAAATATTATATAAATACACAAAACAAAAATGCTGTCAACAGAAATCAAAATATTACAATCCATAATTCTTAGGACGCCAGTTTCTAGGAACATTCTTGACCCACTTAAGAGGAAAATATTGACCGTATAAAGCAAAACCAAAAAGTTTTTTAAAGTGTTCTGCAAATAAATTTTCAGTTTAAAATACTTCGGCCATACCAGAGCTGCGTTACAAAATGATGGTATGAATGCAGATATGCCAAGAAATATTTATATAAAAAATTTTAAAGAAAACCAACGTATAATTGAAATCTGTTAAGTGATTTCCTTAGGACAGAGAGAAACCATCCTCCTGAACTCTCCAGTAATGAGTAATCAGGAAGTAAATTAAGAAGTACAAAAAGGTGATGGGTGTTTGAGCTGTTAGGTAAATTATGTTCTGCATCCAAAGCAAAGCTACTCGGTGACGTTAATAAATTTAAATCTTACATGACTAATTTATAGAAGAGAATGAATTGCAGATACAAGATGGAAGATTTTTTAAGCAAGAAGGTAAAAAATTATTAGTATGATTATTATCTAGACAGTCACAGATAGCACAGAACATACAGTCTTGCTTCAGAATTATAGAACTGAACAGCATTATGGACACAGATCTCTTTCCCAAGGGATATTTTAACCTGCAGCATTCATATTCATCTTAATATTTTCATAAGCTTAGGTGTTTAGCACTCTTGAAAAAATGGAACAGTCAGTATTTTTCAATTAGTCACCCCTCTTTGACCATTTCATTGAATAATGTTTTATCAGAAAACACTGCTTGAGAACTGTCATAAGCACTCTTCTTCAACCCAAGAAACAAATTCCATCACAGTCAATTTTCTAAGGGAGATCACAAGGAAGCTTAATAAGCAGGCAAAGTACTTGCTAGTTGATAAATGCCACAACCATTAAATTTTGCATACCTAATTGTCCTACCACCTCCCCTGCCAAAAAATTTTTTCAAGCTGCTACAAGACTTACTTTTATAGCTTAATTTTGTACACTAACTTTTTGAAGTAGGCATTTTTTTATACACCCCCTCCCACCATTAAGCTACGAAAAATGCTTAATTTAAAAGTTTAGGGGGTCTGTGTTCTGTTCACTTATCCAAACCTGTCACCTTGAAGAGTCAAGAGACAACATTTTGAATAAAACAGTAACTCTTGTGGCAGTAATTAATTTTTTTTTTTAGTTTGCTCTGGAGATAGGGAATAAGAGGTGATAATTAATAATTTAAATTGGTAACAAAGATGCACCTAAAGCATTCAAAAACATTTTAATAGCTGACTGATATATGTTCATATAAATTAATTAGATATCAAGTACTAAGGCATTTTCAGGAATGAAGTATAAAAAAGTATAAGATGAGGCTATCCTGCATTAATATTCTAGCTTCCCTAGCTGTACTTCAAAATTCAGTGGATTTTAGGCTGACTCAAAAAGTATGTCAAAAGCTTTCATTTAAATACATTAAATATATTTAATATTTTTCAAATCCATGTATTAAACACAGACATAACTCATTTTCATTTGTGCAGCTCCTCCAAGATCCAAGAACCAGCACACCATATTACTATGGTATAGAATATGGAGAGAAGTCTCACCTTGGTGCTTGCCTGAAGTGGCTACACCAGTAAAGACCAGCCAACTTGAGGGAGTACTCCAGTTTTAGAGCTTTCTACAAAGCAGCCTGACTTATGTTCTCCTGGATGACTTAACTACAATTGTACCAAGTGAAGAACAAGCCTGCTTTGGACAAGTGAAACTGGTTGTATATTTAATACTGAAAATTATACATGTTAATAAATAATAGATTTATTCAAGTTTAACAACTGACAATTGGGTATCTTTTAATACTAAGGTGAAATGTTGCAAGTATCTCAAGTGATCATCCCAAGTTAAAGTCAGGGTATAGCACTGAACATCCCAATTTCAGATATTAATGAATGTGATGATTAGACTATCACTCAGTGTAAGCTCTATTATGAGAACAAGGATGGAGAAAGTTTCTGGTACCTGTTTTACAAGGTGTATTGCCAGAAAATGCTAAACAGTAGCAGGGAGAGCAGGATAAAAATAGGAAGCTGAACAATCCAGCTCTATATAAAGCAACTGTCATAGATTATATGAACTTCAAACAAAAAAAATATCACTTTGTTCTAGAAATCACTGTACTGAAGATGTAATTTTAAGAGGATAAAAAGTATATTAAATAAGAATTTTTATTCTGTAAGAATTGACTTTCACTGTGAATAGCATATTGCCTCCTAACACAGGCATCACTCCCGATACACATCTGTAAGGATGGAGGCAAAAACTGTCAGTACCAGTTCATGAATTACTTTTTTTTTGTCAGCTTAAACACCATTTTTTCTTCAAGAGCACAGCTCCTCAAAACACTACTCATTTGAAATTTCTCAGCCTCAGGTATGACAATAATTAAAAAATAACCTTGTCTAGTAATCACAGCTGAAAAACAGTCAACAGAAGAATCAGCATCTTATTTGGGCAGGTGTTGAGTGAGTTTCTTAGTTCTGGAGCATCACACAATTTGTGCAGTTTGTATTTGAAAGTTTCTGAAGTTATGTAATTTGGTTGGTAAGCATACCTTCTGAACTGAATTTAGAAGATTACTCTTTTAAGCCTTTATTTCACAGAATCACAGAAAGGTTGAGGTTGGAAGGGACCTCTAGAAGACATCTGGTCCAACCCCTGGTCGAGTAGGGCCACCTAGAGCCAGCTGCCTTGCATAGGACCACATCCAGACAGTTTATGAGAATCTCCAAGGATTGCAACTCCATGATTTCTCTGGGTAACCTGTGCCAGTGCTCTGTCACCCCCACTATGAGTAAAAATTCATACTCATAGCATGGTATTTACATACAGTTATCATCTATCCTCCCAGTAAGTTAGACTGCTTGTGAACTTTGTGTAACACTACTTTTTCTAAAGGCTTTAAAATTCCATGTTATATAAACCAATTATATTTCCTTCCTTCAATATGTAGTGTCAGTGCCATAACATAATACACTTGGATCTCTTAAACCATCATGTTTTTACCTCGGCTTCTAATACATATTCTTCGGACTTATTAAATCTTAATTTATTAGATTAATTATTAGACATGCTAATAAGTGAAAGACAAACCAGGACTTCTAGTTTTGGTTTATTACTGTTCCTGAATAACTGCTAAATCATATGGGTGAGGGTTTTTTTGAGTAGTATTTTGTACTAAGAGAGAAGTTACTTAAGGCAACAGGTGAAACACATTTCATCCTCTGAGCCTCTTACATTCCTGCAGGGCTAGATATAAAGGCCTTCAGACCTAAACTGCCAACCAAGTCTGGGACTAGGGCTGGATCCAGGCACACCCAGGCTCCTCTCTGAGAAGGACTTTAGAACGCAAGGGGATCCATTCTGAACCTTGTGACTCAACGGGAGTGTCTCCCGCACAGTTTTGTCTGACCCTGTCCTCTATGCAGTAAATACTCAAGCGTACCTTGCCATCAAATCTTATTAAACCACTGTCACATTTACTATCAAAGCTTTGTTAAACTGCTGTTTTGTATCAATAAACATGTCATTGCTTCTCTCTTACAAGTGAAGTACATCACTCCATTTGCGACACTGACTGGAAGAGAATGAGAAGTTTCCAGGAATAGGCAACAATGCAGCATAAACACACAAAATTATTTACTTCAAAACCTAAAAGCTGATACTGTTGTGTACTTTTAAGCTTTTTTTTTTTTTTTTTTAATTTTATGAGGTTGACTACATTTTTCTACTGAATACCTGGTTTTCTAACATATGGAATAAAGAGGACAGGCCCTTGGAGAATTCAAGGAAATGGCATGAAACGCGGGAAGTTCCCCTGACTAGCAGTCAGGGCATGAGGGATTTGAAAGTCCATCCAAGTTCCTTTCAGCCTTGAGAGTGAAGTGATCCTTGATTAAGTGAAGCATGGGCTTGTGGAGACTAAAAATTAGTATCCTGTGCTTGCAATAGCCAATAACATCTGACTGCAACCAGAGAGTCTGATTTGTCCATCACTTTTACTGCTAACACCTAGATTTTAGTACAGGAGAAAGTTCTCAAATAGCAGCACAGAAGTTGTTTTGTTTCACCAGAGGACTGTTAGGAAAAACTACTGAAAACCTGCATAGAACTCTGAAATCCTTAAAATGGGGAAGGCAAAGCAAATTAGATGCAATTACTAAAATAAGTCTGGTGGCAATTGCCTTTTAACAGGTTAAGAAAGCCTTACAAATTATTTTGAACTTACCTGTTCCCAC
>JANZLQ010000079.1:76737023-76777609 GCA_026212715.1 Elanus axillaris | reverse complement strand
CCCCCCCCCCCCCCCCCCCCCCCCCCCCCCCCCCCCCCCCCCCCCCCCCCCCCCCCCCCCCCCCCGCAGGAACCCAAGCTCTGAATTGCCACATATTTTCTGTAAACTGCAACTGCCACTATTATTTTAACGTAGGATAAAAAATAGGATAAAAATTCCTATGATGTAAATGAGTGGATGGATGGGGTGGTTTCCTGGCTTTCCCAGCAAATTCTGATGTTACCATCAAAATTTCTCCTTTGCTACCAGACCACTGTGCCTAGTTTATTGTCATCAATTTCATCAGCTGTAACTTCTCTAAGACTAGACAAAAATGGAAGAAAGTAGCATGAGTTGTTAAGGACTTTTTCAGAATACAGATTTTAAACTCAGTATGCAGCAACAGCTGGAGGCAAAGTTTATCATTCCCATCCATAGAAAGGATAAGGGCACAGCTTGTGGTAAGGATTGTAATTTTTCCTCCTCACGCATCAAGCTGTCCATTCTCAAAACACACTCCATGCAAGCATATTGTAAAAAAAAAAAAACAAAAAAAAGTCAGATATGAATTTTTAAATGAGAAATACTGTTCAAGATACCTATAAGAGAATTTTTTTTAGCAGATCAACAGCTAGAAGTTTATATTCTTTTTCGTAGACATCACAGAAATGAGTTGCATTGAGAAATCTAAATGATAACAGCATGTGTTAGTTCTGTCTTTTTTTTAGAAAAAAAAAGCACATGGTCCTCTATCAAGACCAGTAACATTTAAAAACATATTTACAAATTCCACTGCATTTCACATACTGTCGTAGTTTGCAACATTAATAAATGTATTTATCAACGTCCTTACCTAAACCTGATATAGAAGGAGGGTTTGAATCCTATAGTTTTTCCATTTTTGTCATCTTCAAACCTGCTTTGAGATAGATGGTTTTAACTGAAAAGCACTGCAAGTACAAACACATGGTGTCATCTCACATAGGGAACTGTTCAGATCTTTGCCATCTTACCTGGCAACCCTTTCTAACTGAGACTGAAGAATAAATCAGATGTCAATTGGTGCAGTTCACACTGAAGACAGACCACAGCTCTACCTCTAAGCATTAAATGAGAAGCCAGTCCTATTTTTTCACCTATCTACACATGACGCTAAAAGCAAACATGGTTTTCCAACTTCTGAGCCCTCAGATATTAAACACCTAATTTTATCCACATAGCAACATGCCCTACTGCTACAGAGCAAGTTCAGGTGTAGAGTTCAAATCAAAGCACCTGTATTTAGGGAACCTATAATGGGAACCTGAATTTACATGTAGGTCCCTAAAGGTTATTGAAAGATTAAGCTGACCAGTCACTAGGATGAGAGTTAGTTGGTCAGACACACACATGCAGTGCTACTAAAGAATGCCATTTGAATGTCTCAGGACATCCTGAAATATCTACATATAGCCTGCAAATATGACAGACCTTTGTGACACCTTTGTCTGTCTAAAGCAAGTTGAAGTTATTATGATAGCTCAAACAGGACAGGACACTTCACTGGCCTATCATAGCTGAATCTAAGCTCTAATGATGGCTGTACTGACTGTCCTAAGATTTTAACAAGGCCTAGCAAACATGAAGACATCCATATCTGGATGTTATATCAGTAGCTAGATCCCAACTCTACAATCAAAACCAGAGTGGAACAAGTGCAGAGGAAAGTGTTTTCAAGGGAAGCCATGACGTAACTGAAACATGCTAGCATAACACATACTACATGAAAGCTTCACAACCATCCAGCTCTTCCTTCCAAGGCAATAAAGAGCACATTAGTTGATAAGTCAGATGTTGGCATTAATATATAAATCTGTCTGTAACCCTACAATAAGGCAATTTGTTACTTAAAGCTGGGTATTCAGCTGCCATAGAGTGTCTTGCTATTTACAAGTCACAGTAATATCTGCTGTTACAGATTTGGAAACCAGAAATTAAAACATACAGCAATTGATAACGTAATTCATCTCCAGGATAAGTAGGAAGTTGAAGGTTCTCAGAGAAAATAAATATTGCTGTTATGCAATACCAATTATATAATGTGACCTTCAGGTTATAAGCTAAGGCATATTTGTGAAACTGATTCAAGCATTCTTGTAATTTTTAACATTACCGATAGATGAGGATGTTTTCACTGAAGATTCCCTGTATCTCTTTCCAAACAAAACTTCTACACCTGCTCTTGAAGAACTACAGCATTTAAAAATCTGAAAATCTAGATATCTTTTTTAAATAGTCTTAAATAAAAGTCACCCTATTTCTAGAACTGTAAGCATAAAACAGTCATGAAAGACAGCAGAAATTATTCACCCTGATAACTGACGTTCTCATGCTATAGTACAAAAAAAAACAAACCCCAAAACATTTCTAACATTAAGTGGGAAACAATTTTTTTTATGAACTTCAGTATCTACTGCTTAATATCTAAATTATACTGAATTAATTACAAGCATAGATATCTGTATGTTAGATGATGATGCAACAATTTTATTGGAAGGAGTCCAACACAGATGTGGCTACATCCACCAAAGTAAAAGATAGAGTCAAAAAAGGGAAGGATGTATATTGCCATATAAATCCAAGGAAAGTATGTGAACCCACACAGCTGGTACCCAGCATTCTTTACCCTATTGGAAAGCTTCAATTCATTAAATAAATACCATCAAGAAAGGATGCGTATATAGTCACACAGTTTTGAAGAAAGGTACTTACAGCTTCCATTCTCCAAGAGAAGAATGAAGTTAGCTTTTTTCCAAGTTAAGTCTGAGGGATACTCAGTATCAAGAAACAAGCCTTTGTAGCAAGCCTTTGATTTATTTGGAACATAAGAATTTCTTGCTAGCTCAAAAAACCTCTCTCGGTATGTAACAAAGCATAGGTAGCAGAGGAAAACAATTGCAGACTCGGAATGTACCGTGGATATGCGCTGCCCTCTGCTGTACTGCTTAAATTCTTCCACTAGGCCAAACAGCCACTACGCTGTTACTTTTTAACAGACAGGTAAGATGCACTTTATCCCAAAACAAAACACTGAAATATCACTTCTCTGAGCATGCAAGCAGTGCCTGCAATGGAAAGATTTATACCTGTCACCTTAGACAAATGATAGAGACTGCTCAACACGGATTTTTAAATGCCCATTTGTACATCTCCAAGCAGATAAGGAAGACTATACTTGTTTTAGTTGTTTCCCCACGTGCTTAGAGCAAGACCTTTTACCCTAATTAAGGTTCAATGGTTAATTTTCTACTCTTTCATACAGAGCATGCTGATTCAAAGCAATATATGTTTCAGCCTTATCTGTAAGCTAAGAAGCCTTCCATGGGGATGTGTCTTTTTTCCCCAAATAACATTTTTTATTTACATGTTTCTCATGCAGTAAGCATTTCACTTTATTATAAACGCTTACCCACATCTCCTAATTCTTCATCACTATGTAATGAAGGTATTTAAGACATCAGAACTCCTATGGGAAGCTGCAGTTCTAAAGTAAGCAAGCAAGCAAAAAAAACAAAACCCCAACAAACAAAAAAACCTCTCCAATAATTTTTTTCACTACAAGAAATGTTTTTGTTAAAACTTTGTGAAGTTCATGCAGCTACACACAAAGTCATTTTCAACAAAAACACCTGAATTTCCCTCCACCCCAAGGCACTGATTGTAATAGTTGAAGTAGCTTAATTTTCAAATCCTTGACTTCCTCTAGTAAAGAAATCTTTTATTTAGAAACACTAGAATTATTCACTCTACCTGATCTGTTATTAATCCATACAGATTGCAACAAAAAATAACATTAATAAAAACCTTAAAACAAGTTAGGGAGAATCAAAATACCCATCTGCTATTTTGAACTTTCAAGATACATGGGTTTCGCTGCAAACTAAAGGATGGACTTGATTAAACAGTAACTTCTACTACCTTCTCTCCCCCAGCTGTGAATTTGTAATGAACCGGACACTAAAGAGTCTACTTCCTTCTTTGTTTTTAGAGAAGGCTTAAAAACCACATATATAATCTCATCTAGAGCTGAATGGTCCAGCCAGCTCAACTACTGGATTTTTGCTGCAGTGTTTTGGTTTCATCAAGAATGCAAGATTCATAGGGAATAGAAAATGCTGAAGTGAATCCTGTTCTGACAGGTCTCACATGACATTCCCACTTCAGGGACTTATCAAGTAAATTTCTTAGAAAAACATGCAGACCTGGAAAGCTCACAGAACCACTCTGTTTAAAAGAAAGTCAAATCTGAGACAAGAATTCACATGGACATCTCAGTGAAGTCATCAAGAATATACCTAATTCCCTATGACTACTGATAATACTTGTCTAAACATCTACTGTACATGGAATAGCATACATAAAAAAGCAGAATAATTTGGCAACTATTAAAATACAACTAGCATCCAACTAGTAGGTCTTGAATTTGCTTTCTGATAGCATGTTAAAAAAGCTACTAAACTGGAATGTAACAATTTAATGAAAAATTAGATGGTTTGATAAAGAACAATTAGGATAATTGGGGTTAGAGTCACTTTACAATTATTTTTTTAATGCATTCTTTTTTCCAGCTTCGTACCAAGAGTTCTGAAAAAACCACTGTAATTATGATTTTAGTCAAGTTTAAGGTAATGGTGAAATGTTTCTTGGTCTTAGGTAACAGCAGTCAAATTTTACTGTATATTATGTCCATTCTACTTTCAAAAAAGGTAGCATCACTCAGGAAAATTCTTGTGTTTAACAAAAAACAATGTACAGGTTCCAGCCTTGAGTGTAAAAAATGATGGTAGAACACAGGACTGTAAAACTATACAGTGTTAATAAATATGTCTGTGTTGAGGTTAGGTTTGACTTCCATAACCTACAAATGTATAAATGGCTCTTAAACTGACATCAAAACCACATATCAGATACACATTTTCTCATATCTTGCCCACTAATTTATTTAGAGAGCAATTAATCTACTTGCTTTCTTATTCTTCAGCTGCTGCTTCACATTACTAATAATTTTAACCTAAACTGATTCACTCAATCAAATATTACCTTGATGAGACAATATAACTTTACATTTAAAAATATATATTCTAATCTACAATACTCAGTGGGTTGTACCTACAAGGAAAATTGAGCACAACAGTACCAACACATTAGAAATTAAACAACTGCTGTTATAAAATTATACTGCTAAAAAGAATTACCTGTTTTTGTTAGCAAAAGATTATCCAGATGTCTATCTCCAACTCCAAGGATGTAAGTAATTACACAATAACCAGCTGTAACAAGTAAATTGTAAGCATCAATATAAATATCTTTCCTGGAGAGCAACAAGTTCCACACGATTAACAACAGTGTATGACATTATCTCAGTTCTTGTTCATTAGTAATAAATATACCACAGAGACTGGGGCAGGGGTGGTGCTGGTGAAAAATAACCAAGATTGTCAGCACTATGAAGAACATTTGAAGTAACAGATTTAAAACTCTGAAGTTTATTCAGTACTGCCTAGATTTTTATTTCTTACTACACAATCATATGCTTAACACTAAAAGCCTAAATTCATTCAATACCGGGATCAAGATACTTCAAAGGAAGATGACAAGCTTTCAGCAAAATGAATGTACTCATTTTGAACTGAAGACTGTGATGAACATTAGATATTTATATGAATCAGAATGTATACATTAGCAGTATTCACAAGCTAAGCAGTATGCCAGACAGTGAGAAGTAGTGAACTGCTTAATTGTTACTTTCACCCATTAACAAGAACAGTCTGAAGCAGTTCTAAAGACTGTGCCATCAGAAAACAAAGGGGAAAGGAGAAGATACTGTGGAGCAACAACTGAATTCCGCCCCCCCCCTTTTTTTAAGAATGAAGTTGCTTTTTATTTAGTGAACAAGAAGTGTGATATTTTAACATTGCCTCCAGTTTACTGAACAAGAACTACACTACCACTTTTTCTTGTCATCCAAATGGAACAAGAAGTTGAATGTAGCCTCACCCCCCAAAAAATCTGATGTTTTAAAAACAAATAAATTTTTTTCACCTCAAATACAGATGATTTCTTATTGTAGAAATGCTTTACATCTCCCTGAATTATGAAGGCCCCAACTCATGATGCACAAGGGTCAGAGGTACGATTAATGCTAGACAGCAAAGAATATTTAACTTCTAGTCTCCTTTAAGGAGAACAAAAAGAGGGCTGAGGAGAGGAATTGCATATGACATGCCAGGTTCAAAACCGTTCTTTTCACAGGGATTCTGACAGCAAGCACATGTGCAGTGCCCTATCTGCAGTCATCTAAAGTGAAAGGTCTTAATACTTCATCTACCCTGTCCTTTATACTTCAGATGCAAAGTTACCAACTATAAGACTGTAACTTACCACAGCTCTTAACATATGTGTCCATCACCTCTGCGCTTATTCCATGAGGGCCAGTGTCACTAGGTGCATGTTTTCTGAAGAAGTTCTGGAGGGGAAGTCATCAACATATTTAGTTATTCCACATGATCTGAAACAGGATCTTTGGAACTGGTAGAAAAAAAAATTTAAAGCAAGACCACAAATGGCTGTTACTACAATCTGTAGTAAAGTAACAACCACTCCCCAACAAACTAGCAAGATCTAATTTTATATCACTTTATTTTCTGTCTTAATCATCACATTCCTATACTCAAGAGAAACAGATCTCAAGTTCAAATTGAAAAGCAGTTTTCTTTATTAACAGCTTCAGAAAATTAACAGTGCATCGAGACGTTACTAATTAATAACTATGGCTGCAAATACTTCCACAGGAAACTGTTTAGGCCAGATCAACAAAAGCTGCAACAGGACTAACAGTCCAGATTAGTAACTACATTTGGAACACACTGCCTTACAGGGTTTATCATTGCTATATGTCTCCATACTCCTCAATACAACCAACTGCTACCAAATTTAAAAGGAAAATTTAGAGTCATTAAATGGAAACTTCACAACTCCTGTGAAACGGCAACAGGACCAAAACAGTCCTTCCCACCACTCAGAAGAAAACTTTTTTTTTTCTTGACAGATGAAAGGTAACTAAATTAAATCCAAGCCTAAGCACAAGTTTCTTCCAGTAAGCAAACACAAATCTAAGCAAGCAGTGGAAGAGGAGCTTTGCAGGCAACTGGATAACATAAATGACTAAAATCATAATGAAAAAATGAAGGGAATCTTAAAAAAGAAGAGATGGTACTGAAGGAAGGTACCTGCAGGCTATTTAAGAAAGTTTTGCTTGAAAAGCACTCCTGTTGTAACATGTATCAGAGATTTAAGGCCTGGAGAAAGCTTTCATTATCTCTGCTTGCAGAAAAACAAGCCTTTCTGAAAGATGTTAAAAGAGCTGACAGAGTAAAGTTTCTGTTAAATGAAATCCCTAAGCAAAATGTGGAAGGAAATTTTTAACTGCTTAACAGGGTACTACAGTAAGATCCACTTTCAGTGCTTCAAAATGCTACATGCTCTATGTTAAAGAAAACAAAACAAAAAAAAACCAAAACCAAAACTTAAAAAAAAAAACAAAACCCCTACAGTCTTCAGACCATCCAAATGCTAAACTGTCGAGTGCGGAACAGAAATACCTCTAAAACATAAACTGTAATTTCAAGACTGTTGATAGAAGGTAAATAACACTCAAACATCAAAACACCTTTTCTGTCCTGCCGATCTGCATTACCAGCTAGTATTAGATTACTTGCTTTAAATCTTTTCAGAAGTGAAGCATTTTTTAATATCTATATAAAGTGCCCATCTTTATTAAAATCGCTGTGACACCCAAAATGAACATATACAAAAAGAATAAACCAAACTCTCACAACACCTAAAACTGTCCATTTAGGTTTTATTTCTTTGGCCTACAATGCCCAGCTATTTTATCATGCTTTGGCACAGGAAATCTGAGCTCTATCATGTATTTTGCCATTGATCTGTGAAGTTAATTGCAGATCACATTCTTCTGGCATCTTGTCTATTTAGATTAGCAATTCTTCACAGGAAGAATTGCTCCTTATGTCTGCACAGCAACTAAAACAGTGGGGCACCCATTTCATGTTGGAATATGATGCTATAAGTAATTGCAAAATGACAATTTCACAAGCATTTCTAAATATACTCTTTTATAAAAACATACAATGAACTAGAATACGAGTAGTACGTTTCCAAGATTACAAAGGATTGCCAAGAAAACACTTTATAAACTGTATGATTATTGATAGTGTAGATGTAGCTTATCACAATCATTATGGAAGTGAAAGCTCAAAAAACTTAAGCAACTTGATGCCAGTCATTGTATAACTAATGATAAGCATTTTTATAAATGATAAGCATTTGATATGCTTATTTGTTAAGCAACTGATAATGACAAGTGACAAGCATTTTTAAACCTCTGTATTTTTATATATGTAGTCTATAGTAGCTGTGAGCTGTTTACTTTCGCTCCCAGTTACTGAGCTATGAACACATGCAAACTTAGCTACCAACTGCAAAAAAGGGAAAAAAGTACTGTGACAAATTGAATCCAACATAAACATGCTATGTTTTCATTTAAAAAAACCCCAACTAATTAGCTATATATCTCATATAGCAATTTGGTATGTTTTTATCTAACTATATTTACCTCAACTAGATGAGCTCTGCTACCTAGTTTGTGTGCTATGCTTGAAACTAGCATGAATTTTGTGTGCCACTACTCAGTTATGTGTCCCTACTCAATTCCATGACAGTTACAGAAATTTTGCTAAAAAAAAATATTAAAAAAAAAACCCCAAACAACAAATCACACAGTATTTATACATCCACTGAGGCAGGGAAACAGACTTCAGAAATTATATGAACAAACTATTTAGTTGTTCTATCAAAAAATATTTATTAAACCATACTTTGACCAGGTATCAAGCCAAAACTACCACATGAACTACAGAAACACTTTACAACAGAACAGTACAGAAAGCGTCATGCACCTACAATTCATCATTACAGCAAAGCCAGAATTTCAATATCACAACTAAATTACAATTTAATTACTTAAATGGTATTACTTTTAGGACATGAGATACTCATGTGGTGATTTAAGTATATTTTTTTTAAAGTAAAACATCTGCTGTAAATACACCTGTTTCAAGCTGTAATTTTTCTTCTTAAAACAGATACAAAAATCAGTGGGAGACTAAAGACTTTTGTATGAGATCTAAGCCTGCAATTTATACTGTTTGATCAGGATACGACTTAAAAATCCCATCACATACCTGTATACTTTCCTCAGTAGCAAGAACTTCTGCAACTGGTACTGACTGAATAAACTGCATGAAGCCTGTGACAGAAAATAACCAAAAAAAGAAAAACCTCCAATGCAAAGAACTTTCAAGCTACTCTATAATGTGTGTTTATTAAAGGACAACACTATTACATACTTTCATTCAGCTGATTCTAATCAGCAAAAAAACCATTTTGTTCCAATTTTGTACACCTTCAGTAGTTTTAGAACAACTTGTCATTAACATGAAATTAGCTTGCAGAAGGTCTGTTCTTCCAAGTTTTCATGGGAAGAGAAAGTAAATCAATGGCTTTCTAAATATTTTTCCAGAATGTATCTAAAAACATAGTCAAGTTTGATTTTGTTATGTCTTGTTTTTTTCCACCATTTCATGCAAAAATCTATAAATAGGAGTGTTAAAAGTTATTTGTCCAAAATCACACAGCAAGCTAGCAGCAAAGATAAGACTACTGATTGTCACATACTCCAAAATCCAGACCAGGCTTCTTTTATGAAGATATCCAAGTCACTTACGGAATACTGTAGTCACTCAGGTTGTTTAATTCCAGGACTTATATTGCAACAAGATTTTCTTAGACATTTGAGCTCCTTTTTAGAATGCTGTACTAAGCAAAACATCTCATGAAAACAGTGTGTCACAACACAGTCTATGAATGAGGGAGAAGACTCCTCCCAATACTGTATTTTTAGGAAATAAAAGTATTCATACCATGTTTTGTACTAGTTGCCAGCACTTTGTAGGGTGTCAGTTTCAAATCCAGATTCTCTTTTCTTAACAGCTGGAAAAAACAACACACAAAAGCAAAGATGAATGCAACAGAAAGGCAGCTTCTACTTCTAAAACCAATGTGTATTGGACATTGATCTCTACTGTTCTTCATTTAAATTAGCAATGACTGAAAGCCTGTTTTACTTTTCTTTCTTTTTTAAATCTACACAGGATCATTGCATGTCTATAAAGAAAAGAAAAAAGCCACCTAAGATCTGAGAACCCTGTAATGTATTAGCAACATAAACTGCATTAACAGGTTTTAACAGTCTTGCTCTCGACAAGGAAAATCAAGAGCACAGAAGGGCAAGGATGTGCGTTAATTCTCACCTTATCCATGAGTGAAATAATCTGAAGAATAAGTTGATCTTGACGTAAATCATCACCATGCTTAAAAATTACAGGGTATTTGCCTCCGTCTTCTGTCTTGAAGAATAACTGTGCAGGCATTAAGGCACTCTGGAAAAGGAAACTTGTTCTACTAAACTGGTTCATATTAACATGTTGCTACAGTGCAGTTGTAAAATATAAATCTTTGTTTACTGCACTGTAAATCAGAAGGGAATTAAGCAAGTATCAGGTCATTGGATTCAAGTACCAAATTCAGTTACAAAAAGGTTTAGAATAGTGCCATTTGAATACCAATAGTGTGGCAGTGAGTACCAGAGCTCTTTTCACGTTCCTCAAGTTTGGTAGAAAAGAAGCAATTCTAAAGCTTCTAAAAGTAATTACTTACTGTTTAGGACTAAACAGTTAGAACATACCATTTCTAGTTACCAAAACAAAGTGTGATCTCGGCATGTTTTAAAAAAGCAAAACCACAAAAAACCTTAACACTCTTAAGGCTCTCCTTTTTTAGCAAGGAGTGTGAAGGATACATTCCCTTACCACATCCTCCCTCCAGCAGCAGCAGAGGAAAGGACAGAAGTATTCCTTTTTTTTTTTTGTATGCATGTAATTCCAATCAACACAGAAGCACTATGCAAAAGGTCACAACAAAACAAATTTAAACTGACCAGATCAAAAAGAGACACAGTTATAGGATAAAAATCAAAGAAATGCTACAGGCAAGACATCTTGAACAATTAATTGCTTCTTTAATCTATTTAGTAAAAGCAAAAGTGCCTTTTTACATTGTTTGAGAAAGCCAATTTAATTGTTTGCAATTTCTCTGCATAAAATGGGTTGAAGGAGATCAATTACCTACATGAATGATTTCACCTATTGCAACTGACCAAGTCACTTCCCTCAAAATCAAAACAAATTTTCAAGCATACAGAGTTTATTATTTGAGCAATTACATTAGATTTTCAGATGCAATGAATGTTTAAAAATTAAGTTCAATAAATAAAGGAAAAATGAGTCTTTAAATAGTCCTACAAAAGCTGCCATGTGATATCCAAAAGCACCAAAAATTAGTCATTCTTCCCTCTTTAGGTTTGTTTGGTTTTTATTCAGTCGTACAGAATGAGAGATTAAATAGAAATCTGTAACCTTTCAGAATCAGGAGAATCAAAACCATGTCTGATTTTGAGACAAGTTATATCTCAGATTTTTGGTCCTAAGTTTTCTACATTGCTACAGAAGACCAATATGTAGAAGACTACCTGACTTAAACTTGTCCTGATCAAGTTAAGCTATTATTCTTGAAAGGAAATATTTAGTTGCTGTTCCAGCAGTCTTTTTGTCACCACTCTTCCCCCAACCCTTACAACATATTCATGCTAAAAGTTGACCCAAGTTTGCAAAATCTTGTTTTCATGACATCATCTTTCTAATGCCACCTCCAATATGAGGTGCAAGAGCATGCAAACAAAGCAGCAGACCCTTCAAAGAGACTAACTGATATATAAAGAAGCAAGCCAAAGCTGGGAAACCGAGAGACAGCATGGTAGAAAACTATGCAAAAACATTCATCTCTGATTTTAAGTAAACATAAATTATATCACAGTCAACAAAGTTTGAAACTACTGGGCATAACAAATTTATGAGCTAGTAGAGATGATGGATTAACACTAGTTGTCAGAGCACCTGGTACGATTTTTAACTTGCAGAGAATCCTTCCTCGACATAGGCCTGACTCATAAAGCACATTTTGGTCATCTTAAAATTAGATCACAGTCACCTATATGAGTTGAAAGTAAATTTATAAAGAGGTCCTACATCACTGGACACAGGTAGTAACTTACATTCCAAGTAGTATGGGAAGCAAAATAAACCCAGGCCTTTCAACAGTTTTCAACTGTTTATTAACTAGATTATGGCATGGCGATATGATCACAAGCAACTGCTACAGATTGGTTTACGGACTTATTAACCATAGCGATATAGGATCTACCTGTCAGCCCACTGCAACTGCGTGCAACAGACCACCTTATTGCTCTCCAGTCTCCACCAATTTAACAGTTTTTATCTTCCAATGTAATAGATACATCTAGCTGATGTCCAGGACACCTGACTTGATTTGTATGATTTTTATCATGTAGTACTCCTACTGAACACCATCTAACTAAAGCTCAGAAAAATTCTGAACTAGTTTTAAAGTTTGCACGTTAACTTGAAGAGTTTCACAAAGAAAATAAAGAGATGTTTAACCACTTTAAGAGCATGTTACAGTTACACCTTGCTTCAACTATGCCAGCCCCTTTAAATCTTTCAAACTGATGTTTCTAAGCTTAGTGCTCGTAAGATTTGTTTCTATTTCAGCTATTCAGGATATCTCATTTACCTTGAAGAGTGTGGCTTTTTCAGGGATTATCCCTTTAATTTTCACCTGAGGTTCCAGAGGAAGTGGAATAAGTTCCATATCTGCTAAATTCATCTTTTCATTATCTGCTAGCAATGCCTGAAGCCTCTCATTCTAAAAGAATAAAAGAATGAAAACATGTTTTAAAAAATGCCCAAACCCCACAACCATAAACCAGATACTAAGTACGTATGAACTGTTAAAAAGTCTTTTAACAATGGATGTATATTAATAAATAGCCAATTTATTCAATTCTTTACTCTTCCAAAGAATCAAAGCTTCACTCTTAAAATCCAGTGAAATCAAAATTCCCTACTTGCAGTAATGTGAATAAGGAAGCAGAGACTCCATCTAGTCTGAGTATAGTCAAGCAATTTTCTAAGTGCAAGATATAATGGACTTGCAAAAATGTTTTTCTAAATTACCTGTACGAGTGGCAGGATGATTTTTTTTCCATGCCAGTATCAAACGTTAGTTCTGTTTCAGAAACTGGATTCAAGTCTTTAGCTCTGATCACTTAAATCCCTGAACTCAAGGAGATCCCCTCTCCTTAGTGAACCAAATTGCAACAGCTTGCACAGATCTGATTTCAGGGCTTGCTCTACATTCCTACAACTGTAGTTACCAGAAACACAATGCCAGTCAATTTTCGAGTACTTTACACTTGGTGTTCCTACATAATAAAGGTTGAATACATTGAAGTCTCTAGCATTTTCCACTACTGAATATAACAGGCATACACACACAGCAAGGTAGCCCACTACTGTTAGGAATAGTTTTGGTGGTTAACTGCTGCTAGCTAGATTTCAATCAAAAAAACAAAGCTCTTTGTTTCTTAGTTTTACAGAAATATCCCAGCAGTTATAAAAGAATATATTACAGAATGCTACCAATGTATTGCACAAGCAGGAAATACATTCTTATGAATTGAAAAAGTCTCCTTCTCTTTTAGTGATTACACCTTTACTTCTGATAAATAGAACATTGACAACATTTCATAACAATGATGCAACACTTAAGTGTTTCATTTTCCTGCACAAATATACCCCACAGATTTGAAGAAAGGTGACAAAAAAATCATTACACTGAAAGTGCATGTTTAAAAATACTGATGTGTGCCAGAAGAAAAAAAAAAAGTACATTAATAGAAGTCACTTTGGCCTTCTTGCTTCCTCCACATAGCCACCTGTCAAGTTCACTTAAAATATTTTAACTAAGGACAAAGCTTCTTGAAATGCACCTACGATAGAAATCCCTTTCCACAAGATGCAACAGAAGGCAAAGTTCCTTATAAAAGAATAGTTCTGTGGCTCTTGGAGCAAATTAAACATTGCTACTAGTCAAATTTCATTATCTATCCTGGCATAATTCTCACACCACAATAACCTCTGCTATGTTCCCATGTCCCCCACAACTTGTTCACTCTTGTATCTTCAACTACTCAATTATTCCCCTATCTTCCTTTTGCCAAAGTATCCCAATATTTTTCTCAAGGGCCTCTTCTGTTTTTCATCTACAAACTTTCAGAATGCTTTGGAACTTTGACGCATCTAAACCTCTCCAAAGTTTGTTTCAAGTTCGCAAAAGTTATTACAGGACAGATGGACATCTGTTATAAATCTCAGTGCTAGCAATTTTTAGTTAAAAGCCAACATTCCTATTGTCAAATTCTAGCCCAAGATAATTTTTCCAATCCTTTAGTTACCTTTTTCTTACGATTCCCACTTTCACGCTGCACTGCTTTCATTACATGAACCAGCCGATCTACAAATGTCTGCTGGGCTGCCAACAATGAACGCATAACTCTGACAGACTTATCACCCTAAGTGAATTAAAAGAAACAAAATTAGTTCTTTGTTCTGTAATTATTTTATCTAGAAATTATTTCTTTATTCTTAGACCTTTGGGCTTTTAAGAGGTAAATGAATAATGATCAATTTCCTGTCAATTCGAAAGGTATCTTCTGTATAACACCATCAGAATCATTGTAGCTGGCAATCAATTATCTGACCAGCAGTGCACTTCAGTTTGCATCAACAATTTCAGTGGTGAACAGTCATGCATGACAAACTTATTCACACAGCCAAAATAAGTTTCTAAGGATAACCACATGGAATATGCTTATGAAGCGTAAGAGCCAGATTTAAGCAACATCCCTAAAATGAGAATTAGTATGAAGTGAGATACATGAAAATCAGGAAAGACTGCACAGCTGCTATATGTTATAGCTTGCAATTCACAAAAGTTTTTGGTTTTGCTTTTTTCCCCGCTGCTCCAGCACCCTCTGCTGCTGATACACAGAACAACACCGTGAATTCAAAAGGTAGGTGTCTTGTCTCAATTTGCACTGCAAGGACAAGTGCTTCCAATAAAGAAAGAGTTAATAAAGTAGACCTAATTACACAAGACAGAGGATTTTAGGCCCAGCATATTACTAATAGGAATGAGCAATAAAACACAGGAAAGAGTTCTCAATACTTGTTCTTTTCTTTTTCAGTAGTTTCTTTGGTTTACCACAAATTCAAAATTCAAGCAAAAGTGGAAGCTTTTTTAAAATTTCAATACATATGACATAAAAACCCATCATCCTCCTAGACATCTGTGCCTTTTAAAGAATGACTATCCCAAACTACTACTTATTTCCTTACACAGAGGCATTACCTTCAGCAAAGCCTGACTAAATCTTCTCATCACATTTAAGTACATTTCGTGAGTCTTTGGGTCCCTCTGCTGAGTGTCTTGGTCTTCACACTCCACTATTACATACCTGCAGCATAAAAACAACCCAAGTTATACTGTACTCCGGTGCTACACAATTTGAGTGAAATACAGTAACCCTGTATTATAAGCCTGGAACTAAAAATAAAGCTGATCTATGAATGAGATCTCTATCTCAACCAACAGGTGAACTCTTCAAAATTGTATAGTCACAAATTCCCACTTAGATTGGGAAAGCCTGTCAAAGTTTGAGGTCTTTCACTAGCAATGAAGCAGCATGACTCAAACAGGACAAGTCAGAAGTCCAAAGCATATGAAGACTCCAACCAAGCAGTACACATGGGAGAAGAAGGCGTTCCACTGTGCTACTACCCTCTATGTAATATAGTGGCTGCAAACTTGCTGTTCAAATATACCTGCAAAACCAAGAAGAATCTCACCCTACCTGTTCCCTATTTTACCATTAGCAATGGTGGAAGAGATAGCGTTTGTCCTGAAGCAGCTCTGCAAAGTCTACATTCCAAAATAAGTTTTCATTTCTAAAATTAGGATTCAGATACAAGATTGAAACAGTACAACTTGGGACAGTTACATTGAAAATTTATTTTTATATGATAAGCAGTTTTTGGAATGCTTTTATGATTCTTTCTTTTCACAGCACTGACAAGCAAAAAGTAGCTATGCATGAAAGGTCTTCTTTCCGTTGATCAATCTATCTCCTAGCACTACCCAGTTAAAAAAAAAAAATGACCCCACTATTAAAAAAGGAAAAAATTAGCAAGTCAGTTGATTTTAAAACACTGAATTTGGATTCAAAAGTGACTCTACACATTCAACAAACACACCTGGACTTTACTATGGCAGCTAGAATTAACCCTTCCTTATGCACTTGTTCAGAATCTCTTTGCAACTGAATGATTAGGGGACAAGATTAGAGGACTGTCATTTGTAGCTGATCAGATTTGGCTAGTCTTATTTTTAAGTACACAATATATTATATACATTAAAATAAGTTGTATGTAACTCATTCCATGAGTATTATCTCAATGAAATCTGTAACTAAAGATTACTTCTAGGACTTTGCTAATAAATTGTTCTACATGCTTCCCTCAGTAAAATGACAAAATTAGACTGCAGTAATATGTGCAGAAAAATAAGTCCATATTTACAAAGTCTGTGCACCAAAACTTCAAGGAAAACAGGAAGTAATGAATTGAAACATGCCATTTTCATCTTCATTTGTTAAAAAGCCCTAGACAGTTTCTCAAAGCTATCTTGAAACAAGGAGTAGGAGTAATCCTTCATACTTGGATTGGTGTCTCATATGTCCAAAGAAGAGACAGAAAAAAGTAGTAGCTGACTTCTATAGCTGCTGTTAAAAGTATAAGGATAGGATAGCTTTACAGCGACAAGTGACTGAGCAGAAGGTTTGATTTTCAAGAGTTATTGTACTTTTTCCATTGATTATTTTAGGTGCATGCTCTGTCTGGATAGTTGAAACAAGCAATTGATCAGCAGCCAAGAGGATTTATGGCTACATCAGCTCAAACAGCGGCTGCAACATTTGTATTTTGTCACTGAGAAATTGAGATGTCTGGAAAGAAAACAAAGAATAAATTGATTGGGGGTTTTTTTGTTGTTGTTGTTTGGTGGTTGGTTTGGGTTTTTTTTTGGTTTTTTTGTAGTTTATTTGGGTTTTTCTTTAAAGTCATAAGACAAAAAAACCTGCAGCATTCTGGATGTCTGAACTTTCTGTAGACTGAGATGTTGCCAAAATCTAAGTGCACAGTTTCTATCCATGGGATAAAAATAAGCTAATCTACTAACACTGATCTTAATGAAGAATATTTGATTAAGTCAAGCATTTGGCTTCTACCCACATCAATTCAGCCTGCAATTATTTTAATAATTTAAGTTCTGAAGCCAAACATTATCTTTGGCCATTGCAATAGGAACTGTAGTTAAGTCATGCACTTGAGTATCTTAAATTCAAGCTACTGAAAAAGCAATGAAATAATAAAACTTCAAAAGACAAATGGAATCACTCTCAGCATTCTTTTAAGAATTTCAGAAGAGCAGTTTGGTAGGTTTGCATCACACATCACACTCTGTTCCCAATTCATGACTTATCTATGGTTAATATTCATAGCATATTAACATATGATCATGGGTATTAGTATTTTTAATTATTAGATACATCTACAAAAGATACAAATGCAAATAATTTGACTTAAGTTTAGCCATGTAAAAGGCACCTACACTCTCTATATTAAAATACATGTGTATATACAAGCAAATAGCTGTATGTGTTTTGTATATGCACATACATATGTACATTAATATATACACATATAAACACACACTTTCACAGAGTACAGCTCTATTCCTCTCAGCTTCCTTCAAATGAGATAATTCTTATCTGCAAATACTTACTCAGAAGGCATGCAGATGACTAGTTTAGGCATCTAATTTAAATCTTAAACCACTGAAGTGAGACAAGATCCTTAGCTAAGTAATCGTATCTGTCCACTATTTAAATGAACTATTCACTACTAAAGTTCCCCCTTCAGAAAGTGTACGTCCGCAATGACATTTTGTTTGTGTTCATAATATACCCACAAATGGAATCCCCAAAAAATAAATTAGATTAGCACAAAAAAAAATTAGTGCTTTATGAATCTTCCTAAAGTACGCTCTTGATTAAAATGATACTAAAGTGCATAACTTCAGTATTCTAGCCAACACTGTCAAAAACTATGAACACAAACCAAACAGAAGAGCAGAGCAGAAGATGAACTTTACCTCTTCCCCACCACCATAAACAATGTGAATGATAATTTATGAACTACAGTTAGGCTTTTTTTTGGGGGGGGAGGCAGGCTGGGAACACTGTACTTAATACCCTACAAACCACCAGCGCCCTCCTTTTACAAATTATTCTGTTCAAATGCATGTTGGTTTAAATCCACTACTTCATCCTGAAAGAAACTGAGATTCTCAAGTTCTCAAGACAGGTTATCTTTTCCTGTGCATACTTCTGGGTATTGTAGCTGTGATTTCAATTAGACATTGGTACAGTAAGAGTAAATAGTTTCTAACATACCAGTACAAGTAGTTCGCCAATGTGGAATTTTTGCATGCTCGTGATATCAAGAAAGTGCAAAGGTCTTGCTGGAATGGATTTAAGAAAAGCAAAATTAAGTTGTAAAGAAGTCTAAGTACCTGAGAGAGACAGGAAGTTAAGGAAAAACCCCAAATAGCTGCAAGGCATTTTGAGAGATACATTCCCTTCTAAAATCTGAATCAAATCCAACCTAATATTTAAATCATATTAGTTTTAATATTACTCCAAATCCGGCAACAACACTACAAGTAAAAAAAGGTCTGATATTACAGTAATATATTTACCAACATGTCAAAAGTACATTATGTTCTCCAACAATAAATCTTTAATGTAAAGTTTCTATTTACAGTATATTACACTTTATTCCTATGCAAATATCCATTGCTGTAAAATTCAACCCTGAAAAGGATTTGCTACCCTGTTTTGCATCCAGAAGATCTAAAACTCTTTAAGATGTTCAACATTTTAACATAAAGAAAAAATCTGTAGAGGATACACAGCATTTAGCTGCTTTTTCAAGGTTTAATATTTCAACTAACAAGAAATATGTGTAACTTTACTGATATGCTCAATTTGAGGCTTATTTTCTATGCAGTAATGAGACTCAAAAAGCAAGACTTGCAACAGAAAATGGATCTTTAGTTCAAAGACCAATTAACTGCATATTACATTAAAATCAAGACTCCTTCAAACTGTCTTTACCTTCTATCTTTCCCTCCCTCCAGTCTCATTCTTAATTTATACAAGTACAAGAATAATGAGTATAATTCTTGGCAGATGTAAATCAATGCAAAGTCTCACTTAAGTGCAAAAAAGATGACACCCATGCCAAAGAACATGGCTACAGGAAGAACAGATTGCAGAGATTAAAACATTTGGATAACTGTTTTCCATTAAGAAAACCTGCTTTAAAACACCTCAAACACATGCAGTTGTCAGTATCTAATCAGCATGTGATAGTCTTTGCAGTAATTTTCTCCTTTAAAAGAAAGTACTTTAATTTTATGAAGAATTCAGTTCCCAGTCCCCCAATTTTGGATAGTGTGACCATGTACGTAAATAGATGCCTGTAAAAAAAATAATCAGTTAAGCTATTGCTATTTTCTTAGCATTTAGTTTACATTTATATTCTCTGAGCACTGTAAATATTCAGCAAGATACAGTAGAAAGATTCAAATATTCACAAACAAAAACGAAAACCAGTAGCAGGTCACTAAAAAAGTATCAAAAACAGAAGGTAAAGCATTTGACTTACATCGAGGTTTTCATTGTCTGCAAGCTCCTTTGACTTAGAACTAAGAGGTGGTGAGGAAACAGGTGGAATAGGACTCATGATCTGGGAACTACATAAGGAAAGCATGTAATCAGCATGATTCAAATTTCTTGCTTGACGGGCAGGGGGCATGCATGGAAATAGCAATGCATTTCACTTTCACAGCATAATAAATTCAGAAAACTGGAAGAGAAGTAACTTTCAAGATAGCATCTCAACCCTGTTTCAGAACAAACTGCATGAACAGCAATTTTAACAGCTGCAGATCCTGAAAACGGCAAAAATCTGTGCCTGGTTAGCTACGCAGTTTATGGCTCTGAAGGGCATTCACTTACATGAAACTTAGCATTTTGTTTCATCTTCCATAAAAAATAAGCAGACATAGATGGGAGTTCAGCAAATCCGCATTTTCAGGATAAGCTTTTTTAAAATGTTCTTAAGATGAAATTGCTAATACACAACACCTGCAAGCACTCGTCTCTTGAATGCAATTATACATAACAGAGTAGACAAACCCAATGCTTGCAAGGCAAAATTATCAGACAGCAAATTTACCTGAAAGGAAGTAATCAAACAGCTCTACTAATGTCTAAGTGTCATTGCATCCTCAAAACACACCATACATCCCAGGATACCCACTCTACATCTTAGCAGCAAGACCAATGAAAAGCAGTATAGTTGTAATATGAAAAGTATATCCTAGTGATACAAGGGATTAGTTATTGAAGCTGAAGACTAAAAATCCTGGAAATTTGTATTAAATATTCACAGGAGACTTCAGTTAACCAAGTTTGTTTGCACCTTGCTTAATACTGTATTAATTAGATAATGCAGCCTTTCTTTTGGGTTTCTGCAAGAATAAAAAGTGTGGTCCCCCAGCTTCTTTACATTCACAGGACTCTCACTACACCTTCTTCTGCAGGAGCCAGGAGAAATTTCTATTTCAGACTGATCGGACTTTTAGATCCATATTCTTTGATTCAAGTGGGAAGTGGAGCCTCATACAACTTCACTGAAGACATCCTAACTTCCACAAGGACAGAAGGAAGCAAAGACAGTGTTTTTCCTGCTCTCCAGAAGTTGTCTTCCTTTTGTGCAGTAAGGTCAAAGGCCACTACTTCAAGATTTAAAATGTTTGCTCTGCAAATTATCTGTAGTCAGGAAATATATTCTGTGAAAGCCCAGGGGTTAGTAGGTGGTTTTTTTTTTAATATCACCACTTCAGATTATAAAATAGGATGTTGAATATGCAATAGTCCCTAAAAAGGAGAAAGAATTTGAGGGCTCACAGTGTTACATGTTTCTGCTTTTCTACTGGAAATCTAAGTTTCTTACCTGTCTATTTCTGCACCGTTAGTTCCAGATGTTGTCATGCTTTCTGACATTGAACCTTGACTGTCCCTCTTGCTAGGCTCCAGTCCATTCTTTATGTCATCAAAGTTTTCATATTTCAATGCCTGCACTAACTGTAGCAGGTACATCAGCAAATCCTCATGGAGAAAAAAATTAAAATTAATTGAGGGGGTCAAAGCTGACTAGGCCTCCATATTTTCAAATTTCTATTTTATAGAGAACTCAGTCTGGATTTAGTGGGCCTATGAAGAAATGGAAATTGGGGTCTCCCTAGCAAGCAATACACAATAGAAAAACTAGTGTAGGATGAAGTTCTAACTACCCATTTTTTGGTTACTCAAAGGTAGTAAGTCCTAAATAAGTAAATATTTAAGTGCAATTACTACTTTAAAGTTTTCCTTCGTTAAGCTGCCCTACTTGCTTCCAGCATCCACAAAATAAAACTTTCAGTTTGTGGATCCAAGAAGAAAATTCAAGCATAACATTTGGACCATGGTACCAGGAATTCAGATTCTCTCCTCTGTTATGTGCTATCTTTTTTCTTTTTATTTGATCCCTTGTATAGCTGGGATCCACAAACACCCACATATCTGATCTATTTTAGACTGAAGTACAGAATTTTAATCCCTTGCTGTTTATAATGAATTTGTTCCCTCTGCTATTCAATTTGCTCCATATAGTTGCCTTTAAATGTTTCATGAAAGGTACATTTTTAAAGTCAACGCAGTATGAACTTAGCTACTGAAGTAGACCTGCAAAAGTTTGATACATTTATGGTCCCTATTTTAAACTCTATTGATTGCTGAGGATTTAAGAGTTATGGTAATACATTCAAAGTATTTTTTTTTTTACTGTCAAAAGAAAATTAAATATATAAATAATTAAAATTTAACAGATTAGCATCTATTAAGTGCGCTCTACTCACAAATCACAGCTCATCATATTCTAATCAGTACATAATTAGAAACACCTTATTTCCACAGATGCTTTTTTACTCATTTTTCTTTAGCAGAAAAGTATGACAATGTTCTGCTTCAATTTAGCAGAAGGATTTGTTGGAAAACTTTTAGTAGACTATTTAAGTTCAAAGCACTTCTACACAGGTTAACATTCACCTCATCATCAGCCTGCTGAAGCCTGGCAACAGCATAGCGCCGAACCGTTGGGTTGGTGAAATGTGATGACAGAAGTTCTAGAGAGTCTTCCACATCCATGGGCTTCCACTTGCCCAGTAGCTCCAGTGCTTGCTTTGCCTCCTGTGGTAGGTCCCAGTTGACACATTTTAAGAATTTTGTCAAGGCCTGAATAGAAAGACATTGGACATTCATCAGTGAAAAGCCAGACTAAACAAATTATTTCAGAAATTAAAGTTTCATGTTAAGGTAGAACTAGATTCAGACTGTATTTACACAAGCACAGACCTGGGAAACCTTACCGATATAAGTGACAATACAACACTGGATTGTTTTAGTATGTCCCCAAAAAACTGCAGCTGAACTATCTTCTAAGTAAAATGCAAAGTCAATGGTTACTGCTCTACCACAATTACTGCTACATTAAAAATGCCACTGCTGAGGGATTATTTAGTTATTTAATTTACCTCAGGCTTTTGGTGTGCTGCTACTTATTCTGGTAATGCTAACCCTTGTCTAAAAGGGATGAAGCTACTCTTTAATAATTTTTATTTGCTGCAGACAAAATTGGCAACACTGGTATTTTAAGATGACAAGGTATCTGAAGACAGACTGCTGCAGTAATAGCCAGTTCATATGATTGAAGAGGAAAAATTACAGTCACTAATTTTTAAATCAGTAGCATTATAGAAAAAATAATCTTGAATAACTTCTAAGACACTGAAGGTCTGTATCTCTGCAAGGACAGGACATTGTAGAGTAAGAGACAGATGAAGCACCTCTTGTGTTAATAAGTCTTCTCAAATAATTCAACTTACCTTTTCCTGATTAGTAAGGTAATATCTGAATTTCCAAACTAGATCCTGTTCCTCGTACGTTAGCTGCTTTGTTGGTGGGTAACTCACTATGATCTATTAGATACATAGTCAGAAAGTGAGTTTAAAAACATGAACAGGCATAACTAACATGTTAACAGACTACAATGTGACAAAGCACAACACTGACAACACAGAAAAATAGCTAGAAACAAACAAACAAAAAGCTTTCCAACAACACAAAGTTCTCGTGCTATGGTGGTGATGCTACTTAGTTATGTGGCTGAACTGGCACTGTAGGCAAACATACACAGTTACTTTAAGACCACCATTAACACCTACTTGGTATGTGTACAGTATGCATTCTTATTCCCCCAAAACTGTTTTACAGAAAAATGAGCAAATACCTTCTGCTCCTTTCTGGGTTGGACCCATCTAACTAAGCACTTGTAAGAAACACTTAACATTTCTTCATTAATCACTTTCTATAAACTGAAATTAACTGTATTTTCCTTACATTGTCATCATATATTAATACCAACCTACCTAATAAAATTGAATTTAGCAACCATATGAGTGACTTACATTAAGCTGATCTCGCGTAGCTGCATTAGGCTTCAGATCATGATCAGAAGGTCCGCTTCTTAAACTTCGAGCAAGCTTGTGGTGTTTGCTTTCTACTAAGTTCTCCTAAATGCAGAGGGTAAGTCAGGATTTATAAATACTTAAACTCCAGAAAAAATTACTACTGAAATGAAACCATCTAGTAAAGACTCACCAGTGTCTTGAATGCATGGCACTTAAAATTCACATCTAAAACTACAGCATCTTCTGGGGTTTTTTTTGCTGTTGTTGTTGCTGTTGTTTTAGAAGAACCTCCTTCAATAATACCTGGAGGCTTGTTGGGGATTTTGAGGTTTTGTTTTGGTTTTCTACTTCACACAATTTACAAACCCTATCTTGCCTTTTGGTGAATTGCTGCAAAATGTAAGCATTTCAGTCAACATATCCG
Source organism: Elanus axillaris (assembly GCA_026212715.1). Classification (NCBI taxonomy): domain Eukaryota; kingdom Metazoa; phylum Chordata; class Aves; order Accipitriformes; family Accipitridae; genus Elanus; species Elanus axillaris. Next base: position 76,753,356 of record JANZLQ010000079.1, on the reverse strand, counting down.
TGACTTAGACAGCACTCACAATGTGCTAGCCACTTTGTAAACATTTTTTAGGATGATGTGTGCAGTATAAAGCTTTGTATGCAAGAAAAACATCTCAAAAAGTTTTCCCACTGTTAATACCATGTTAGCAACAGTAGGAGCCACAATAGGAGCCACAGTGTCAATGAGATTTCAGCAGCCAAGGCAGTTTTCAGCATTGTCAGACTTGCTCTTGCAGTGTTAGATTACACAGTGCTCAAACAGTGTTGCCAGTAGAAGCCCACTTACATTAAGGTTCCCAAAGCTGCCAATACCAGTTCCACTGAATTGGCATCCACAATAATGGAAATCTTTTCTAGAACTGTACTTAGGCACTGTCTACATGAAAGACAACATACAAGAGAGTATAGGGAGAAAATATTTTAACAAAGTGACCAAGAGTTACTGCACCATCCTCTACATTTCATTTCTTCAGCTCCCTCTTACCTTACATTCCCACCCTCTGACCTCTTTTGCCAGCAATCCCCCTTCTCTGCTTTCCTACACCTCAGAAGGAAGCACATTAGGTATGGAAAGGAGGAGATGAACATAAACATTAAACCATTTTTTGTATTTTAATCTAGTAGCAGCAGCAAATAAAATAAAAAAAGTCAAACCCATTGATATTTCTCTCAACTGGTCAAATATATCCTTCCCCTGGAATTTCAGAATATTGAAGACAGCAATAGAGGCAAGCTTTCATTTCCATTTATGAAAAATTTAACAAAAATACTATAATACAGATTGCATTACATGGAGCATGCTCACCATAGACATCTGGGGATCTGGAATCTTAACAATTTCAGAGCTTGTTAGAATTGGAGATGACTCATCACCATCCTGAATGACAAAAAGTTAAAGCCATATTAAACATCTCAAATTTTAGGAAAAAAAGTCATATTAATGTATTGTGAATTATACCACAGTGAAAAAGTGATACAGCTGTACCTTGCTGATGTTTGAAAGTTAAAAAGGGGAAAACAGAAAATAAAAAATGGATTATTTTTCTTGTTAGTTTTTGCCAGATGATAAACAAGGTGGCAAGACAGATGAAAGTTCATCTGATGAGACACAGCTTGGCAACTCATTACCATGCTGGCACTGGTAAGTGGAGAAATTTGCCATTATTGTTACATGTGTCCTCTGGAAGCACAAAGAGAAACCAAATCAGGGTCCGTATTTCCACTGAAACCAAGTAATTTCCTAGAAATAACAACCAGTTGCAGAAAATATCTCCTAACAGTTCAACACAGACAAACGTGGTATTTGTGTGCCTATCTATCACAGGTTCCACATGGAGCATGACAGTCTCTTCTAGAAGTTTGTGCTGTGCTGCTCTAGAGCAGTACAATAGGAGCCCGCTAGTTTTCCTCAGGGCAGTCTAACCTGCTGCTGCATAAATAAGGGAAGGGAGAAGCTAGAAGTTTCCTGTTTAAACCATGCAGAAGGAAAAAAAAATCCAAAGCCTGCCACCGCATGACAAAACCAGCAACTCTGTCTCCCTCTTTCAGTGACACCTGACAGTTCAGTTTGGTTTTTTTTTACCTTAGAAGTGTAACTAAGCATTAATTGACACAATCTGCAGAAGAACATTTCATTTAAAAGACAGTATAAAAAAGCAAAACAGAAAAAGTAACACGACAACACCAGCATAATAGGTGCTATGCTATATTTATACTTAGTTTGTTCTCATTTATTTTGGAGTAAATTTCAGCTCAGAATAAAGTTTTTTCAACATACCAACATTTCCCTCAATAACGTAACATTTGAGATAACTCAGGTTTGCTTCTGCCCCCACCCTCTTATTTTTTTTTTCCCTCCTGCTTTTCCAATCACATATGCCTCTTGAGATGGCTTTGCGTTTATACTTTTCAGAGGTAACTTTCAAAGAAGGGAGGGGCTTCTATGAAGGGGAAGAAAGGAATCAGTCACCACCAACAAGACAGAGGAGTTAAAATTGCCATTAACCTTGCAGGAGAAACATTTTTTTCCAGCTACATAAATTTTGTATTGCTGACTATGGTAAAAAGATATCTTATTATTAAAATACACGTTCAGGAAGACACTTCTATTACATTTATTAGTGTCTTATGCCTTTCTGAAGTAATGATTTTACAGTCAAAATAATGATAGTAACTACACACACATCCTTCCTAGTTAAAGGAAATACACACACTATCTGGCTGTAGCTGATGATGGGCCCAGAACATGAGCAGGATTGCTTTTCCCAGTAGTCTTTAAAAGTACACATGCAAACACTGAACAGGACAAAGAGTACATTTGCTTACAGTTCCTCTGTTTTAAAATTATACTGCCTAAATAATGAACTTAGCTTTAACCTAATTGTATACAACTAATTGTATTTTCAAAGTATTTTTATTATAACAAAGTAACACTGTATCACTCTAACAGTAGACTGAACTGAGTCAGAGCCACACTGACAGATCAGCATCAGCACTGGACTAAAACCTTTGCCATCTCAACAGACAGAGCTTTCAGATCATGTAATACCACTTTTACAAAGTCATATTACATAAAAAACAATTGAACTGGGAGGAGAAAATCCTTTTGAAAATAAGCACTTCTAATGACAAGAGACGATAGAGCAATTTCTATCTACTTATTGGTTATCTTCCTAATCAAAACCATAAGGTTGCAATGTGACTTGACCTTTATAAAACAATGAAGGATTACCAATGCCCCACTGTAACAAGTTTCCACTCCGTTTAGACCCTTCACATAAAAGCACTGTAGGAAAAACTTGACCCAGGAGTGGATTCACTAACAACTTATAAATCTTCAAACTCCTACCAAGGCATTTATAACACCCGTACCCCACGTGGATTCTCTAGGGATTAGTAATAACACCCATACTACTACATCTTTCTCTCAATGAAAACACTCAGATAAAATAGCTGTAAAACAGAAATCTGACAAACCTTTTAGGCTGGTAAAAATGGAGCACCTACCCCACAATCAAAAGCCTATGACAGCTATTACAAACTCAGAACTTACTAGGATGAAAATGACAAAAGCACAAAAGTACAAAGCCTTCCAGTGCCTCATGTCAAAATGTTTCTAATGCCCTCTAAAATGAAGATTGCAGATTTTTTCCAAGACTAGTGTTAAAAGAATGATTTCTAAACTCACTGCTGGCATCTTTTTTTTAGCCTTTCAAAAGAAATATTGTAATGACTGTTCTTTAAACTCTTCTCAAATGCCATTAGATTATGCTGAAAAGCCAAGCTGAGAAGCTCTAGTTACGCAGCTCAAGCACTAGGAAAACTCTGTTCCCAATGTTTCATTGCATTTTAGAGCAATGCTTTAAGCTTCAACCAAAACTTGCTATGAAACCAAGTTTTGCCAAGCATTCATGGGACAAGTTACTGTGTCAGGAGTTACTGTTTTCAGAACAGAGTGTTTCCCAAAATCCTCAAGAGGGCACAAAGCCATCAGTTTGCCTGTGGAGGATACCAGTTAACTTGTCTTCTCATTAGATTAACGTGTAGCACTAATTCTCTGTCATACTTGGAAAGTAACACACAGATCACTGTGACCCTGACCATACCAACTTACTAACCCATACCAATGCCCAAGGGTCGACTCTAAATTAGGATTTTAATTTGGTCAAGTGCATGCTTTTGAAGTGTCTCTCCTGATGATCCCCATGTAGTGAGCTTCAGTTCATGCCATGGAAGTTTTAGAAATACCAAATAGCCTCCAACTGCCAACAGTCTTTCAGCCCATGGGACTTGATTACAGTTAGTCCCAAGAATAAGAACACAGTGCAGACGTTGGGCCTTCAGCAACCTCTTCACTCTGCAAATCTGTTCCTCTTGGCTACATTACTTGCTAGCACAGCCACAACCCCAGACAACCTGCTATTTTGCCACAGGGAAAGAAAAGCAACATCAGTACTGAACAGCATTAACCTAAACTACTATGTTGCAGTATTAGAAGTATTATGTTAGAAGTATTTCACTACATTTAAGGTCAGTGTGTGTGACTTCTATACAAACAGGAGTTCATTTAAGAAAGTCAAAAAAATTTGCAGAATTTTCTGAAGCAGCAAGGTTCTTCTGCACTTTCCTGAAAATCAGTTTCACAACATCAATAAACAAGGAAGTTCTATTTGTCTTATTCTTTAGTCAAAACATCATTTCAAGTAACACCAATGGGATCCAACTTCTCCCACACAAAAAGTAAATGGACAACCAATGCTATAGACACTACTTTTTCTTTCTTTCAAGCCATGAAAAAGGCTCTGATGATCAGACTACTTTTTTTTTTTTAAATGAGTGGGATGCAGCAGCACGATCAATTTATTTATTCAAACAAAGGTTTCACTTGAAACCTGCACAAAAACACATTAATGGTAAATGCTGGTGTTATTTGCACTTGGAAAGTCACACTGAGTTTTTGCCTAAATGAAGAATCAGAAGCAATGCTCTCATTACTAGCATACTGCTATACTTCACGTCTTGAATGCTGTATTAAAATTAATTTAACAGAGAACACGGAAAGAGCCACTGCTACTTCACTTCATTGTAATTGAATGTTGAGTCAAAGAATCTCAAATTCTATCAGCCACTGTTTAACAGGCTAGTTCTTCGTAAACACTTGAAAACAAATTTATCAACAAAACCATGACAAGTAATCTCCACTTCGACTATCAGTCACAGGCAGGTGACAACAGAACCTACTTTCATTAAACTCAATATACTGGATTGGTGATGCTGGATACATATACTGTACACTGTAATTGGAAGCATGACAAAACTAAGAAGACAGGCACTAATTTATGTACCGTTTCCTACTGCTACCAGAAAAGGGTCAAGAACTTGTTGAAAAGCTACTTCATAATAACAAATCCCTCAAACTGCACTTAGTTAGAGCTTTAATGTGTACTATTACACATTCAATTACTTTATTTCCACAAAAGCAACCAATTCATAGTTATTTTGTTCCATGCACATGTAGTATGTTTCAGAAACATCTGTTAAAAGCAAGATGCATACTTCAAGCCTTGATCTTCTTTCCAGCACCTTGCACATATGTAAAACCGTAACGATGACAAAAAAAAGTTGTGCTCATAAATCAAGAGTAATTAATCTATAATGGTAGGTTTCTGGAGGTGAGGGAAAAAAATAATTTCTAGGAATGTCACACTGAACTATAAAAATATAAGAGCCAAGGGAACACACAGCCGCACAGTAGCCATGGTCATCAGTTTGCACCTGTGAAAAGTACAGCATATTCTATTGCAACAAGCTAATGGGTTAGCAAAATGTTTCAATATTTTGATCATACTCTATTATGCTCTCCAGAAAAGTATTTCCTTGATTTCCACAGAAGTAACTTTATTTTGGTTAACTCCCTTGGTTATTGGAGGAATCTAACACATTGTAGTGTCTTGCTTTTAACAGATGTTTCTGAAAAAAACAATCCTAACAGCTTCTTTTATAGTGGCATGTCTATTAAAATAAGTTCCAAGGCTACTCTTAAGAGTTTCAGACAATCAATAACACCTTAATTCAAAGGGCTATATTAACAGCATATAAGCAGGTTTTTGAAATATTCACAAGCTTTAACTTGCACCAGATCATACAGTTGAGGCAGATTCTGATCTAATGCCTTCTCAGAATTTTTTTTGTGGAATTCTGCTTTTTGCAATTTATTACTTTATTTTTCACCACCTTCTTCAAGAATCTTAAGTTAGATCACAGTTCTTCTGTCCAGATCATCTGGTAATGTTGTCACATACATAGAAATACTTGTAATTCATTTTCCATTGTATTAACATTCTGTGTACTGAATTACAGATTTTTTTTTAAAACTCTCAGAACAGATGCTGCTTAAAGTTAGTGCCTCTGATCTCAAGAGGACTCCAAGTCTGTTTTTCTGCCTTCTCTTTCCCATAAAGCTGTATTATTCAGTAACTTCCTGACTTCTTATGAATCTAAATATGCTGCAAATTTTAAGAGGAAATTAATGACAATTTTTTTAAACCATATTAGAGATACTGCTTTTTCTATTTCAATGAGTCTTTCCACAATACAGAGGTCCATAAAAGTACTGATAATGCCTTCCAGTGCCACAATGATGTCTGTTAAATTCACTGTTAATCCTTTGTTCCATTATATTTGAACTCATACAGAACACTGAAGGCACTGCTTTTGAGATCTGTTTTGTAAACAGGAAGAAAAGATGCAAGACATTCCAATCCAGAAGTCTTTTACTTAAATGAGTTCCACAGCATTTTCGGCATTAACTTTTTCAAGACTGAACTTTTTTATTTCTTCATTTTAGAGAAAATGTTCACCAGCAGAGCTCCTGTGCAAAGTTTTAACAACTTTGTAAGAGTTAAGTTACCAATCAATACAGGTACATTTCTTCCTGATAGAAGACATAATTTTACAGACAGCTACTCTGAAAATACTACTGGAGGACTGAAGGAACCACAAATCAGAAAGTTTTTAATCACTCACACTTATTAAATTCTGTAATCTTGAACTGTATTACACAAATGATTGACTTCTGCAATCTTGTTGCATCTGTAGTACTTGATTTGTATGTACATAAACAGTTGCCACTGACAGCTGTCTGCCACTATCCTGCAGAAGAGTATTTCACCTCAGCAGAAAACCCCATCCATTTTAGGTGCATATGTTGCTTTTTAAAGAAGACCATAAAGCCTGCAAGGCACATTACCTTTTCGTAGTAAACTATTCCATATTCTTTATCATCACACTTGACGCAACGGAATTCAATCATCAGGTACATAAAATTAGAACTTCGTTTTTCCCTCTGAGAAGAGAACCACCACAGATGTGTATCATACATTAAGGTGCATCAATCTTCAGCATTCTTACTACAGCAATTATCCTACTTCCTTTGTGCTGTAACTGATTAATTAGATTATAAGTTGTTGTAGCAATTATTCAGTTAATCATTTCATAGCACTACTTGAAGCCATATCACCTTCTTCCTGATATTCTTACTTGGTCACATTCCTACTTCATGATAAACACCCACATTTAACAGATAAAAAACCACATTGTTTTCAGTGGCTTGCAACTGTGGGCTGAAGGTCGGCAAAATGGCAGTGAAGAATAACTAGATGACAACTGTGGGTTTTGTGTTCGCTTTTTTTTTTTTTAAATCTTTACACAATTACACACATCAGAGTCAAAAAACAGAAGACATCCTTTTTTAGATAACACCACGGAAGAGACATTAAACATGGAGTACAAGATTAGATTTGCAGCTCATTCACTTTTGGAGGAAGATTTGCTCATGTATGCATTTTTAAATGCTTTACCTAGAAAAAGTGCTTAGAATTTTAAAATCTAGGTGGAAACAAGACAGAAGTTATACATAGCCACCACCAGGAACATACATTTAATATGAAAAGGAACATCCCCTTTAATAATGAGTAACTCAAGTTTGTTTCATGCATTAATAATAGACTGTCTTTCCAGCACAGGCAAAGTGGTTCTGAACCTAATTGCGCAGCTCTTGGAATCAGGAAATTTTAGTTTGCTGTATTATTACAGAAAAGGAAGGGAAAATAAAGGGGTAGAATAGGCTGAGTTCTAAAAAAAAACAAAAACCAACAAAAAAATTCATAAGGGTTTAAAAGAACACAAGTTTAAGTTAAAAAAAGAATCTGATTCCCAGAGGTCTAATAAATAAGAGAATAAAAATCTCACAGTGCAAAGCAGAAAATAATGGAGTTCTGTTGTGCAAGATGAGTATAATCAGTTAACACTTTAGGGGTGAGTTTGCTCAATAAGGGTTAACACCTCATTCAGATATTTAACTACTGGATTTTAAAATTTTTTTTTTTAAGTATTCATCAAATCTTACAAGAGTTTTTCCTCAGCACCCAAAATCAAAACAAATAAAATTGGACAGGTCTCAAAACAAGGGACAGACTATATGTCCAAAAAGATTCCCATCACAATCTAAATCCTACAGTTAAGCTAGTCATACCTAACAGCATTTGTTCAAAGCTATTCCGAATTATTAGTAAGTCCTGTATTGCATGATCAAGTTCAATTAAAGCTGATAACTTTTAAAACAGCTGTTTATTCTGGTGGATGAAAAGCTGGACATGCGCTGGCAATGTGCGCTGACAGCTCAGAAAGCCGACCGTATCCTGGACTACATTAAAAGCAGCGTGGCCAGCAGGTTGAGGGAAGGGATTCTGCCCCTCTACTCCACTCTGGTAAGACCCCACCTGCAGTACTGTGTCCAGCTCTGGGGTCCTCAGCACAGGAAAAAACATGGACCTGCTGGAGAGGGTCCAGAGGGGGACCACAAATAGCAGAGGGATGGAACCCCTCTCCTATGAGGACAGGCTGAAAGAGTTGAGGTTCTTCAGTCTGAAAAAGAGAAGGCTCTGAGGAGACCTGATTGCAGCCTTTCAGTACTTAAGGGGGCTTGTAAGAAAGATGGGGGCAGACTTCTTAGCAGGAGCTGTAGCAACAGGACAAGGGATAAAGGTTTTAAAAAGAGGGTAGATTCAGACTAGATAAAAGGAAGAAATATTTCATGATGAGAGTGGTGAAACACTGGAGCAGTTTTGCCCAGAGAGGTGGTAGATGCCCCATCCCTGGAAAATTTCAAGGTCAGCTTGGACAGGGCTCTGGGCAACCTCATCTAGTTGAGGATGACCCTGCTCATTGCAGGGGGACTGGATTAGATGGCCTTTAAAGATCCATTCCAACCCAAACTATTCTGTGATTCTATGAGTCTCATTATTACCTATACTGGGTCTGGCTGAGATGGAATTAATTCTCCACACAGCAGCCATCATAGTGCTGTGCTCTGCATTGGTAGCTGGAAAGGTATTGATAACACACCAGTGTTTCGGCTACTGCTGAGCAGTGCTGGCACAGCATCAAGGCTGTGCCTCCAACATTTTTTGCTCCTCCCCCCTCAGTGGCAGGCTGGGGCTGGGCAAGATCTTGGGAAGGGACGTAACCAGGACAGCTGACCTGAACTAACCAAACAGATATTCCATACCATATGATGTCAGCTCTGATATAAAAGCTAAGTAAAGGGAGACTGAAGGGGGGACATTTTCCATCATCCAGAACAACCACTATGCATGTGGACCCCTGCTTCCCAGGAAGTGGCCAGATATCGCCTGCTGATGGGAAGTAGAGAATAACATCATTTGTTTCTCTTTGCTTTCGCACGCGACCTCTGCTTTCGCTTATTAAATGGTCCTTATCTTGACCCATGGTTATATTTTCCGCCCCTGTCCAGCTGAGGAGGGGGAGTGATAGAGCAACTTTGGTGGGTACCTGGTGTCCAGCCAGAGTAAACCCATCACGTTGCCAAAACAAAATCAACTTTAGAAGCTTAAAGAATTTTTTACCCGTTTATCATATACACTGGCAGCTGAAGAAAAATGGGACAAGTACTTCAAGTTAGTCCCCTAAGCAAGCAAAGGTTCTGTAGTAGCAAGGTCCAAAAAGTATAAATTACAGATGTGATGTATGATGACCTACCTCATTGATCATTTCTATTTCTCTAAATGTCAGTCTGTCCAGCCAGTCCACTTTTACCATGTGACCTTGCCGATGAGACTTGGTGAGCTGCATGAAAAAACACAATGATAACATTTAAATTGCTCACAGCAAAAAGAGTATCAAAGTTACAATTTAACAGAAACACTAACATGAAATCAGCAGAAAAAAATAAAGGAACTGGAAAAAAATGCTTGCACAGTACACACATAGTAGATGCTTCTAAACAGCTAAGCCATGCCATAAAAGTAACTCTACTATCTAAAACCCCAATCAAGGCAAAGTCCAAAATCACATTCCAAGCACATCACCTTTGCATTTCTAGCACATTGAAAACAGAAACCTATTTTAAGTCACGTAACAAAGATATTTCATTTTTTGTGTTACTAAGTTTCATATAGTAAAACTTACCAAGCCAAAGAAAAAGAAGATATTTCAAAAACTAGCCAAATTGAGTAATTCTGCCCTTGTTAGCCTTACCTAAACAAGTTTTCAGACCAGAACTTAAACACTGCAAAAAATCAGCTGAATACTTACAGCAAATCATAGAGAACTTGTTCTCCCTTTCTTTTTAATCACCTGAAAAGTAGTTAAAGTTTTACTCCTACATCTATATATTGCTGTACTAATAGCAAGGAAGTTGTTTAAAAGACTACCTAACAGTAGAAGAGTGGAAGAGCAGATAAACAAGATATGACCCGTACTACTTGTTGTTTCAGATGCACTGACTCACAATACTTTATGAAAAATTCAGTAGACTGCTACACAAATATGAACAAAAATCATCTTTTCAGCTCCTAAGAAATCACAAGTGTTCCTCAAAAAACTAGTAATTCTTGCAGCATGCAAGAAGAGATGCAAAGCGACTAGAAGACATCAAGTTCTTTCACGTTTTGAAGAAATCGCTATCTGTCTAGAAAATGGCCAGTGAAGAGACCCTCAAAATTACTCCTATTAAGGGAAGGGTTACAACTGATACTCCACCAGCTTTGTTCTGTGGTCAACCTGCCAACCCATGAGCATTTAAATTTGAAAAGGCCATACAGTCACATCAACTGCCATTTCTTGCCCAGCCGACAGCTAGGGGACAGGCAACATACAAAGAAAACTAGGACAGCATATGAATGGAAGAAGGTATTGTATGCAGGAGAACACAACAGCCTACTTCTTCCATACAGAACTGCAGATGAGGTTACTACAAGAAAGAGATACAGAAGACTTCAGACTTGCTATATGCTGGGAGTTGTCTAGGTTGCATAGCTTGTCAGATACCTGCACTAGACTTTCAGTAGCTCACCACTATAGACAGGAAAAAAAAAAAAATCACTGTGAAGAAAAAAAAAGGTTAAGAGTTTGCACCAGTAATATTGTTTCATTATTCTCACTCAAATCCCCAGTAAACTGATGTCTTAGCAGTATGGGCACAAATATTACTGCACACCAAGGATGACCTGGGCTAAATACAAACCCCATCATAATGTACGCTGGAAGAAGCATCAACTTCACATCCAGGTACGGATCCTGACTGATGATCTGGAGAGTACATACGTGACAAACCCACAAGAAGCCAAGCTTCAGAAATTATGCAGAATCAAATAGCTTTTTACATTTCTTAGAAGTAATGCTGAGATAACAGGTAAATAATCATCTAGTCTCCAAAAGACTGTAAACAGTCATTAATGAAATGAAATTTCAGTGTTCTGCAGTCTCCCTGCAGGTGTCCTTGTATCAGTGGAACTGATCTGTCGAAGATCAGCTGGTAAGCATTTAATCCTTGTCTTTTAATACCTTGATCAACTGTCTTTCATATCCAACAACAACAGACCATCTTGGTTGTTCACTTTCCACAAAGTGACTTCTTGTTGTTTAAGACAAGGTCATTGGGTGTTTGTTTTTTTCTCTTATTCACTTCCCCAGAGTTTAATTTGGTGTTATGGTCTAACAACTTTGGATACTGGTTCCTACTTCTAAGCAGGAAACAAAAACTCCAAATTAATTTAGTTTTCTTGGAAACAGTTTACGTCAGTAAGAGTTGGAATACACTACAGCCCACACCATGGCTTCTGTGCCCTCTCAAGATCTGAATTAAAAATTAAGGCGATTACTTATGAAAGCAAGCATGATGTTTAGCTCTGAAAGTTAATACTTGCTCATTTCTCAGATATGTTATCTCATTCAGCTTTTCTGATTCTTGGTTCCTACTAAGTCTGCTAGTGATGAGGTTTACATTTTTCCACTGAATATTAATCCTCAGCTATAGTTAGTGGCTCCACCAAAGTAAAGGACTAATTAAAAACAGTCACAATTTAAAAAGCAGTCAAAAAGGTATTCAGTTGGGAGGAAAATCCTACCTTTTTTAATAGCCAACCAAACTTATTTCTGGATTTGCTAAGAACTGGCCATTTCAAGAAGCACTGAATAGTAAATCAGCCATGAGAATCCGATGCCCTTTGTTCTGAACTCATTCCATGAAACACAAAAACACAATCCCATAACGACTATGATATTGCTTGCTTAAAGCAGCTGATTCACCTAACATTTCCTTAAGCTCTAGACCACAGTATAGCTTGACAGAAGTAATAAGATTTTGATGCAAACTTTGGAAGACTACAGCAGCTTCTAAGAACTAATTAACTCCACTAAGTATATAGTAAGGGCTTTTTTTTAATTTGTTTTGTCTCTAGTAAACTCGGGGACAGTTAATCTTCAGATTAGCTTCACTGGATTTCAGAAACTTAACAGTACAAAAGGAAAAGGAAAGGCAAGGGAAGGGGGCAAAGTATAATCCTTACTAACATTTCAGGATGCTGAGTATAACTAAAGTACAGAAATTCAGTCTTTCAGTTCTTTCAACTTAGCAAGATTGTAAACAGGAGCACAATATAGTAATAACTTTTTGCTATCTTGTGTTATATTCTGCAGCCAGTTCATCAAATTTTATCTCAGCAATATTACAGAGACAAAGTGTGCCAGGACCATACCAAAAGAATAATACAAGACTTGGCCTTTGCCTCCTACATGAATTTATAACATATTTCAAAGGTAGAGAACCAGCAGCACACAGATCAGTTATAACCCAAAAGGCTGTTCCAGGCAGGCTGCACATGGTCACTTAACACATTCACAAATGTCCTACCTATTTCACGGAAAAGGTCTTCTCATTCTCAACAATGAAGAAATTCCTTACCCTTACATGTCCACCATTTTAGCCACTTACAAATTACTCCCTTTTTTTTTAATCTAACAAAAATACTTTTTCTTACTCAAGGTAGCCTTCTTATTTCCACTACCTTGAACCAAAATTGTCCAAATACCACATATTCACATCCAGCATTGATATACAGATTTAGGAGAACACTTAAATCTTTGGCAAAAAAGAAGTTATTTAGATATCTTGGTCACAAATTCTTAGTTCATTTTCTTGTTCACTGCACTAGAGAATAAAAAAAGTAATTCTGTATGTTTTAGAGGAAAATTATTAATCCCTGAAACCTGCAAACCTCCCTTATAGAGAGAAAAAAACATCATAATATGGCAACTAGTTAGGCATGCATACAAGACCCAGAAGACCTGTAGGCATATAAATATACATATACACACACACATGAAAAACCGTTCTCTTGGATTAATATTTTAAGCTTTAAATAAGAGAGAAGCTAGTGCATTTCCTTCAGGGATAGAAGCATTCATCACCTGCTACTAAATAAGAGGCATCCCATTTGATACTATCTCACCATTGTTATTACCTAATTTCATTCATCCAGCAGCAGGTGTGAGGGAAATGAATGGATCAAAAAGAACTTAAGAGTCCTTTTTGTTTAAGTAGAATAAAATTAACACAACACTCATGGGAGAAACATCTTAATGTCATTAATATTTGAGTGTGCTAAGGTATTCCACACTCTTCCCATTAACATTCCTTAGTATAGGAAGAATCTGCATCCACAATGACCCTGAGGATGCAAAGCCATGGCTTTTTCATCAGTAACAATTTTACTATCAACATCCATGTGTTTTGTAAGAGCACAACCATATGACACTTCAACATGAAATGAGAGACTTGCCATAGTATCAATTATTTAAGGTAAAGGGATGCAACTCCTCCAGCAGCCAGTCACTGATATTATACAAATTGCCTATAATAATAAATACCACACACACACAAACACAGAAGCATGTCAAGAAAATAAAAAGTTATCTTTTAGATGGAGGAAAGGTCCTTCAGCAAGCTCTTCTCAAAAGTTACGTATTATCTGGAGGACTCTAATTTGGCCTCTGGTATCAGACATCAATCAATAGCATGACACTTATAAATGCTAAGTCTGTGCAATAAACAGAAAAAACCCAAGAATAACAAAGTCCACACAAAGTTGTCTTGTATTTAGTCCTACTCCTCTTACCGATATTTAAATATACCTTCACATACAGTAGCATCAGGAAGCATTCAGCAACTGAGGAGTAAGTCATAGAAAAACTGAAGCTGACTGTGCTTAAACAATGGCTATTTAGGAATGATACATCACAAGAACCTCATCTGCTGTGTAAACAGCTGTGCAAATGAAAGCTCTCATAGACACAATACCCAGAAACCCTATTCACTTCACTGGCATCTGATGGTAAAATGTTATTATAAATAGACACAACAAAGTATTAGTGAAAACACTCTCATCTTTCAGAAATCAGTATCTCCCAAAACAGCTTTCAGGAGAGAAGACTAGTGGCAGCGATGTTATTAGCATTTCATCAGCCATTAACTAGGAGTCTCCTCAATTCAATTGGGATGTGAAAGCAGAAATCCTCTTCCTCAGAGGCTTTGAGCCCTCATCTCCCATATGCCAAAAGAACAGTCTAGAACAGAACCAGGTATTTTAAGACTGACATACTCTACATTATTTGTCTACATTATTTGTATTTCTTGAGGTAGGGAGCGTAAGGGAGTGAAGGGAAGAGAAGAGAAGAAAAAACACTGGTAGAGTATGGTTATGTTTGCATAACAGAACTAACATGAAAGGGAAGGCTTACACTCCAAATACCATTTCTCAGAGAAAAAAAACAAAACAACAAAAAAACAACCTTTCTCCACTGCCTACATCATGTAACCATCTGATGAACTATAAACAACCCTTGATATTTAGTGTCTGTCTACAGAGCTTCCTTAGGCTAGAGGGGATTTATTCTACTATAATCAAGAAATGGGGCACCACCACTGGCAAAAAGTTTTAATGAGTTTTCCTTTATAAATTCAAGGTGAACTAGACTAATAAAAGAGAGACCCTAAATGAAAGTTGGTTTATCGCTGTGACAAATCTCTAGATGAGAAAATGAACATATTTATGGCACTTGACCTATCTTTCACTGGGAGTTGCACAAAGATGACGATAAAAACTAGGAGACCAAGATTAAGAAGGAAGTATACTGGCTAAATGAGCTGAACAATTTGGCAAACCTGGGGTAAGCTCACCTGAAAAATGAGAAAGATTTGCTAGTAAACCAGTTCAAGAACTAATATTTACTGATCAATTCCAGAAGTAGTTTTGATGCCAAAAAACCACTCTGCCATCAAGCTGGGAGAAGAAAATACCAATATACACACATACCCAAGAGCTTAAATGAATGAAACTTTGTTTAATTTTCACAGTTCTACTCAAATTCTTTCTAATGTAAAGGTATGTCATACACATCTGAACACTACACCAGACAGCCTTAAATCTAAGGGATGGCTACTGAAAGAAACTAGGCTGTCCTCACAAGTTACTCTCAGGAGCCGCTCTTACTGAACCTGATGGAATTTTGTTTTCAAGCATCTTCAAGGCATCTTCACATCTTCATTCTTTACAAAGAATGAGGATGTTAAGTTGTTACAACAGAATGCCATGTATATTAAAAGGTATTTATATGTCCCCTTTTAATAAATACTTCACAAGCAAATGAGCATCATCTATTTTACTCATTTGTATAAATACTGTGAATTATCTAAACAATCAAAGGAAGATAGCTTTCACATGAGAAAACAACACAAGATACCCATCTTCATTAAAGCCTGTCTTCATTTCACTCCAGTGAAAGTGCAAGCTTTTCACATACATCTTAAAGCTTACTTGCTATTCCATTACCTTTGCCAAGCGGCTCATTTGGTCTTCAGAGACTGTGCTGCTTGTTCTCCCAGGAGTTTTGGTGGGCTCTGAGCCATCAGCTTCTACATTGGGCCAGACTTTCAAATCATGCATACCTTGACGAAACATACTGCAGGGAAAAATGCAGGATCACTTCAGTAAATTCAAAATAATACAGCTGTTAGGAATCAAAGTACAGCAGCAGCTGCAAGAAAATGAAGTAGCTTCCTTGGCCAAACCTGCAAACATGCACTGCCATGCACAATTTAACTGAACTGCAAAAGTGCCTTGCACCTTGTGCCCTCTACGGCCTTCATTTTTATTGGCACATGGAGTTTAGAAGAAAATGAGTAAGTCTGAGGTAACTTACTTGGCAAGTGGAAGAAAAATGGGTAATTCCCAAAGTCAGTGGGGTGGTACAAATGCAAACTGAGGACAGAGCTTGACCTTCATAGTTTTATTATTTGTAATGAAGCAGACAGTATTCCTCTTGACTTGCAAATTATAATACTGACTTTAGGTCTGCCAGTCTGAAAAAAATTCAACTAAAACACTACCTAAGTTTCAGTTGAAGGTCAACTGATATAAAGCAGCCTTCTGAGCTGCCAAAAAAACCACACCACGAAAACACACACAAAAAAACACACTACCAACCCCCCCCAC
>JANZLQ010000079.1:76717336-76736923 GCA_026212715.1 Elanus axillaris | reverse complement strand
CTATGTCCAGACACATGCCAACCCCCTAAACACCATTTTCTCCATCTATGCTTGAAATTGAATTAGTAATTGAAACTGTGCAGTCAACAGAACTTTGCAGGGTAACTGACCACATCTTTTCTCTGCAAAATCCTGCTTCCCTTGCATATTTGTGCTGATCCACCTATAGAAAATGCTCCAAGGAATCAAGTGCATTACTTTTGCCAATTAGAGCTAATCACTTAACTCTGACAACTTCAGGTAAATACAACTGGAAGGAACACTTCAAAACGTCAACCATTAAAAGCGAGAAAAACCAACTAGGAAGGACAGGACCATCTGACCTTGAATTTACACATGAATTTGTATAATACTACTACTATAAGGGTTTGCATTTACAAGCAAATACAAAATTCCACAATTATTTGTTTCTTTCTGTCTACTTCCCCTAGGCCCTACATGCTGGAAATAAAAGTAAATTTCATTCATAAACTGTATCTTTTTCCAGGAAATATGCTCTAATGCTTTAAAAACTACCAGCAGTCTTTGGGACATAGTCCAATTGATCCAGTTCAATTTTCTACCCTAAGACAACATCAATCTTTTTGTCAAAGCAGTATCTTCAGTGACAGATACAACCTCTTTCTACAGTCATTTTCTGCATTCAAGCATCACTAGAACAGCTTTCCTAATGTTAACCTAAACTTTTCCTGCACTTCAGTTTAGCCTTATTACTTCTTATCCACTGCCAAAAAAAGGCTATTTCTCCCCATTTTCCAGCACTACCTACATACTAGAAAAGCGTTCCTACAGTCTTTTCTTTAGACTCACCTGTCTTCACTCCTCCTCCATCACACCCATTTGCTAGATGTTGAATGATATGGACTCCTTTATACTCCCAGTAGTCAGCAACTTGCTTAAAGGCAGTTATATAGAACTGAACATATCCCAGACAAGTGGACAAAGATAGAGCATACAACATTGTCCCTGATGCACATACTTGTAAACTGTTCATATATTAAATGTTGTTCACACATTTCACAAAAGCATCACCATACTGAATCATGAAAAACTTAAGATTCACTCCAAAACACAAATATTTTCCTCTGTTTTCCTGGGCAGCTGTTCTCCATTCTGTATTTGACTACAGTCAATGGCAAAAAGTACCAGCACCTCATACTTTTCCTTAACCTGCATCCTATTTTTTTTCAGTCCCCTTTGCAAGTGGCTAAGATCTTTTTGTTTTATTGTTCACCTTCCAGCACACCTGTTATCCTTCCCATCTTAGTGTTAACATGCACAATTTTACTAAACTCACCCTCTATTGGATCGCAGATTAATTTTGAAGACTCCTGACTTACTGAGTTACATTTTATTCCTCCTAAATAATATTGTATTAACAGCCCAACTGCAAGTCAAATAAATCAATTACATTAAGTAATCAGTACTGGCATCCGTGCATTACAAAAAATATAAATAAGAAATTATTTCAGCATTTGCTATCTTAAAATCCATGCTTACAGATTTATTTTTTTAGAAAAGCATAGATTTTGGTGTTATATAAGAGAAGACTTTTTTTTTTTTTTACAACACTGTACCATATATGAAGTTACAGTCAGGAAAAAATAGAGTAAATTGTCTATGTATCTGATTTTTCAAACATGTAACTGTTAACTTGGTTTAAAAAAATAACCACTCTCATAACCACTGCTACCTTACTATTCACAAGCCAGCTTCAAATCTGTATCATAGAAGAAAAAGCAGTATACCCATATTTCCCAAAGAGCGAAACTGTTGTTCCTCCCACAGGAACTGCTTTACCAGGTCCATATACATCCCAGATGGTCAGAGCCACCTGTGCATTGCGAGGCAAGTCCGGATACTTCACAGGCAGCTTCAGCCATTCATTCCAGCTGCAGAGAAACACTTTTTATTAGTTATAAAGCTTTAGAACTCAAGTTACTCAGTATTAGTTTATACAACCCACATTGTCCTTAGAATATGAATTTCTAAGGGCAGATGGACTATTCTCCTGTGGGCTTTAACCATTCGAATACTTGTCTTGAGCATAATTAAAGGCTAAAGACCAAAGGAAAAATGCTCTGGCTTGAGACTAAGTACCAAAGATCAGTCTGTCCAGTAAATAGCATGAATATGTGCTAGTTGAGGCCCCAGAAGTTAAGCAGTGAGCCATGCCCAAACACAAGTAATAATTTTATCACTCACCCATTACACAAAAAGGGTGGGTTTGTGCCTGTCAGGGTAACACTTAAAAACCATAGAGACTTGAAGAAACTAAGTTATTTGAGGAAGACAATAGAAAGCAAATCCTTCTGACAGAAATAAAACCCCATATATATCTACTTATATAACTCGATGCCCCAGTAACTAAGAGGAATATGAAATAAAAGCCAGTCACTTACTTCCACCTAGTGCTAAAAGCCTTGTAGGAAGTTCTAACTGGAAGAGCAAGAGGCTTCCCTTCTGCGAAGACCTGACAAGTTACATACAAGTCAGAGCAAGTTTCTTGATACAGTCCTGAGAACTTCAGCATTGGATCTTCTAAGAGAGCTTTGTAACTCTTCTGTTCTCTTTTCCCTTCCAGACTTCCTCTGAGGGGAGGCGGGAGGAAAAAAATAAACAAACCAAAATTTATTTCATCCACAATAAAAATCTATTCTATTCCCATAGTTTATATTTAGATTACCCAGTACTGAGGCTATCTTCACTTTGCACTACTAGCCAGTAGTGAAATCCAAATATTGGACAGGAACTCAGGATGTGAAACAGTGAACAAATACAGAATTTATTCCTATGATGATTGGGGGTGGGGCAGGGAGGGGAGCAGTGAAGTAGAGAATTACTTGTTTTTCTTTCAATGGAGATAACTTCTTCCAGTACAAGCTGTAGATTCTCAGACAGCATCAAATGAGATACCTTTAGGTAGGGCAACAATGAGATAACATATCATGCTATTAAAAAAAACAAACACCAGATCACGTGCTCAAATACTATTTGGAAAAAAAAAACAACAAAAACCATTATAAAAAAAGACTTATTTTTAAACTCTATGAAATGTGAAACATATGACTGGCTTTGGATGCCAATTATCCCTCAAATCAACAACAAATCAAAGCTTAACTAAGCAGACTGTTCGAATCAAACTTGACTGAAGCCCTGCAACAATCTGCAGAGCGCTAGCGTTACAGTAAATTGATATAATTTCTCAGGCCTCAGCTACTCCATGATGAAAACAATCATGCATATTAAATATTTTACTGTGGATGCACATTTGAAAACAAAAAAGTAATTGTGGTGGTGATGGGAAAACATGTATCATCAAACTTCTAGCAAAAAAAAAAAAAAAAGAAAGAAAAACCTATCAGTACCACAAAAACACTTCAGAGTAGATAAACAAGTTTCTTGCAAGAAACTATCATAGCACATTCCAGGGCAACATACACTCTGATGCACAAAAAAAAAAAAAAACCCATAAAAAAACCCTAGTTATAATGTAGCTTGGTAGAATGAATTAGCAAAAAGAACACATGCATCCGACTTCAGGTATCGTCTTCCATTCAGAAGTTAAAACAACCCCCGAATAGGCTTCGCCAAGTTAGTTTTCAAAAAAAGGGCAATGTAGCAACATTAGGTATACATTTTAGAGCCAGCCACGTCCCTTCTATGCAGATAGAGACATCCCATCGCTGTGATGCAGAAAAATCCCAAGCTTAAAAATTAAAAAATGAACCAGCAATTACATCAGCGTGTGACAACACCAGCTTCAAGAAGAGTGCTTACACGTACCAAGTTAGGAACAGACTTACACGCTGCAGCATCTGGATCTGTCTACAACAAAGAAGCCGACTAAGAGCAACTTGCTCTCAAAGGACCATGTAAACAAGCAGGAAAAAGAGTGTCGCCAGTTCACCTCCTTCCCCTAACGCTGAGGCGTGAGCTGTGGCACCGGCAGGTGAAAGGTTCAGAGACATCAGCGCTCAACTGACAATCTTTGCCTTGATGCACGGTCCTGCACCGCGGGACCCAAGGCCATGAACGTCTGTAACGCGTTTAGGGCAAAGCTTGCAACCCTGGCTCTGCTGCCGCGGCGGCCCCGCTCGGCGGCGGGAGGGCCGCCGCCAGGGACGCGGCCGCGCTGCCTCCGCCCGGCCCGGAGCCCTGAGAGAAACAGGCGGCAGCGGCATCCAGGGACTCGCGGTGCTGGCGGGGGGAAGACAGAACCAGCACCGCCCCATAACCGGACTCCCGCGGGGAAGCCAGGCTTCGGGACCCAGGGCAGCACCGGCGAGCGGGCGGCCCAACCTCCCCCAAGGCGGCGGGGCCGGGCCGCTTCCCACACAGCCCCTCACTCACATCTTCAGCTGCACGTTGATGTCCAGGTCGCAGCTATAAACATAACAAAGCTTCTCGGTCTCGCCCATGGCCGCCGTCGGTGCCCGCCCGCCGCCTCAGCGGCGCCCGAGCCCCCCACCACAACAGCCCGCGAGCATGAGCGCCAGCGCCTGGGCCCCGCGCGCCGCCCCGCTCTGAGCATGCGCCGCCGCCGCCATTTTGCTTAAGGGAGGAAGGAGGGGGGACGCCACCACCTCCCACTGTAACGGCCCTTTACCAAGATGGCCGCCAGCCTGAGTCAGTCGAGTGGGCGGCTCCAAGATGGTTGTGCCCACGTCTCTCTCACCACCATGGCTGCTGCCGGCTGTACGGCACGCAAGATGGCCGCTTCCATGAGAGACATGGCAAGATGGCCGCTGTGCCAGCTGGGTGCGAGATGGATGCCTGCCCCACTTGAGGGCAGAGAGGGTCGGGCCGCCCAGCAGCAGCGTCCGGGGTGATGTGTCTGAAAGTAGTCACAGGCTGTGTAATTTTAGAATTAATGATTCTTGCTTTATGTTACTGACAGCTCTGAGGAAGGCCCGGTAGAAATGGCAGTTGTCTTCTACCTCCATGCAGCAAACACTGCACAGGATGTGAACATTGCAGGCAGATCACTGAATTCATCATCACAGTGATTTTGTCATGAGTCTCGCCACGCTTACTTTGGGAGTATTTTTTGCTCATTTGTTATGTTTTTCCTGAAGCCTCAGCTGTCAGCAGCACTAGGTGATCAGTGGTCATCACCTAACAGAAAACAAAATTGTAAAATTGTGCAGAACGACTCTACATGTGACACAGGCAACCACAAATCACCCACAACTTACATATTGTAAATAATAACATGATTTTAAACAATCCTTAGTGTTTCAAGGGTTATTAAGGATTGCAGCCACTTTTAAGTGACAAAAATATACACATCATTACTATCCTACACTTACTCTGCCTATGTAGGCAAAGCAGCTGGGGCTGCCTAAAGAGGAGGTTCATGGTTTATGATCCACTACAGCCGATGAACCTTCTCAGCACTGCTGAACATAAGTATAAAAAGTGCTGTTTTGGTACAGCTCGCTGTACGTACTGCAATGCTAGTCCTGAAGAAGCATCAAGGCAGAGGTTCCTTCTCCCAGCATATGCTGCTTTTATTACAAAAAGATAATTGTCTTTTGGAACCAGCACATTCTCCTCCATTTTCACAGCAAGAACTGTTAACGGGTGGACGCGGAAGGACATGTCATCAGTTAGTCTTCTCTGGCAAGTCAGCAGCAATGGGGGAAGAGGCCAAAGCAGGGGAGGAACCCTTCTTTAAGTAAAGAAAGACTGTTCACCTCAACATTATTTTTTTCCCCCTCAGGTGCTGTGACCAGGTCTTTTTTATCCCTTTTTTTCCAAAATAGCTAGGAAATTAGAGAGGACCATGACCCAGAACCACATGCCACTAAAATGAAGCCTTTGCTTTCCAGCACTGCCAAGCTGGCATGTGTCATGAGTGCAAAATGTAATTTAAACATAATTAAATTAAGAAATTCCTTTGCATAGATGATGTTAAAATAACTTTAAAAAAAAAAGAAAAAAAAGGTGACCAACTTTTTCTATCTTAATTTGTCACTTTTTGATCACATTTACACTTTCTACAGCTCTGGCAGCTGCCATTCATTTATTGCCTGCCTCGTAATTTTTGATGGCTTCTGTTTGTTTGTTAGTTTGGTTCCAGCCCAGTTTTTTACATAAAATCTCTGCTTTCCATAACAGATATAAACAAACGTATTGCTTTTCTTGGCTATGGAGAAAAAGTAAAACATAAAACTAAAAATATAATGATAAATAAATGTCACAATTTTAAAGCTAAGCAATGTAAATCTCAGCAAGTACCATCATATGTGCGTACCTGTTTTGGTATTATTTTTTCTTAGGAAGAATTGGATCCTTTTTCAATTAATGGAATTAGTAGTATCAGTTAAATAATCTCACCATTGATTTCATCATTACAGAGACATTTTTTGGTCATTATTCAATTTTTCTTTATTTATCAGAAAAATAAAGCTAAGGGAAAAAATTACAGAAGACCTCTGAAGTTGGCATTAGAAAAAGGTTTTGAAATGGTGTATTTCCCAACTTTCTCAGATTCCAGTGTGTCTAACTAACTAAATAAATCAGGTCTGTGGGAGGCAAAAGAGAATAAAAATGTTTAGGAAAGACATTTTTGACAATGAAGTTGTAGAAAGATGCAATTTCAGTCAAAAATGTCACTTTATACTACTCTCTCATATTAATAACCTTACATATATAAGTTCTCAAATACTGACATAGAGGCAGATAGAAAGAGTATTTTTCACCTTGGAGGACCCTAAAGTACTTCAAAAATGCATTGATGAACATACCATCCATGTCTGGGAATCACTGCCTACACTACTGACACAGATCTTGCCAGAGGTGACAGATGTCTAAGCGGGTGCAGTGTCTGTACCACATGCCACACTGCTACAACCAACTGAGGTAGCACACTAAAGCTGAGCAGGGCCATTTGGTACGGAGCAGATGCGGAGCTAGATAAGGGCATTATCCCATTTACTCTCTGCTGCCACTTCCGTGGATCCTTCCGGGCATTTGCCATTCATGGCAACATCTATACTGCTAAAAACAGCTCCTGTAGGCTGTTGCCCCTAAGTCAAGTAGTACGTGTGACTCACATCTACCCTATCTTGACTTGGCCCCTGCAGACTGGTCCATCTGTATCCCCACAGCAATCATATTTGGTCTGTCTCTTCTCTAAGCTTCAGTGACCACTCTTGTGGCCAAAAGACATGATTATTTCTGTGTGTGTTTTCCAGCTCAAAGTGCCTGATGTAAGGGTTGTTTTGCAGCCCTGCAGGAAAGTTTTTACACCGTGACATCTAGGGAATGGTATGAAAGCACATTGTGGTGGTTGAGTGCTTCTGGCCTACTGTAGTAGGGCAGGATTATTCCAAGTGGTGAGTGTCAAACAAGGCACATCTGTTCTCCTATTGCCGATCTACAGCACAGCCAGAAGTAAACTCTCCTGGCAACTCTACCTGGGTTTCTTCTTTAAGGAAACTCAAAAGTATATTCCAGAAGTGAGTCCGGGAGTGAACTAGCATACACACTGTACAGGCAACCGCATATATGTGATGGCAGGAACAAGTTCTGGAAGTGAACCAGAGTGTCAAGATTCCTGATGCTCCAAGTACACTGTGAAGCAAGCTCTGACCTTCATCATGCTACCAGAAAAAGGGCATCTATGCCTTCTAGACTTGGGGTGAAACTGAGAGCTACCTGAGGAACTAATAGGCCTTAATGGTCACCAATCTCCCCTGCTTGTGGCCCAGGACCCCATTTCAGGGGGTTCCATGTCCCAGCAATACCATATATCAGTCTCCTGCTCCACCACAGTGCTACCTGGCCCAGCTGTGGGCTCCACTGAGCCAACTCCCACTCTTGGGCTAATGTCCCATCCCCATGGAGGTGCCTGATGCCCAGGGCTGGAGCTGCCCTGGCCGCTCCCCAGTCTGCCCTGATCTCTGGCTGGGGCAGTGGGACAGGACCCGGCTTTCTGCCACAGCACAGCCCAACCACAATTTCCTGTCGTGCCCTAATGTTTACCTGAGAGTTTGATCATGAAACACCAATTTAACTCAACACACGTAAGCATTTACAAACTTTCTGAAGAACGGTACACAAAATCAAATGTACTTTTTTCTCATGAAGACTAAAAGTAACTGGCTAGCTACACCTAGATTTAGTTACTTACTGATAGTATGCCATTCTTGTCACTGGAAAACCTATAGGAAGCATGAGATTGATGCTCTTCATTGCTTTGCTCATGCATTAAAATCTCCCCCATCGCTTCTCTGTTTTTTAGTCTGATAGTTTGTCAGGTCCCAGAAGCCTGATGAGGTGAAGCATCAAGAAAACAGTGGGAGCAATATAGAGCTCTGCCACTGACATGATTCTCTTTGGAGGGAATGGAGATATTTTTCTTGTTTGAAGCAAAAGTATCACTCGCAGTTCATATTCAACTGATAGCCACAGAGAAATATGTAACCTCTCAATCCTACTAAAAATATATATACAATCTTCCAGAGGGTGGCATTGCTTCCTTATACACCATCTATTTTCTGATTGTGGGACTACTACAATAAGCAAGAGGACTGATCAGTTCAGATGTTCAGCCAGGTCCCACGTTCTTGGTAAAGACTTTCGGTGAGGTTGCTGAAAGTAGCTGTGTTGTCAAACTTGCTTTGTTTCATCTTTTCTGAATGTGGACATCTGTCCACTTGAAACCAGACTGAGACAACTAAGAACTATACATAACCCTTAGTACATCTGTCAGATGACAATGAATTTCAGTCACTAATGAACTGGAACAAAACTGAATTGGCAACCGCCTTTTTCCTTCTAGTAATTTCCCAAGAAAGACTTTCTATGCTGGATGTACAGCAGAGAGACCTTCTGCTGTTTGGGTACCACAATGATAGGCAGGTTTTCAGAACCACAGTGGAGAAGTGGTTAACACAGTGGTTATCTTATTTCCTTTAAAAATCGGTAAGAATGGGGTTTAAGAAAAGAACACACCTTTCCTCAAATGTATGTTTTACATGTATTTGTAGGTGCATTGAAAGATCATTGATTCATGTACTGTAGATACTGAAAAATTTTAAGTATCCATGCAGAACAATAGTTAGCTGTAAAGAAACCTCCCATTAATTTGGAGTTACTTTCAAACCTAGTAGTATCGTTTGGGTCCAAAACCTGATCTGTCTCACAATTCTAGCCTTGGAACAAAGCTGCTTTTGTAATGTGCTCAAAAACCATTCAGATCTAGACCGTATAGAGCAGAGACCAAATGTCTAAAGTCTAACAGAGAGTGTTTGGCCAGCAGCATATACCACTGTAGAGACCTGAGGCTGTCACAAGGGTGACCCTGTGGATTCTCATCCGGATAATACGAAGCCATGCATAAAGCTCTATTCGAAAAGTCAGAGCACCAATAACTTAGGTTTATGGAGACTTTCCAAGTTCTTGTTTCCTCATCCTTCTGTCCAAGAACAGCAGCATCATTCTTTGTGCTCAAAGAAACCTAGCACTTGCAGGCATCTCTTCACACATTCAGTCCCATCTTTTACTATTACCAGCACCAACTCTTTCAATCTGCCTCAGCAAGTTCCGCTTTACAAGCAAAAAGGGTTTTGGCTCCTCTAAGACCACTAGAAGGTTTTCCTAAAACACTCCTGGTTAGGAAAAACCTTTTTTTTTTTTTTTTTTTTTTTTTTTTGTCCCATCCATAAGAGTCTGTTTTCTCTGAGCCTGATCCAGAGTGGTACTCCATTTCTGCTATTTTAAGAAGCCAGATCCTCACAGTCTTACCTTACTCCTGGGACAGATGCCATACCAGTCAGTAAACCACTCCCTCAGTTGCTATTGATAGAGATGTGGTGGAGAAGATGGCCATTCTAGTTGATCATAAAACTCAGAGTGCTCCAGGGAATATGTAGACATGAACAGGAGTATTATTAAATGCATCCTTGATAATATTAAAGGGTTTGTTCTAATGCATTAAAATAAGGTATTTTAGCTTTTTATGCTCAGTACTCTCAGGTTTCATCACATCAGCTGAAGATGAAAGCACTGAGCTTCTTGCAACATTTAATTTCCATTGAAATGACAACAAAGCGGTGGACTTCCTTTTTATTATAGAATCATCCTCTGTAGTAACCCTTTTTGGAGAAGTCCCTGAACTCATTCATCTCTATATAACTTGAACTCAATAAAGTTGCACTAGGGAAGAGTTTGGCCCATTAACTTTAGTTTTCTAATGCTGTTTAGTCAATAAGCCATAAAATTCCCCAAACAAAGACGGGGAAGGAATAATAATATATAGGAAATATGAAATGTCAACACAGCCTGTTCAGAAGGGGGAAAAAAAAAAAGCCAAAGAAAAATAAAAATACTGAGTCCGGTCATCAGCTACAGAAAATCAGCATAACTCCAGTGAAAGCAATTAAATGATATTGGATTACACCAGATGAAGATCTGGCATGTAATTTTCAGTTTTTTCCAGTTCCTCTTCCCCCTCCCCCATCATAACATTTATTTAAAAAAAAACTGGCCTGCCAGATTTTGCAAGTTCAGTAGTCTGTTAACTGAGTAAGTAAAGATATAATGAAAGCAGTAAGTGCTGAAACATCACACATGCAGTACATATCTCCAGCCAGTCCAATTTTATGCCTAAGGAGACTGGCAGAGTTCCTGCTGCGATTCAAATCTTATGTCAAATTTATAAACTTGTTTCCTCCATTCTCCTTTCCTATCCCCGTGCCCCATCAATCAGAGCTTATACCTGCACAAAAGGCTGATCCATCATTAAGGAGGCAGGTTGCAGCCAAATGTAAATTTGCACTTTTTAAAAAAAAGGAATAATACTCATGCTGCAGGGCAGGGTCACCCTCTGACCCTAGGCAGTCTGCCTCTCAATCTGCAGAACACAGGTTAAAATAATGTGTCCGCCGAACAAGCAGTAAACTTTTCTGCTTCTGCCTTTTTGAAGATTCTTGGAGTTGCTGCGTCTGCCGGCTGACACTCTGTCTGTCTTTTAAAATATGAAAATCTCCTCCATATGCATTGAGCTCAGTTTTCTACTTAGCATTTCAAGAGCCCTAAGGACCTTCAGGGGAAAAAAAAAACCATATTCTGAATTTTCAATTTTGATGACAATTTGCTTTCCCTACAGGATGTGCAGAAACACCTTGAAAAACTTGTCAGCTGCACTAAAGGAAATGTTCCTTGCCATGGGAATGAGGGCACATCACTTTCAACTAAGGGAAAACAAGATTGAGTCTTTTATTAAGAATGGGTCATATTTTCACCTGTACCCCATGCTTCCCCAAAGTAGCTGAACATCTCTTTTAGGTTGTTCCAATTAAGAAGCAACAGTAATAGCAACTTTTTAAAAAAATGAAATACCATAAACATAAGTTTTGACCATGCATGTAAAGGCAAAATTTAGTCCGTCCAGGCATCCATCCTCCCTTTCATCCATCCATCCATCCATCCCTCCATCCATCCATTTACAGAGGAGTCCATTTTCATAGCATCCGAATTCAAATAAGGCTTCAGGACATAAACAAAAGATTTTTAATTTCTTTAAAATGACACTGTTATGTTTGGAATCGTAATTCTACCTAGTCTAGGCTGGCCTCAACTTGCTTTAGAGTCAAGGGAAGGAGACAGTAACATTTAAGACCAATATAATCACACTTACCTTCAATAATTGTGTGAGGCCAAGATGTACCACTGTTTGCAATCCCATTTTTCTCAAAAAATTGTAAAAGAAACTTAGATGACTGACTTGTATTAAACACTGCTTTTATAAGCTAACATTAAATGAAGTGAATCTTGCCCTTAAGCTGAGATTTATGTATTTTTCTCTGTAACCAGCAGATCACAAAAGGACACATTGCAAGTGTAAGTTCTCCAAGCACCAGAAACATCCAAATTGTTTAGGGTGCACTGGATTTTGTTGCTTCTGTGCCACAGATGTGAGGTGCTGAGGTACAGGGAATATAAAGTTCGATGTTTTACCCTCCAGCTGAAGTTATGACAAAAATATAATTGACCTTAAAGGGCTCAGGAGCAAGTTGTACAGGCTGACTGCTCAGAAAACCCAAGGTTACAGAATTCTGGATGAAATCACTGCATTTCAATATTCTGGATGCTCAGTATTCAGCCTTCATTAGCTCCTGACAGATGAACCATGAGCTGAGTTAGGAACAGGGGAGATAAGCCCTGATTTCTGGGCTTGTTTTCCAGCCATTAGACAGCACTTATCTTTAATGTGAAACTCCTAGTTTTAGAGATTGGACTGATGACAATTGTTTGTTTTGTTTGGTTTTTTTTCATATTACCAGTATCTCCATGTTCTACATGGGCTAGACAGGGCCGCATGAATTCTAACATCATTTAGTATTTCTGTTGCTAATCCTGGTAAAGCCTTGACACAGACAAATCTGGTATTAAGCAAAGGAAGGTGTTACATAAACACAGTAAATGCTGCCTCTCTTCCTTTCAGTGGACTCAAAAATTCACACCAGAACAGTCAGCTAGAATATGCAATTTATATTATAGGCTATTTAAATGTTTTAAAATGGAAGGGTTCATTACAAATGCCTTCACTAACCTTTTATCCAGGGTGAGATGCAAATATAGCAGTGACTGATAAAGACAGACATGTAAATGAATATGAAAGTTTGCATAAAATGTATTTCTTTGCTGTTGTGGAACAAATTTTGCTCTTAGTTCTATTTAAGCAACTGCTATTGATTTCAGCGTTTTTAGGAGTATGCAGCTGAGGACTGGATAAATCCATCCATCCACCTATTGACCAATCAAACCACATTTTTTATTATGCATATCATTCCACATAGGAGTGAAGGAGGCCTTGATCTCAAGGGCAGGCTGTGCGGCATCATCGCTGCAGCCCCACGGCACTATATGGGTATATGCCTCACTCCAGTGGGTGCTCGTGTTAAGTACAAAGGGACTGAAGTCCCCCATGACTCTCTGCAAAATACTGAGGGCCAGATAGACACCAGCAATTGGAAGTTTGTTATTTTCTTTAAAAAGGTATTTAATAAATAGTCTAAGCTCAAAAAGCAAGTTGAAAATGCATAATCAATTTTGTCATTCTTGCTTTTCTTTCTTATTTGTAGGAAAAAATTAATCACTTTTCTCCCACCCTCTGATAAGACTAGGCTTTTGCACTCTATTAACCCCAGGGGCTAAAAGATAGACTGTTTTCTAACAGGTGAATTAGTGCTAGATAGCATTACCACAAATGCCAAGTCATTAAACATGTAATTGGAATTTTTTTTTTTTTGCTATCTTAACTTTTCTACATTATAAAGGATCTTTACAAATTAATGTCAGAATACGAAGCTGCCCTGAGAGCTATTTGCCCATTAAAAATAGGCATGAAAAACTCCCATCCCCATCACATGAAGAACTATCCCACCAATTTCCAATTACTTCTGCCACTGACAGTTCACTGGACTGTTAAGTTATATTCTACACCATGCTGCTTAATGTGGTTAAGTCAGGCAGGTATTTGCTACTCTTCTTTTTTTCTTTCTTCTTCTTATTTCTAATTTTTTTTTCCCCCTGATTGTGAAGCAATTAAGCTATGTCACTAATGAAAAAGCAGAATTTTAGTACTGTAAAGGCACAGTTAATTTAAAGATGAATCCCTGACAATAACTAAATAAATCCTTCTAGCACTCTGGTCCAAAAGTGTTTCTGGAATTTTATTCAGGACGGCTAATAAAAGTCTTTTCTATGGCAGTCACAGATATTCTGAGGCAAGAAGCCTTAGTAAAAAGAGCTAAAGAACTTAAATGTGTGTTAGGTCAAGCCAATAATAATATTAGTGATAATGGTTAGTAAGAGGGAGAAGGATTCGCTGTGGACTTCTTTTTCTTCCATTTGATGAAAACCTTCAATTGAAAATGTAAGAAAAGATTGACAAATATGATCACTTATGTCAAGAACTGAAAAAAAAAATCTAAGGCTTTAGAAGAGTAAGCAAAATACCACTGATTCAGGGTGCTTTGAAGCTCTGTGATGGGGAAATCTAAGTGGCAGTGTGTACTAGCTTTATTATCAGATGATGGAGCCTTTAAACAGAGATGTTAACGGTATCACTGGGGATTGAATAAGTCAATGAAGTATCCTAAGTTCATGGATGCCCTTATCTGAGCTAGAGCTACTGGGGTAGTTGTGTTCTGCGTGTCTTGTGCAGTTTTACTTCTCACATACAACTTCTTGATGTGCTTGCGACATACCTGCTCTCTGTAGATTGGTGATTAAGTAACACACAATTCAGCAAATTGTTATATTTAATCTCTATGATTTAAGTGGGATTTTTTATTAAATAAAAAATAATCCATCTCAGCATGGACAAGGGTAAGATAACCAAAATGTAAATGGACTTTATCAAAACACTGTATTGGATGTGGATATTTCCTTCAGGTTGCTGATAGGACCCCTTTTGGACCAGTTCTGTGATATCACTCGTAAGGAATTTTACCATAGCCATTTCTAATTTAAATAGAGAGATCATCAGTTATTACTGAGAAAAGGGAAAGACTTGGGCTTTCTGGAAGTTGTGTGATGTCTGTGAATCATTAAAGTGATGAAACTGAAAGAAAGGTGAGTAGAAAAAACTCTAACAGGAACTTGAAGGCAATAATGGCCACAAAAAAAGAGAAATCCAAAACTGTGTGGGTACAGAGGAGGGCTATTAAAATTAACAGGAGAATATGGAACCTATTTTGTATGGAAAGATTAAAAGAGAATGGGCTTTTAAAGCAAAAGGGGTGGGGGCAAGGCAGGGATGTAATATTATTACTGTATAATTATCTTTCCTCATGGGGACAAATCCCTGGAAGGAAGAAAAAATATTCAAGTTAGAGAAAAACAAAGAAAATGCAGAAAAGTGTAGATAAATTGCATAGCTGGGTGCAGCTGTCCTCTGGAAGGAGAGTGCTGGAAGCAGCCACATGCCACTTTGAAGCATCCTCTTTGAACATCACTATATATTCTGAAGTATCTCCTTATCACATACACTCCACATATATACTTCAGTGTGTCCTAATAAGTGTCTTCTTTAGAAGTCCAAACTCCAATAAGTCTCTCAAGCAGATTAATGCTGGGATATTGCTGGATAAGGTGATGTTTGTACTGGAAACAGCAACTCATTCCATGCTGGCCAAAAAACAGATTACAGGCCTGATGCTTTTCACTGGAACTGGTAGATGTGCAGCCTGTTTCACTTGCCAGAATTTTTCCTTTCTCCATCTTCAGCTGTCTCACTGAAGTCTAGTTTGATATTTTCAAAATTTACTTTGGCTTTCTAATTCTGAGGATTTAGTTTGGCTTACCCAACTAAACAGAAAAAAATAACCAACACGTTAATATGGTAAAATGCATTTTCTCCCCTTGTTGCTTTTTCTTTCCTTATATGTTGTTCTGACTCCGGCTTCTGCAATTGGAAGGCAGAGGTTTGGGTTCAGATATTCTTTCGTTTTTTAACCTTGTGCTTATTTACACTGGTGTGATTACAAGGTGGAATATCTTGCTAAACCAAGGGGACATGATTTAACACTTCTTTTCAGTGTCTGGAATGATTTACCAAGGCTAATCATTTCAGAGATGAAATGAAGAATTACTGTTTTAAATGCCCATGTTCAGTTCAAGCACCCCATTGCTGCTCTACAGAGCTGCATACAAATAGTATAATTTAATAATGAGTGGAAAACCTCCTGCTTCATCCTGTAAATTAATAGTTGAAATTTACTCTTGTGCAGACAGCCGGTGTCTGGGCCAGTTCACACCTGGCATCACATCAGGGCTTGTGTGAAATTCAGGCAGGCCACAGGCTTTGTGCTGGGTTTTTGAGCAAGGCTATTTTCACTCTACAACAAGCAAGTGCAGTCATATGTTTCAATAAGGGACTTATCCGTTAGCATGTGAAAATGTTACTGCTAATTTTACACCTTGAAAACAAATCAGGGTTTCACAGTTCGAAAGCAGAAACCAACCAGCTATAAACCGTCAGATTGACTGTGATCTCAAAATTGAATAGGTCTATTTGTTCTAACAAACTGTTAGGCCATTAAATTGCAAAGCCTTCCAGTGTTTGTCCAGGTAAATAAGGACACATCCAAATTGATTATCTGTTGTTCAGAGGTAATGATACGTAATAAACTATTCGCTCTGGGTAACGTAACAGAAATGTGCTTTAGCGCGCAGATGTGCAATATCTTCCAGTGTAAGAGCAGGATCTCCTGACTAGTTTAGCTTCAGTCCAGGACTCCATCACAACCCCTGCCCCCCCACCCCCCTGAGAAAAATGCATTTGCCTGATAAAACAAACATGCACATTTTTGCTGCTTGATAACCTTATGTGATGCTGCTGCGTCTGCTAATGGGGATTCCTCAGAAATCTGCATGTGGGTACATTTGCAGCTCACATAAAAAGACTTCAGGGACATTAAGGTTGATGCTGTTCTTTTTGGTGTCATTATACTCATTTGAAAAAAGAATATCTGTCATCACAGACATCAGATCCACTAGCTGCCCAGCAATAAATCTTGTGCTCATGTCAAAATGTCTCCAGCAGAATTTCTAGGATGAAACTTCACAGCTCAATGTTAGGCAGCAATTTATGATATATGATACAAGCAGCATGAACAGTATTCTAACAGGAAAAGGGCTAATCTCTAAATTTTGTCAAATGGGAAGTACTTAAATGATTCTTGCTTTCCTCAGTTAGGAACTTAACTGACTTTTTTAAACTGTTGTATAAGAATTCCTCCCATGCACATGTTCTTGGTATCTCCAGAGTTAGACTATGGCTACATTCAGATCTGGCTGGAAATCTCCAGTGTGGGGGAGAGGGAATAAGCAGTTGGGACCGAGAACCAGGGACAGAAACATTTTCCAGCAGCAGCAGGACATTCTTTATGGGATCCTGCTCCATCACTTGTGACAAACACCAAATTGAATGTTTGTGGGGACAAACTCTGAGAGGGTAATAACCCGTGCTGAGGCAGTGTAAGAATGATAAATGTTTTATTGTCTCTATTTTTCTCACATCACTTGCCAGTTAGACTTACAAGGTGAAATTAGCAACCTTCCAAAGTGGAATTCGTCTTGCCAAATTTTAGCTGACTAAAATATTGAGTGCGATAATGTGCCTAAGTAAAACACCTGAATTTAGAGACCTAGGGATGTTTATGCCCAGGCTGGTGTTTAAGCTTGTCCTTATAGACATTAGGGACGTAGTCAGTGCTGCTGGTAGCTCCTAGGGAGCGACTAGAGCCGTCCTGGTGCCTGCTACTGGGTGAGCAGCATCATCCCCAGGCTCCAGAGGCTCTCCCCTGCACCTAAGGAGAGGCTAGGTATGTAGGGACTCACACTGTCTGATTTCAGGCCCTTTGAGCTGCTGTTGGTACTCTCCGACCCTGAGGTGCCAGTCAGGGAGAGGGCAAGTCTCCTGAAGGCTCTTTCATGCCTGGGGGAGCTTGACCAACACTGGAGGTCGATGGCGAGGAGCTGAATCATGGTCCAGGGGCCTCGCCTGACCTGCATCGATGAGCTCCATCTGTAATCTGTGGAGAAGACAGGTGCCTTAAGCAACACTTTGATTTAATCTATCATAAATGCCTATTTTAGGATGATACAAGATCTGATTTCTCCCAACTGACTTTTTAAAGGTAACTGGCTATGACTTACATAACTAACATTTGGAGTCTTATGCTAGAAAAGAGTCACATAGATTTGGTAGGAAGGAGGAGGTCACCTCTACCTGTTTATGGTGTAACTTTACTGATATCAGGACAGCACTGTGGGTACATTTAACTAATGTCCACTGAAACTGAAAGGGAGATAACTAATCAAACAAGCGAACCAGGCATTATCTCTCAGTGATCATATAACAGATGGCAGACAATATGGAAAGGGGAACACACAAAGAGAGATATTAATTTAAGACGGACAGATAGATGGAGCAATGCTTTCAAAAGTAATAAATGGCTCAAACTGAAGGCCAATTCTCAAATGCATATTCAGAGACATATGGGTTGAGCTCTTAATGTTTTTTTTTTTAAATATAAGTAAACGAAGACTTATGCATTGACATTTATTTTCTATCTGTAAAAGAAAAAAAAGCGCAGCTACATTTTTCTTGAGCCCTTTTTTCTCTGAAGTTGATGAACATTTCAGTTCTCCCAGTGGAACTGAGACAAGGTAGGTAAAAAGACATGAAGGTTTTATTTTCTTTAAAAAAAAGGAAGAATAATAAATGAAAGACTGTTTCTTTTTCTTTTTATTTCATTTCAGAAAATGATGAGACTAGTTTATCTCTAAAAGACAGAAATCTGATTCCGAAAATAAGCCAACAGACATGCAAATATATTTCTAACCACTAGATGGTACTTAAAGCACAGGGTTGAAATTAACTGCTCTACTGTGAGCTGTACGGTCAGGGTACCTGTGTCAGAGGCTTGGCAAACTCGAGGTTGGTTTTATTTTCCCCATATCCAGGAGGAAAAAAAAAAAAACGAAAAAAAGAAAAAAAAAACCAAAAGAGAATAAATCTCTTCTGTGCCTTTTTTGACTTAAAAAGAAAAATGGACATGGTAAAAGTGTTCCTGATTAGATTGGTACAAAAAGATGATGCATTCTTTCTGGATGAATCAGGAGATATGAGGTTCTGTCACTCTTTAGATATAGACCTGAAATACTAAGGTTAAATTTATAGCCTCTTGAATGAGCCACAGGACGCTGTTTACTCATGGAGTAGAATTGGGTGTAGTTCCAGCAGTTCTGTGTGATCAGTTAGTTTATCACCTTGATCAGTTCAGAAGATACAATAACTCTCTTTTTTAATACATCCTACTGCAGTAGATCCTTTATCAACCTGCTTTGGATTTAATCACACTTCTGGGGCAGGAATCCTCTTCCCATCTCTCTTTTTCACATGCATGCAAATACATGCCCACACAGCTATAAAATGCTTGTATGTTACTTTTTGACTTGTAACAACTTTTAGTTTTTCTGGGGGAAAGGCTGGAAGAGATAGGGAGCAGGACCTAGACAAAAGATAGCTTGATTGCAGCTGCTCCCTTTTTCCAGCTCTAGTTTCCAGAAAGGACAATCTATTTCCAGAAGTGACTAGGGAGGAAATCTCTTGTCTATTGAAACAATATTGCAGTGGATATCTGGAAATTTGAAAATGTACCCTCACTGCAGATTTTGGACTTTCAGTCCAAAATTATAGCATTAGGACTCAAAACTGTTATTCACTCTGTGCTGGGTAACCTCTCCCATTCCATCCCAGGCTCAATAGTTTAATCTGGTGCTTTGGTTTGTGTTCATTCCCCACATAAATTTTTACAGCAAGGAGGAGCACTGGAGAGGTCAGTGAGATTTTCCAGGAAATTGTGAATAACAAATATCTCCCTGTAGTTCCTCCCATTGAACACCCTGCTGTGCAACTGGGAGCATTTCTTCCTGACCTCGTCTGCCTATAAACTGTCCCTGGAGGTATGCAGATCAATACTCTTGTTTAATGTACATGAAAAGGTTAGGCTGATTCTTATTCTTAAAAAAAAAAAAAAAAAAAAGCCACTAGCAGAATCT
>JANZLQ010000079.1:76680947-76717236 GCA_026212715.1 Elanus axillaris | reverse complement strand
CTTAACAATTATCCAGTTTTGCTTTCAGACCAAAGTAACAAATGCATCTTGTAAGAGGGTTCTGGTTTTTTTTTTATTATTAAAAAAAAAAAAAAAAAAAAAGCCACTAGAGCTTTTCTAAAAGTATCTCAAATGATTTGTCTTTGAGGTATTCTGTGCCATTGAGCTCTAAACCCGCCAAATATTTGGTATCTCTGATTATCCAACAGAAGAAAAAAAAAAAAAAACTAAACCAAACAATCCTGCTATATTTTTATACAAACAACCATGAATGACATTAAAGTTGGGAAGGTGCATCTACAAATGTTATAAAGTGTTAGATCATCCAGAGAGTTAGTAGGGAATGACTTTGTTACCAAGGCCTAACTTTTCTTTAGGAGAAGGTGAATCTCTGCTTCTTCATATTTCTTTGCTTGTCCATGGCAAGCCTCACCACAGAAAACCAACAGCTTTCAGCCTGATCTAAAGCTCCTTGAGCACAGGACAAGTTCTCCCTGAGGACAAAGTCCATTCATTAGTTTCATGGCAGCTGCTGTGAGCAGGAACTTTTTTCACAAAACAACAAAGTTTCAGGAATAGCCGTAGCATTGATCTCATCACTGAGATTTGCTCTCGCATAATGGCTTTGCACCAAAGGACTTGGCTTTGGTAATGAGTCCATGTGCGAAACCTTTGAATGTGAGTTTTACCCTGCGGTTTGTGAGTTTGAACAGCTGCTGGCTGGGAGTTACTTATTTTCTAAAATCAAGGTTGTTCAGAAGCAAACTTCTGGGCAGTTTTTATTTTGGTTTGTGGTGTTTATAAACATGCACTACAGCATCTTCAGAAGTCACACACTGGTTGTACCTATTGGCCAAATGTGTCCTATAACATTAAGGGAGTTAAAGGTGTAGGACCTGATACAAGCATGCTTGAAAACACTTTGTTCTTTCTTCTAATTGGTAACTTCTATTTCATTAGTTGCAACTTTCCTCCAAGTCCCTGAAATTACCTTCCAATTTTTTTTTCCAGAACTGCATCACTCCTACTCAGCCATGAAAGTATTCACCATTTCTTCTCAGAGCAATTCCTACCTGTTCCTGTCTGTCTGTTGTTCCATCTGTCTGTCTGATCTGCTGCTTCACAGGGTGGAAAGGAACACCTTTTGGGTTGTTTCATACATATCTTGTAACCGCTGTAGAGGTTTGCTTGAAGGGGCCAAACTCAGCTGTGATGAGTTCACTGACTTCAAGGTAGTTATACAAGGGATGAATTTGATCTTCCCTTGGGACCACTCTGGATACAAAATATGTTTCTGTGAGTATGAACAGTTGAAGGTGGGGAGGGGAATCAAAGGCAAGGTTTTGCAGAGATTATTCCAGGACAATAGTAAATCATACACTTATTGCTGCACTGCACAGAATACGCTAAAGGAGAGCAAGAAAAATGAAGTAACATGCAATTCTGCCCACTTCAGCAGTTAGGCTTTTGTTAGAATACTCTTAAGCAATTACAAAGCTGCCAGGACTGTATTTAATTAAATATATAAATATCTGTACAAAAATAAAACCCAAGCAACACTTACATCATGCCTACAAGGTGTTATTGTTCTGTTTATTTTTTACAGATGGACATTTTGTCAGGGAGAAACTTGCCAAGTGCTGTGAGAAAGAGAGGGAAAGAGAGAGAGAAGGAGGTAGGGAGATGTAGTGAAAAGAAATGTTGATGCTACAGGAAAAATGGCAGCTCTTATATTTCAGAGAGGCAAACACACTACAGTGTACATATGACAAGGAAGTGTGACTTGAGTTCCCTACTTAAGGCTTCACTGAAATTGCCCAGTACTTACAGGAAAACAGATGACAGAGTAATTAGAGATGGTGCATATAATTTATCATCCATGGTCTTGAACTTCCTGTAGCTGATTTGAATGACCAGGTGATTTTTACTACTAGACTAAATATTTAGAGGGGAAAGGTGGGAGGAACAGAGCTGAGTACAAAAAAATAACTCTTATTTGCCTAGAATCCTGAATCTTTAACCCCCAAAAGACAAAAAGCATGCCTGCAGATGCTCAGGTGAGGGGAAATACAGCCAGCCAGCACCTATGGCTCTGCTGCTCTTTCTGAGACAGGTTTTCCACACCAAGAAGCACTTAAATCCACAGGCACACCCAGCTTTTGCTCCTAATGGAAGAAGAGTAGAGCTGCATACAATTTCATGAGCACACTAAGGCTTTGCCTACAGGCCAGGCATGTTCTTGAAGGGCTGTGCCCTCATAGGATCTTACAGGCTGTGGAATCCTGCCTAGTGGAAAAGCTGGTACAAGGTTTGATCCTGGGCTTTTTTGGCATTACTGAGACTAGTTAAAACCTTACATATAGTCAATATTTTAAACTGCAACTGGTGTGGGGCAGGATAACTCAGGGTAAAGTGATACAGTATATAGTTTATAGCCTCTTGGTTAAATTATCTCAGAAATATATTCATATTTCATTCACACTGAGTGATATTTTCTGAAAAGTTAGTGTGCTACATGGAGGCAGCCAAGGCATGCTTCCCTTCCAGCTACCAGTAACATACTTGTCCACTTGGCAAAACTATTTTTAATGCCACTCAAATCCACTAGGTACTCTCTGGAAATCACATATCCTGCCTCAGCATCTGCTCAACTGTGCCTGTGTTGTGGTGGTTTTCTTCTGTCCCGGGAGGGGGACCAAGTCTGTTACTGCAACTCAAAAATGGCCTCGAGAGATGCATCTGCAGGTGCCACGAGTCTCTGATGACTCCCAGGCACAGAACTTAGTCCGTAGCTTCAGCAAGAGAGATGTTTTAGTCTGAATAATGGAGTCCTGGCCTGGGTGCTGTTATAAAGGAAGATAAGATGATCACCCCAAACTGTTATGGCCTGTACGTGAGGCTTTCCCATCATTATACATGTTCTTCATGTCCCCTCATGACCTACACGAGTGTGAACCTGCAAAGGAAGGGGGGGTTTGTAGAGCAGGGGAAAAGTCCACATTGTCACTTGGGGATGTGCCTTTCAGTCCCCAGAAGGTGGGGGGAAGAGTGGTTAAGATGAAACAACAGCTGGATTTTTCTTTCACTCCCTAAATGCTGTGGCTATAGTTTTCAGAAATGCTAAAGGAATTAAGTATCTATTTCTTTTTCAAGTGAAAAGTCAAAATCTCTTACCTAAGCTTGGAAGGTAAATGTTTTACTTGCTATATTTTAGCCTCAGAACTGATCATGTGTTGGGTTTATCTGTGCTCCTTTATTACCTGAACCATCCCATAGTATTCATTATCCTAGTAACAGCCTCTTACGTTAATTTACAAAATGAAAAACTCAGGGACATCCATAAGCTCCCACACAGAAGCACTGATGAGGAAACAACTTGGCATTGGGTGCACTTTCTGTATTTTCCTCAGACTATCTCAGGTGGTGGCTGCAAAATGAAAATGCTCCACTGATAAACACTTGTGAATGGTAGATGAAAGAAGCTCTCATTTCAGGTGCAAATCTTATAGCTTTCCCTGTGGTTCGAGGGAGAGGATTAGTTCCCTTCGCCATGCACTTCTCATACCTCCACTACCCCCCATCTTCAGGATCTATATCCAAACCCTCCATCTGAACCAAAAAGCTATATCTGTCCCTTAGTAAAACATCTTTTATTTGCCGACTTGTTTTTCCCACAGACTCCCGCTCCCTTTTGTGTTTGCGCTAATGTTCCGAATGTCTACACCGCGTAGCCGATGATTATTTGTGAGACAGAGTGAGTTAATGCAGATTTGCAAGCTGTTCCCATTTGTTAAATGTCAGAAAAACACATGCAAGTCACTGGCTTTAGCACTTAGCTGCCAGCTGGCTCTTCTGAAAGGAGGGGACAAATGACAGTCTATCAAACAGCATGCTTTCAAAGAAAGAGGAGACCTGTTCCAGAACTGCAGCTTCAGAGGCTCTTTTAACAACATAAGCAAAACTGGGAGCCAACCTCATTTTTTCCCCCTGGCTGTAATGAACACATAGCTTAGCTACAGCATTCCCCCACCCCCAGTAAAAAACAAACTGGAATTACAAAGCTTATGAAGAAAACAAGTGTCAATTTTTTTTTTCTTTCTTTCTTTCTCTTTTTTCTTTTTTTTTTTTTTTTTTTAATTTTCTTTTTGGCTCAAAAGTAAGACCAAAAATGTCAAAAGGGAAAGGAGTGGGGTTCTGAGATCAGTCTCAAACCTCAGAAGATTGCGGGGAATTGTGCCAAATGGAAGTGTTTATCCATGGGTAAGTGCCCAGTGTAGATTAACATATTTTAATTATGGTCTCCGGGTTTGCTGCACTCCCTGAAGAATACATGGTTAAGGCCTCACTGGTGAGCCAAAGTTGTCGAGGGGGGATTATTTTTGGTTG
This sequence comes from Elanus axillaris, assembly GCA_026212715.1. Classification (NCBI taxonomy): domain Eukaryota; kingdom Metazoa; phylum Chordata; class Aves; order Accipitriformes; family Accipitridae; genus Elanus; species Elanus axillaris. The sequence continues at coordinate 76,712,850 of JANZLQ010000079.1, read as the reverse complement.
TGCATGCTGATGGAGAGCTCTGTCCTCACTGCGCCCAGAGAGCCGAGACGTGCCTTTCTCCTGGAGCAGATGCTGCAGGAGTTGTGGTAGTGCCGGTTTCTTTATGCCACCTGACACGCTCCGACCCTGACCTGGAGGCCAGCGGTCCTCTGCTGCAGCTGCCAGCACAGAGGCCCAGGCGTAACGCTGCTTTCCCGGGTGATGTCCACCAGGACCTCCAACATCACCCGCTCATTAGGATGTCTCTGAACAGCTGTCATGTGGTGCTGACTTTTTGTCATGGTTGACAGCGGTGAGATTAAAGCAGGTAGCCGGAGGCTGAAAAACTCTGTGTTTTGTTACGAAGCCCTGAGTCATCTAGTCCCCTGTTATAAATATTAGGTGTCAGATTTGGATTCATACTGAGTCACTCGTAGCCTTGGGTAGATCCCATTGCACAAATGGTCCAATTTATTGCAGCAGGACTATTTGTATACAAGATTGCCGTCATTGTCAAGATGTCAAAATCTGGCCTCGTATGTTTAATGCTTGATAATTAACAAGCTGTATTGTGCTAGTGAACATCTTCCAATTATACAATAAGATTTTGAAATGAGTGGTCAGTTCCCAAAGTTTTCTCTGGCTTAAACTCTGTGCTGGTTAGGACAGGGCTTTGGGAAGAAAGTGTTGTGTCGAGCAAGATTCATCTTTTCTGCCTTCCCTTTTCTTATTCTAAGCTGAACATCCAGGTTCCTTCTTATAGGGTAAAGAAAGAAACAAAATTATGAAGAAGATAATTCATGCTGCATAGCTTACAGAAGAAGGAGTCCATTCTGCTTACCTCTGTCACTGGAGGGACCCCAGGTGGCTCCAGGTAACTCCAAGTTTAGTGCTACCCAATGAAATGTGGAAAACTAGGTGAGATGAAACCTTTTCTAATTGCAAACACTGTCTGCAAAGCTCTTTGCTCTCCGTTGCTCACAAATGCATCTCAGGAGCACTACCATAGAAGGATGTTGGCGCCAAATGTAGTCTCAAATTATCATCCAAACCATACCTCCCTTCAACTGTTTAATTCACAGGAACTATAAACTTACTGGGTGTCCATGCTTCTAGCCTGAAAACATACCCTGAGCACCCCTCAATTCGGACAGTGGGTTGGCTAACTCCTGCCTAAATCCCAGTGAGATCCAGGAATTAGGCAAAGTTAAGCCTCTGAATCTGATAGGTACAACTTGAACCATCCCTGATGTCTTCAAGTTCAGCACAAGGCCTTACTTCAGTCAAGGCCCCTTTCATAGATAAAACAGGTCTAGCTATTTAACCAAAAAGTGAGATATCCCAAGTTCCAGGCTGTCCTCATTCAGATGAAAATGAAATAAGAGACTTCAATTGCTCTAAACTTCTCATTATAGTCTCAAACTCTAGACTTTGAGACTGTCTGGGGAAAAGGGCTACAAAAGTTATTGTTCTGCAGCTGGAGGAATCTAACCCCATTTTGAATTTTGAGTGCTCAGGGTCTTCAGAGCTATGTCCACAGAGATATTCAGAGATATTTAGGCACCCAACTGCTATTTGTCTCAGTGCCTTCATCAAGAGAGATCACAGTCAGCTTGGATGTAAAGAGTATCAGAAAATGAAAGCACTGAGCAATATCAGCCTGTGGAGAGAGAGAAGACAGTTGTTATCTGAAAATTTCTTCCACATTAGATTCTTATTATCTTTCCTTTTGCACCATAAACTGTTCCCTGCAATTGTGCTTGGGATCATTTCATGAACAGAAAAGCTCCCCTGTCCATCTGCCTGACAGGCCTGTCCAAAGGTACCGTTTTTTCTTGTTCCCTTCCTCGGATCTGGCTGGTTAAGCTTATCAAACAGAGCGTTACGATATAGTAGCCTCTCTAAACCTCCAAAGTCTGACTCTGAATACTGACATCACTGAATTTGTTGCAGGTTAGCATATGGCACTCGTGCATTTTTTAGTGCCTTGAGAATATTGTTAGGGAAAGACTGAATTCGGCAGCTCAACAGAGCCAAGGCTGCTGCAGATCCATGTCCCAGGTCCAACCAGTAGAGAGACTGAGTGTGTATTCCCAGTAGACACACACACACACACTCTCACCCATATGTACAGCGTACATATTGATATATAAATGTATTCAGAGCCATACAGATCACAGACACAGAGAGCATTCGCACAAACACAGTTAGCACCAACAGCCTCATCACGTCCCCTCCCTGGCTAATCAGGGGGAAAGTCTGACAGTGCAAAATACACACGTATGTATAAAATACGGATCCCTCCGTAGCTGGGCTCAGACACTCAGTCTGCCCAGTAGGTGCCTGTGGATCCCTGTCTCCCCCATGTTGCTGGCACCTGGACATGGGAGGTCCCGGGGCCACAGCCCCACTCCAGGGGAGGTACAGGAGTACAGACACCTTGCATGCACCATCTCACACACACACACACACACACACACACATGAGTGAATTCAGACAAGAGCACTGGCCAGTGTTATTTACAGAGAACTGGCCATTTTAACCTCTTTTCCCTCAGTTGTCCCAGCTCTCCCAAACCACTTTGATCCCTCCCTTTCCCACCTTTTTTTTTTTTTCTTCTCCTCCCCTAAACAATGCATAAGTCATCCCATTCAATCCCAAAACACTCTTCCCGTGCACCCCATAATGTGTCCCTGGGCAGTGACCCCTCTCTGTCCCTGCAATGCTCTGGAGAGCGGCTCCTGTGACTCACCGTGGTGGGTTGATGCTCTCCTGGGACAGCCCTGGAAGGACCACAGCAGGGGCACATTTCTCCCCTGAAGTTATTTGGGTCTCCCCCCTCCCCATTGTTATGCTCTGTGTTCCTCCGTGTGTGTGGAAATGAGCCTTTTATCTCACAACCTGACAAATACCTGCTTTCTGTGAGATTTTTTTGTTGCCTGAGTAGATCCTTCTTGGTCTCTGAGGCACATAAGCTCTGTCATACTCTTTACATGAAGAGCATTGGGGTGAATAAACCCTTTCCCTTCATTTTCTTGAAGAATGTCAGGCTCAGACTTAAGCAGTAAATGCCGGTAACAACAAAGATGTGGTTCATGTGGGAAGATGGTTAGACAAGACCAGTCTAGTAAATAGAGTAGGGTGTATCTGGAGAGGCTCTGGGAGTCTGTTTGTCAGCTCATACACTTTTAACCATGTGAAAGTCAGCATCCCCGCTTGGTAACAGGGTTTTTCAGTGCTAGCTTTGTCTTGGGGCATCATTGACTGTAAGTAATGCTAGCAAAATACTTCGACAGTTAAGAGTGTGACATGCACGATGGGATCTCATTTTTAAGTGCACACAAGACTCAGATTTTTTAAGGATGCTTAGATTAAAGATCAGCAGATGCGAAGGAAGATTTTCAAGTTTTTATGTATTTCATTCCCATTAACTTCAGCAGAAGATAAGCATCTTTTTTAAAGTTCAGTTACCACTTATTAGTACCTTTAAGTATCTAGACGTCTTTAAGAACTTCTCTGAGAAGTTCTGGATAAAAAGTTCTTCATTTTAAAAACAAGCACTAAAAAGCATATCTGCTAGAGCATTTAGGAATTCCACTGTTGGTATCATAAAGCAATGTTTTTCCTTTTCCTAAGGAATGGTTATTTGCTGGATAAACTGGATTTTTAGACATGATGAGGGACATGCTAAATATGGCAGATGACTTGAGAAGAGACAAAAGTGAAAGCTATGTCTTACTTTCAGATTCATCCTGAACCCTGTTTTATCAGTACGGCAGATGTACTTTAAGACTGGACAGTGGAAAAGTAGAGTTTATGAACAGAAGCATTATTTCCTCATTTTACTGCTTCCTGAGTGAATTGAGAAAGGTTATCCTGGGCATTCGTGGTCATATCTGGGCGATACATGCTGGAGTGCTGCACATTCAGGCAGCTCTGAATGAGGCGGCTGCCGGACCTCAGTTTACCAGCACCAAGCTGGGATGGCCAGTCTGCTCCTGCAGCCAGAACTAGCATCTCTTCAGGTGGCGATGCTGCAGTGCAGACACTCAGCTATTTTGGAGCCAATTTAAATCTCTATCTCACAGTGATGTCTTATGCAGAGCAGGCTTATGCTTAGAGCCTGATCCAAAGCCCACAGAAATGGATAGGGTGCTTTTGACTGTGCTTCAGCAAACTCCATCTAAATCATGAAATTCTCCCCACCTCGCTTCCCTTCCTTGAAAAAGGGATAACAACCTTTTCTTAATACGGTACCCGTCTTGCTCAACACAATAGATCTCTAATCATGCAGGGAAGAAGAGAAGAGAGGGGAGGGAAGGGCAGATGGTATCATCCTAATGCAAATAATAAATAATCAGATTAATCCCTGCATCATGACAAGAGTTTCATTAGGTGCAGAACTAGGGAAAAACACTGCTGCATTCCCTGGGAGCAAGTCAGAGGGGGATGTGATACAAAGCTCCCAAGATTTTTTTTCCTTCTTTTTTATTTTATTTTTTTCTCATTTATATTTGTGTTATACTGAGGGTAGAGCAATGTGGGAGGGCAAAGGCAGAAAATTATAGTGCTGGAAACCAACTTCTGTGTTTAAAAGATTTTTGTCAGCATCTCACGAGCAGGGTGACCAAATGCTCACATTGTAGGGGTCTTGTTTTCGTGATCTGCATCCATATGTCACACACTTAATCAGAGAGGCACAATCGTGGACTAAAGCAGGCAGACCTGAAATGTCAGTGCTCAGGTAGGAGGAAAGCCCTCTTTCTCCGACGTCTTTAGCTGAAATGTTGAACGCTTTGCACTGCTATTGCTACTTCTTGGTTGGACTGTTTCTATTTCCACAGTGTCCTCATGCCTGTCATTGCCTGGACCTGGTTCAATAAACACATTAGCCACATCTGAGAGTACAAATATTTCTTCAGAGGCTTAAATGTCTATTTGAACATGTGATTGCAGTAACTGCATGTGCAGTCAGAGTCAGCCCTGTATACAGCATCAGTACTGACATGTTCAAATTTAGGAAGATCGCACATCAAAGGAGGAACGATGCTGGAGTTGGATGGTAGGGAATAACAGCAGGCTGCATGGACAGGTGGTCCTGTAAGTAACACCAGATTTGGGTGGGATTGCCAGTCTCTTGAAAACCCTTCATGCAGAGGATGCCCATCGCTGTTCAGCACGTGGCTGTGCTTCTCCTGAGCATGGCTTTCCTCCTGCTTCCTCCTGACCACAGGCTGGGGGTGTCATATCTTGCCCTTTCAATGTAGCAGTGGCACCAGGATGCCATGCAGCAAAAGGCCCGTGGTGGCATTTGTTGGCATATTGCAATCCAAAAAGTCAGTGTGGAGAAGATTCCCCATTAGCAAACACAAATATGAGTGGAAACTGCTGTACTCCTGAAGGAATCTTCTGAACAAAGCTCCCTTCTTTTTGCACTGCTGAAAAAGGGAGTTTCTTCTAGTGCAACTGCTGCTAGCCGATACATGCTTTTGCAAACAGCGTGAATTGAGCAAAGTGAGCATTTAATATGTGAAGAATGATTTATAATATGCTTTACAGAAAAGTTTTCAGCAAGTCTGCATTCTCTATTAAAAGCTGCTTGCTTCATTACAGAGTTACCAAAATAGGCAAAGAAAATATTCCTTGCTTATCCCAAGACTCCTTAACTCCTGACAATTTTAATAAATCAAGGAACATTTGTAAGTACTAAATGTTAAATGTGTATTCACAGTTAATTTTTAATCAACTAACAACGGTGATGTGTTAATTGAATGCCATTAAGAAACCATAACTTGATGCATTAGCTATTTTCTTATGCAGAGGAACTTTTCCCAAGGCTTTCAGTTGTTGCCCAGGCTGCTTTTGAAAAAAAGTATTTAAAATGTGTTTAGACCTGGACTGTTCAAACCCTAAAATTGAGCCAAGTTCACGGGGTTCATTGAGGTTTTTAGTTTTATGAACCTGAGCTGAATTTTAAACAAGCCTGGGCTAAGTTTCAAGTTATCTTGTGCCTTAAGGTATGACTTACAACCTACCAAGTGATCATGTAGGCTCAACATGTAGACTCCTGGCTTTACCTGAATTGCTTAATTTGGAGGATGTCAACCAAAAGATCAAAGAGAAACTCACAAGGGTGACATTCACCCATCTCTGAGATTTGTGAAACTTGTTATTTTTGCATCCACCTTACCAGTTGGCTTCTCATCACTGTGAAGTCAATAAGCCTATGCCACTTTTATTCCAAATGAAGACTTGCACTAAGGCCTTGATCACTCATCGCCGTGGCTGTAGTGCAGCTAGCTGAAGAAGTTGCTGCTCCCTGTCCTACCCCATATGTTCACTTCTGCTCTTGCTGACCTGCTGGATAGACTGTTTGTGTTGTCCACTTCACTCTCTTCTTAGTGAAAATGAGCAAGGTTAGCTTACCAGCCTCATTAGGAACTCTGCTAACCTGGCTGAATCTGAATGATGGTAGGCAGTGTTCACATAAGCAGCTGAGAGAGCAAGTCTCATGGGACGACAACCGCTGGCAGAGCCACTGGGAGTGGACTGAGGCTACTCCTTTGGCCAGCTATGGTACAGATAGAAAAGAAGGTGGTAAAGCCCCCAGGTTCCCCTCCATACATAGTCCTTGCATGGATGCTTTACATATTTTACCAGGGTCGGAAATAAGTCTGATCAGAAATGCAAGGAGGAAAGGGGGAGGAGAGATGTGAGACAAAAACAGCCAAGTTATAAATACCTCTATTTTTAGATACTCAGATGAAATTTGCTATGGGGGTTTTTAGTGATGGTAATCAGGAGAAGAATGAAGGGCATCAGTAAAGATGATTGAAACCTATCCAACAAAAATAATCTACTGCAGTTGGCTCATTTTCTTTCTGATGTTGTGCTCAATGAAATGAATTTAAACTGTTTATTTTACAATTAACATGCAATGTGCATTTCCGAAGTAATTTATGAGAAACAATTTTCTTTTTATGTGGGGTTGCAGCAGACAGAGAGCAGAGCTTTAGTTCACAACAGCAAGGTGAAGTTCCAGGGAGGGGGAAGGTGCTTTCTCATATTTGAAATCTGCCACTTTCCATTAAAGTTGCATGTCCTTTCATGGGCCTTTGCCACAATAACCTCAGGGTGCCAGGAGCAGAAGCTGGAGGAGGAGGGATGCCAGGTTCATGGGCACCTGGTGCTTGCAATCTTGCAGATAGCATCATCTGGTCCATGAAAGTCAGAGGACAATCAAGGCAGACATTTGCTGTTAAGTTAGCAACAGGTTGAAGAAGATTTGTGGGAAACTGTCTACTTCATGAGAGGCTAGAACCCTACATTGCTGAGTTCTTGAGCAATTTGTCCCTTGTGTGACCAGGACTCTTCTGCTATGCCACATACTGGTCTGTGCATGACTGGAAGAGGCAGAGGTAACACTGGGCTTTCTCACAGTCTCACCTGTAAAAACCTTTCTGCCTGCTGCATTAGTAACCGCTATTCATCCCCATTCTCCAAAGTGCTGTCAACAGCATGGATGAGCTGATATTCTGGGTGTTATCCTGAGATTTCAGAGTGTAAGATTTGGTTCCTTGCTCTGCTATGTATTTCCTTTGTGACCATGTCCAAGTTGACTCCTAAGGGAAATATGCTGGGTTGTAAAAGGATCTTGAATCTTGAAGATAAAGTCTTAACAAGAGTCAGTGGCTGGAAGCCAGGCAAATTCAAAAGGGGGAAAAGTTGCACATTTATAGTGGAGAAGGGAATTAAGTCTCAGAACAAACTACAGAGATGAGGGGAATTCTCTTGCTTTTGATGTCTTCAGTTCAAGACTGAAAAGTAAATGTAGCCAAATACAGATTATGTTTAAGCAAAACCAAGTGACTGGGTTTAATAGAGTTACAATTGTGTGGCAGTAAATAGCTGATGATAGCCAAGTGGTTAGACTAGGTGAGCTAATGCTCTTTTTCCAGGCATTACATTCCCTGAGCCTGTAACGTGGAAGAATTTTTGAAGGACTGTGCCCAGTTCCCAACTCAACAGTCAAATTAAGCAGATATGCCCCCATAGGAAGTACGTGGTAAGGAATTTATTTCACCTCACTTAAGTTGACTAAAATTGAGGCATCTAAGTAATTAGTTATCAAGGGTTTTGCTGAAGTTGATGGCAAATGCTGGCACATGCCGTGGGTGTTTCAGCCTGCCAATAGTGGATACCAGGTAAATAGACCCTGTGGTCATGGTATCTCTCTCCATTAACTAGAGAGGAGCCTAGATGATTAACTTGGACCTGATGATGATCTTTTAAGTGGATAAGGTTGGATGAGATGAATTCCAGCCTGTAGACTCCTAGGTCAGGTGTTTAGCAGCTCTACTGTTATCTTCACTCTTCTTGTCTGGTAGCACCTCTCCTTATATTTATCACTGTTGCAAGATAGTCCTACATTTCATATCCACCCCAAAATGACTTTCACTTTGCCAAAAGCAAGAGTGAGCCTGCGGATTAATTGCCCTCCTAAGATGTTTACCTCTTTCTATTATCTGTGATGCAGCCTAGGCGTCTAGCTCAGACTTAAATCATTTTCTGTCCTGAACGGTAGGTACAGTATTGTTAGCAATTGATAAAAAACCTGCTGTGTTTCATCCTAGCTGTGCTTGAATTTTAAGAGATGATTTTGCAAGGAAATCTGAGATTCACCCAGATGAGTGGAAACACGTGTATAATAAAAAGAGGGACAGGAGCATCTCATGTAACTTCAGATGTCAGGAAGTTATAACATTAACGTCTGAGGCTAGTCATGTTAGGCTGACACCTTTAGAATTGATGGCAACCATCTCAGATGCCTGTCCCAAGATGAGGTCAACCACTGTGCAAATCAGGCTAAATTCGCTGACTTCAAATACCTTTCTACTGATCTGCACCTGATAAGAAGAGGTATTGTTTTGTTTGGCTGATCGAGGAATTTGGAACTAGGGACCAAATTTGACTTCTAGCTTTTTAGCCAGCATGCTAAATAAGAAGTAATCCTATATTGGCTGCTTAAGCAGGGGATAAAATAAGCACCTCCAGAGGGTGATTTAACCCCCAAAAGATCAGAGTCACATTCTCAGAGAATACCTTCCTCTCTTTCTCTTTCTCAACTATAGAAAAATTCAAGTGTGACCAATGCCTAACTTACTGCTATTAACTAAATACATGAAATTAGAGAGGACGAATCTGGTCCCACAAATCTTGAAAACCAAAACAACTGAAATTTTGTTCTGCGTCCTACTTGTAATTTTGTTGACATTGCTGGAACCAAGATGTATTTTAATGCTTATTCAAATCTCTCTATGTAAGGATATTTATATATTCATCTGTAGATATTTATATGTTTATTTATATGAATATTTATATACTTATATAGATAGTCATATAGATCTCTCCACCAAGCAATTCTTTAATTAGGTGCTATCAAAGAAGAGCAGTATTTAAAAAAGAATAATTTGGGATTTGGGAAAATTTGCATGAGGTAGCAGTTTAGGCCCCAATCCTGCAAACACTTGCTGTATATTAATAGCATTACAGTGCAATTTATGGTAGCGATTGTATAATTAACCTTATCTATGTAACACAAGACCCCATATATACATATACATATACAGGTACATATATATAGTACACAGCTATAAGTCAATTAAAAGTTATATTGAGAAAAATCATTAAAAAATACCATCAGATGGTCTCCTCTCTTGCTGTGGAAATTTCCAGTAGCATTTTGTTGTGGTTGGGCATGATATTTTTGTTGTATTTATTGGCTGGTCATCCTTTTGCTATCTGAGGTAGCAAATGATAATCCAGCATATCTGCTGACAGAGACATTTAAATGTCTGTTTATGAGCCTCCGTGGTGTTTTCCATTTCAGAATTTTAATTGATGTTCTCTCCTCCAGGCAATTATCTCTGCAAAACTCTCCACAGCTTCAGCCTTAGGTTCACAGACTGCTCCTAGGAATGGACGTGTTTCTCCACCTGGGTGACCTCTGCGAGAAGCAACAAAGGAATGGCAAAACTCCTTCTTCCAGTACCTGAGATGCAGTTTCTTTCCTCCAGCATTTCTCTGCTCCTCAGCATCAAATCTTTTCTCACTGTAGAGCATGCTTTCATGGCAGGTGGATGTGTCTAGAGATCATGCAGCTCTTTGAACAGAGTGTTCTGCTTTAATTTCCTCACTCAACAGGAAGATAAGTCTGGCTGTAGAATGGGGGAAACAAAGTCAACCAACCACTTTTTGGAACATCAAAGATTTCACAGTTTGCTTTTCATGCCCAAACTAGCTATTTTGGCCCCAGGTATAATCTTCACTGGCACTGTCATGCTTATGTTGATGTAAACCCAAAGCACAGTGCATTTGGAGAGGGGGCTATTTTTCACCCGCCAATTGAACAGTGGGAGTGCAGCTTGCTGGATGTCAGCAGGGACGTAGGAGCACCTGAGCCCAAGATTCAGGATCAGAGAGCATCTGGCTCTATGTAGTGGGTAGGATATAATTTGATCTGTACGATCGATTCACTGTAACATAGCATGGATTGCAATTTTTCCATCTACAAAAGCAAGATTTAGTACTGCTAACTCCCGGAATGCCTGAGCATCTCAAAACACATGTTAAAGGTCCATAAGAGTGAGGCAGATGCCCACCTAAGAGTCTGGGTATTTTCCACAAAGCTCAAGGTCTTTCATTTGTGGAATAGTACAGGTATGCTGATGGCAAACTTTGATTATACCTAATCCTCTTTTGTCTGCAGTGGAATAGATCAGGAGGAACATGAAGCAAACAGCAAAGGAATATCTTTTTTTTTTTTTTTTTTTTTCCTGAGGAACATTGTGCTGTATATTCCTTACCCCAGCAAAGTCAGGGATAAGCAGATTTTACCTTGGTTTGCATCTTCACCCAGAAAGCTGTGGATAAACTGCCAGGTCTCACTGCACCTGATGTGAAGAAGGAAAAATGTCTCTTCCTTGTATTAGATTTTCTAATATTGCTTGTCTGACAAAAGTTATTTTGTCCTGGCTTCATTCCAGTGAGATGAAGCTTGGGTTCATTACGAAATCTTTTCCTGTGTCCCTTATTCTTTGGCAGTGTTATTAACAGATACAAAATACTGTGGTTTGGATTTAAAAATAACATTCTGTTTTCATCCACCTTTCATGCTTGAAAGGAAATTTGTAAATTGTCAAGTTGACTTAATTTTTCCTCTGGACTTGCACCTATTTGCTGTAATAAGAATTTCCCCCTTGGGTTTCACTCATCTCCAGTGTGTGGCAGGAAAAAGGGATTAGGATTGTATTTGTCTTCTTTCTGAAGCCAATACCCTTTCAGCAAGTCTGCTATCAGTTCTGGCTGCCAAAACAGCATCTTAATGCCTTACCTGAGGGTCAAGTATTTTATATTAAGTTAACTTTTTCCTCTGCTGACTTTCAGTATTCTATTTACTTTGGAATCCTCACTCCTTATGGAGCTTACTATTGTTTTATGTGCACTCAAACCTGTATTATGCTCTTTGGTTCCTCCTGCTAACCTGGCAAAGAAATGGGGAAGGAGTCTTGGGGCTTCTTCTTCCTCCAGTAATGGCCCATTTTAATGAGTTTATCCTCTGATTTGGAGAGACTCTTAACCCTTTGGCACCAAGAGATGGGATTTCTTGACACTAAGTGCTCTCCAAATGCATTTTTGTCAGAGCTACGGACCATTGGTACCTGGGGGGATTTACACGGTACTTAGCAGACCCATTTATTTACAATACAAAATAATGTTTTGTTTACAGCATCCTCCTCACAGGGCATTAATCATAAGGCACCTCATTCCAGCTGCAAATTGTCAATAATGCAGCGGGGTTTTTTTTCTCATTTTTTGTCACGGTATATAAGGTCTCTTATGTCTTGTGTTAAGAAGAAGGATGTGCCTATGTGAAGTTCTATGTGGAGTTTTTTCCAAGGTGACTTGCAGTTTTGGGAGGTTTGTAAGTTCTAGCTCACAGATTGTGTAGGTGTACATAAACTGGATGGGCACTGTTACCCATCTCTGACCATGTAGTACTGTCACACGTCAATGAAATATCTGTCACGGTAATTTAGAACTTGACCATCAAAAAGGCAAAAATTTCTATCCATCAGCAAACTAATGACATCTATTGTTTTACCTGAAAAATCAGCTGTAAACTATTACCTACTATAGTAATTATCTATTTTGCTAAAGGACATAAACTAAAGTTGAGCAGTCATGATTTCTTCCAGGGGAAGGCTGAGTTTTACAGACCTTCTGACCAGTCAGTTGAAATATTTTCCTGGCGTATAGCATCACTTCATCTACTGATCTAAAATGTATCCATACAGTAGATAGATAGGTCAATGTATTTTAATACTTTGTGTCTGTAATTTTTTCAGTGGATTAAATAGAATTTTCCATGTGATGCACAAGAGATACTAGTTCTCTTTTTTTTTTGAAGGTGAATGAACTGATACAAGGAAAATCCATGTAATTTTACCTAAGGAATTACAGTCTGAGTAGTATCCAATGGGGCCATTCAGGTACCTAAATGTAGGTATCATTTTATACTGTCTTTGGCACTGAAACGTCCACATATGTGACACTACCAGATTCAGCTTGGCACCTGGACCTCACTTGGAGCCTTCACCTATTGTATTTTCACCTCAGCATTATGTATACTATGGACTTATCTATACTTAGATCCTTGTTTGGCTTTTTCTCCGAATACATAATCAAGCTGGCATGTGGACATACAGGAAAACAAACTAAAAAAACAGCCAACAACCAACCAAACCCATCCATCCTTCTTTTAGGACAAGAAAATAAATGAACTTGTTACTGGATATGGGAGTTTTCCAGTAAATCTACTAAGGGAAGAAAATATTTCATTTTCATTTAAATTTCTGACTTTCCAAATCAGATTATTTTTTGTTTATTTGAGACTTTTGTCATGGAAGTTTTATTAAAAGTGTTCAGCTGTAATTTTATTTTCCTAATGTTATTTCTCCTTTCCCCTAGGGAAAATGGGGCAGTGGGAGGATGAAAGATAGAAAGAAAGATATAAAAAAAAATGGTGGAGGGAGGAAAAGCCCACTGTAAAAAGGGAAAATTTGGAGGAGAAACAAATCATTATGGGGAAAAAGAGTTTTCTTCAAAGCCATTCCCTAGTTGTGAAAGGGAAACAGTTTTATTAAAAGCATCTTTTGTTTGAAAAGTTCTATCTTATTTTATTTTTCTTTCGCTGTTGATTTCAGCATCTCAAACCCTTCCCCTTGTGTTACCTGTTGATGCAGTCCTGCTGTACTGTTGAAGCAAGCTGGACTTGAATAGACACTGACTACTCTTGCTCATCATATCTTGTCTTCTCTGTTTTTATTGCATTGGTCCTTATATAGCCCCAAGTCTTGCAGACTGCTCTTTACTGCAGGAGGATCAGTGAATTGGGCTGACAGTGTACCGAAGTGTCTAAATTTTAGCATGCTGTACTGAGAAATAACAAAAATAGTGATTATCATTGCCCAAACCAGTAGTGCTTTTAAGTGATAGGCTGAGATGTCTAACTTTGGAGAACTTTTTTGCCTGGGTTTAGCAGCTACTCCTTGTGGGTTTGGAAAGACTGATAGCTTTCAGTTTTGGGGCTTGCTGCTTTATGCAACATCTCCAGGCAGGATCAATCCTTGCGTGTCAGCATTTCCACAACCTGACAGTAATCAATGTACATTTTAATTGGATCAGATAGTCTTCTTTTTTTTTCAATTTATGAGTGACAATTTCTCTTTCTACGAGATCGAGTTTTACATTCACCTGTTTGGGAAGCACGATATCTGCTACCTGGCATGTCAGACAGCATCAGGATTGTCTACTGTCTTGCGTGAGGTTATTATGACAGGTTCCTGTGTTTTTGTGGCCTGGCTCCATGAAGCATGTCACATTTGATGAATGTCTGACAAACGTGAGTTGCTATTTGTAGGCTTGATTTACATGGGAAGGAAGTTTAGCTGGGAGAGCTGTTCCCCCTGGATGTGATCTGATTCCAACCCTTTCAGTTCAGGACAGTCAGTCTGCAACCCTGACTGAATGACGGGTCGATATCCAATAACTCATGATCAAAAGCTGAAGTCTTCTTAGTCAGCAGAGCTTAGGTTTCCTTCAGGGGATGAGAACACTGTGCAACCACTCTGACAGAGATGATATTTCCATTTTCCTTTAATCTGAGGACACTACAGGCAAAACTAACTTGGCATGAAACATTTCTTACATTAATTACCACAGCAAGATAAAAAATAATAGAATATATATTTTGGTGCCCAGCCCGGTAAGATCAAAACTGATTCATTTTAGGTCAAAGCTATGCAATTAGGGTTGGGTTTTCTTTAGGTTGTGTGTTTTCTATTTAATTGAGCTATACTATCTGCAAGCTAACTTTTTTCCACCAAATATGGTCAGGAGTATTAACAAGACATCACAGAGTTTTTATTTTTTTCATGACTAGATTGCTAAGTGTCACGTTCCTTTTAATGCAGTGACCTGGGGAGAAATGACAAATGGATCTAATCTATCGCCATTCACTGTGGTATCCAGGTACACAGCATAAGAATTTATGATGGTCAAAAGATTTCACCATAAAAACCCTGCTGTCTTTTGTCTAGTTGAGCCAGCATTGGAGATTTCTCTGTCTTCCCTGTTGGTATGTCAGGTGTCAGCCCTGACTTCAGTTTTGCTTTGGGGACAGGATATTTCAAAGGTGTATGATGCACAGAGTAGCTTTGCATTTTGCCAACATCTTCCTGAACTGTTCAGACCATATTAATCTTAAATTGCAGATTTGCCTTCTCCTTTCATGGTTTATTTATTTCACAGAAGGTATCTTCTATTGTTTAATGATCAAGTGATTTTTCAGGCATATCATTTGCAGTATTCAGCATCATTTATAGAAATTTGTCATTTTTCTGATACTGCTTTGTTAAGCTCATCTTGGAGAATTAGTCCATGTGTCTGCCAGTTGAAGGTAGGAGAAAAGTATTTTGCAGAACTTTTGTTCTTCTGAGTCCTGGGCCCTAAAAGGGGAAGTGGCACCATGCAGAACTTACTTGTGGTAACATGGTGAGGAGGCAAAAAACCTTGAGGATCTGAAAGCAAAAGGCAGACAGCACTAGCCAGAGTTAAACAGTGTGGGGAAATATTTGATGACCTGTATGTCTGCTAACTCAGAGGCAAGTGCCAAATCACATCTTAGTTAGCCAAACATTGAACCTACAATTTAAATGTCCCTCTTGACCAAAGCCATTCCCTGTTTTTAACAGATGGAAAGGGACTCCATTAACAGTAAAATTTTTGATCACCAAGTTTCCGGGGTACGTTTGGGATAAAGGCAGTTTTCCCATGAGAAGGAGAGCTCATTTTGTTTGTACCTGTAAACGGACCATGGTCTGACATTGTTGAACAGCTAATGCCAAAACCCATCTTGCTTTGCACCTCATCCTTTACATTTCTTCCTGTTTTTAACTGTTACTCATTTTTACAGCACCTCAGGTGTGTAAGGTTTTCTGAGCTATCATAAAAGCCAAGCGGTCCCAGTCCATTAGTGACGCGTAAAAGCTGTTTGCAGTTTTATGTCTGCTAGTTTAATCGACTTTTCTGCAGACTACCACATGGTGTTCCTTCCATTATATCACACTGAGGTATAGCAAGAGAGCATTCAGCGTCAATAGGATCAAAGCACAATGAGCAAGAGCCATATGAAAACTGAAGAGCTGCTATATGAAAAGTATTTCCCTTTTAAGCTGGTTTTAAGAAGTTTAAGACCCTCTCCTGCCCCTTGTTGTTAAAGGTAGATCTGAGTGGGACACTGCAGTCACATAAAAATCAGAAAACCTCCCAAAGAACAACAGATATCATATTAGAAAGAAACCTACAGTTTGCTCCGTAGCCATTCTGGCAGCAAAAAAATGCTACTGGATAACTAAAAAAGATGTGTTATATCTAAAGCCAATGATAGAAAATAGGGCCACTGACGACATTGTCTAAAATCAGAGCCATCTCCCTGGCTGAGAAGAGTGGAGTCAACAGACAACTCTCGAATGAGGAGAGGAGGATGACATGCAGCTTAATGACTGCGGCACAAGACTGTAGGTCCTGCAGTTGCCTTTTTGCTTAGAGAAAACTGAAGTCAATCCTGTCAATAAAAAGGATTAAATCGTCAGTCTTAGAGACCCTAATGTGTCTGAGAAGTCCCAGAGATCATATCTGGGTCTGTAGCGGTATATGGTCCCCCTATAATTAGAGGGGTCCAAGCTACCTACTAAATAAGGAAAAAAAATTATATTCTTATAGTACTTGAACTATATATATAGTATATATATATAGTATAGAACTACTGAACAATCAGGAATACAATCTTCAAATAATTTTAGATAGTTTTCTGAAGACATCAGCTCAACGCTCAGCAGTGGCTGAAATGGTTAATAGCATGCTAGTAATGAATAGGAAAGGCAATGGTAACTGAATGGAAAAATCCTGTGCTTGCAGGATGTTAATAGATCTCCCTGATAAGTTCTGGGCAGGAGAGGAAATTGTAGTCTACAAGTCTAAAATGCTGCATGCTGTTATGCTGTTTTACTTAATGCACTTAGCTGAGAGCACACCCTACCATGCTAATTCAGCAGCACAGTCTTGGGAGTAGAATTTTGCCTGATCAAACTCAGTTCACTGAGAGCCTCGGACATAAAGACTGCCTATAAATATCAGCAAAGTAGTATGAAAAAATCAGGAGAGAGGAATTATTTGGATCAAGTCTTGCATAACTGAATTAGCAGAATGGGATTCAGCTGTGGAAAATATAAGATGAATATTTTGCATTTCAGCACTGCTAAAAGAAACAGAGTAGGCATTCAAAAGAGAAATATTAAGAAATATGCCCTGATACAGTGATGATTAAGCTTTTTCCTATCATGTAGGTAGATGGTAGGAGCTCTGAGTCTGGTTCTCAATCTGTTATGACAGTTTGCATCACTGTTGCTCCATTTACTCCAGATTTACGCTTCAGTTAGCCTAGACAAGCATGAGGATTCCCAAAGTCCTATCTGTGTTACTAAATGTTCTCAGCATTTCTGCATTCACCCATGTGTGCCTGGTGCATATCCTGTGGTTCTGTGGGCTGAGATGCTTTAGTGTTATTTCCCATTGAGTTGTTTCATTATTTATCTGTCCCTGGAGGAGGATTTGTGGAAATGGCATTGGAGAACTGTCAGCACCTGTATGTTCTTGTTTGCATCCTCTTGGCAAAGTGAGTTCCAGATCAAGCAAAGCACAGCTCAAACTTGAATTCATATCCCAGGTAAGCGTATTTACAAAGAACAAAGACTACACTCTTTAGGGTGTTACACGCATTTGAGGGGTAGGAAGGAGAAAAGCAGAGTGTAAGCTGCAGGTTCATTTTTGTTTAAGAGAACAGTGCAACACTATGATGTAGCCTTCCCTGGGGAAAATCAGCAGATGACACATGTTTCCTGTGAACATCTCTGCAGTAAGGATAAAGCAAATGGATTTTCCTTCTTCTGGTTCATTTTGGTTTGCACCTCATTCTGAATTCTGAAAGTCCAGAAGAAGCCTCAAGAACTTAAATACTGTATAACTAGTAGGGACAAAGGGTAGGAGAATCTCATCTAGTGATAGGTACTGAAATAGAAAGGCTAGATGAACAAGTCCTTTTCATATTTCACCTTGTGTCAAGAACACTTAGTACAACCTGAGAGATTTGTGATCCATTTTTCATTCTCCCCTTGACCTATCCTATAACTTTAGCCAGGTGCCTCTGTGGACATTTCGTTTCTCATCTTTTGTCTTACTCTCCTGTTTAAAGCTTCAGGGATGCTCTGACTCATGGCATGTACAGCTCTTACCACAACAGCTATGCTGGAGTTTGGGGAACCAGTCTATCACATCCCTCAACACCAATTCCCTTAATGTCATCACCACATCAGATATATCGCTCGAGCTGAAAAGTGATGAAATGAGTAAAGCCACAGACATTTTGCATATGTTGCAATTCTGACATTTATCAGGAAATTTACTTGGTAATGAGGGTGAACAAAGACTGACCTTCATAATTGTTATGAAGCAAAGCAAAAATTGGAAATTTCCTCCTGAGTATTGTCTGAACCTAAATATTACTTAAACTCCAGGTATCTAGGAAATGGCTTATTAGATTATGTATTTCTAGGGGAATATATGATATTTGTAATCTCCTCAGGTTTTGTAACCATCCACATGTAGTATTAAAAAGAGAGAAAGCAGCAAAGTTGAAAGATAAACATGCTGCAATATGGAATGACGTCCCTGAGACAATGGCAGTGCCAGAGTTGAGCTGAGTGATTTTCAGATGGAGGTGACCAGCCTCTGGAGACAGCCAGAGAGACATTTCAGAGGGGACTTTCTCTGGAAAATAAGCTAACTCTGATGGACAACATGTCTTCTACATGTGGAAGTGATGCCTAGTGATTTGGGGGCAGAGTGTGCGAGATATTTGGATTCTGTTTCTGTACTGGTGGCCCCCAGTAAGCAGCTGAGCCTCTCTAGGCCTGTGTGTCCAGGAAGCTTTGTAAAAAATAGTGTTAATAAAGCAAAAGCAGAAGACAAAATGTCACGCAGACTATAAGCACACAGGGAAAGACTGAGACAGCAAACTTAGGCATCTCAGTATCTGAAAAAATAGATGACTGCCAGCAGCAGTGCAATCCAGGGTGGAATTCAGCTCTCCATCAGACCCCTAGATGTAAATATTTCCACCTGTGCTGTGGGTCTATACGTCTGCTGCAGTCAGTACAGTACAGTCAATGGAGTCTTAAGAGGTGTTCTTTGAACTAGTTGATACCAGTGGTGGTGAGTTACTGCTAGGCAAATGCCAGTGTCCACTTAAGGCAGGGGGTTCAATAGTCCTCAATATGCTACTGACTGAATCACTGCTGAATACAATGGAAGCTCAGGCTGCTAAGCTCAGCTGTAGGCGTTTCCAGCTAGACACCAAGCATGAAAGCCTAAATCTGGCCCGATGTATGTTCCAGATCATAGTAGGTGCTCAATGACTAGAAGGAGACAGTTGGCTCTGAGCTGTGATCCAGAAGTCGACTAGGCGGCAATCACCAAGAGCTAGCCAGAAGGAAAACCGAGGGGCAGAGTGTGTCTCCGAGGTTTCATCCTGCCAGCCCTGGGTTTGCGAGTTGCCCCACTTCACTCAGGTTGTCCCCCTTGGCAGGGAGTTGTGAGTGACTTACCACTTCCAGTTTGTGACAAGCTTTCTCAAGAGACAAACTCTTTTTTGTCTCTTGGGAAACAAATACTCCTTTCTAGGCAGTGGAAGACCCCAGACTCCATCAGTGAATCCCTGGCTTGAGAGAAGCTGGTGATACACACTTTTGATTTCTGTGGGACAGCCTTTCCACCCGATGAATTAACTTAACGGCAATACTAACAACAGTCAGTCGGTTGGTGTTAGGAGCCTGATCTATCCAGTGTTGCTGTCAGCATGTTATATATAATGTAATCTATCTTGGCTCAGAACAATCAATACATTGCTCCCAAATTTGCTTAAAATTGTTGGAGTTGAACCAGTTGTAGCAAGAGTGGAAAACATTTGCAAAACTTCCCCTTAAGGTATACAAACTTAAGATACTCTCCCCCCTTCCTCCCTTCATGGAAAGCAATCAAGATAATGGCAAGATTCCTGTCTCACAGGTGTTTAATGAGGTTAATGGCCCCTTTATAACCAGTTTCAGATTTTTGAATGGAAAATGTTACTGCAGACCTAGGCATTGCATTATTATTCTTTCTTTTCCTTTTTGAAAGGGGAATGTACCCTTCAGAGTGTTCTGTTTAGCAACTGCATTGTTATGGTTGTTGGTGTATAAAATTGGTGCTTGGTGTGTATAATTTATAGCCTCTAAAAATGATAAATAGCCTGAGAAAGAGGAGGGATTTGTGTGTTCAAGTCCTAGGAGTTTCAAGAGGAAAGAATTTGTTTGGGAAATTGTCTACAACTTCCCACAAACTATTATTTAAGCTGCTTCTTAGCAGTGATGTTTATACTTACACTGATGGAATTTAATTTTGAAGGCATCCTACTCTGATCTGGCTGATGCAGTCTGTCCAGGCCTGCTGCAGTCAGTAGGAATGGAGGATCTTGAACATCTTCCAGAACAGGTCTAAAACTCTATGGTTTCAGATGCTATGGGCATGACTTGCATTACCAAGATCTTTTCGATAGAGATAAACTAGAAATGAATATATTTAGCCTGGAAAAAGCGATACAGTTTGTATCTATTAGTGGCATATATCTCTGGAACTGGCCTTTACACTCATGTGTAATGGGCTGACTGTTTTATGTTGTACTTAATAAAAACTAGAGCTGCCCGAGTATTTATTGGCACATAATATATTTGGTGATTGTTGAGAAACAGTGTCAAAAATGTATTAAGTCATGAATCAGATTAACTTTACTAGGCTCTCTAAGAAGTATTCCAGATTAAAGAGGAAGAAGGAAGGCAAGGCAAAGAAAGGCAAGGCAAGGCAATGCAAGGATTTAACTAGAAACTGTCATCAGTAACAAGTAAGCATCATGGATTTTGTTTCTTCAATTTTGGAAATGTCTCCAAATTCCTGTGCACTTTCATTGTTATTACTGTAACTAAAACATTATCTTAAGATTCTAGATTTCATTGATACTGATCTCATAAAGTGCTGAGCATGTCTATAATGTTAATGGAAGTTGAGACTATTCAGCATCTCACAAGTTCAGGCCCCAAATGGTTGCATTTGGTTATATAAAATGCATCAACCTCCTAACCTCATTTTACAAAAGTTTCACATTGTTATGGAATCAGCTTAAATGATTCTGTCTTAATGGAGCTCTTGAGTAGTGGTTACCAGAATTTCTTTCACAGGTCAGCAAAACACTATTATGTTGATGGCTCCTGCTGACAGTGACTAGCAAGAAACAAGTCTTCATAGAAGATAAAATGCATATTTCATTGGAGGAAATAGAGATGTTATTCTGTATTTCAGCTTGCTCAGACCTACACTGCAACATTTAACCTCATGGTAACTCTGTTCTTCCCCCTGTAAAAGCATGAAGTATTCACATAAAAAGCACTTGTTTTGTCATGAAAATGGGATGAATGTATGAATCCAAAAGAAGCTTTCTAAACTTGCCAGCATTATTATTTGCAGAACTCAGACAATTCTGATTATAAGAAAAAAGTATAAGGGCAGCTGCATTGGCTTGTCAGCTGCAAATGGTATAAAAAGAGCTTCCTACATGATCCTGTTAGACCTTGTACATCCAAATTGTATATCAAACCAACTACTGATGTCAAGGCCTGTTAGAAATTTTTTTGGTAAAAAGTTCTACTTCATTCAAAGATTTTTGCAGGAACCTACCAGGTTTGTGTGACTGGTGTATCAAGGGAGGAGAATAAGCAGATGTCCCTAGTTTGTGAGGTCCATGGGTAGATGGAGATTGCATGATGTGCACCTAAGAGACGTACAAGTGCTGATGGGGATGGGGCATGTTCCTCCACAAGACTTTATGGGTCCACAGAGTAACTACTTTCCATCTCACAGACACCCCAGGGCATAAACAACTTCCAGCACCTTTCCAAAATGGCCACCTGCATCTCAACATCCAAAAGCCATGAAAACTATTTTGTTACTTCAGCATTTGGTAGGGTCCGAAGAAGACCGAGGCTCTGTTAACGGTGGCATAGAGCAATTCAGCCTTGCAGGCAGCAATTTCAATAAACCAAACTCATACAATGCCAAATGAAAGCAAAGGTGGGTAATGGATCATGAAGGTTTACTCAGCTGGTCAGGAGCAAAACCCAGCCCTCAGCTTGCAGAGCAACATTACGAACTCCAGACAGAGGTACCCCAGGGAAAAGGATACTACGGTCAGCTCTGTAGAAGCATTTAGGTGCCAAATGTCATTTGAAGCCCACAAAAGACAATAGTCAATGAGATGCCTGGCCCAGAGGCAGGTGTCTGCGTGTCTTGGAAGGTTTAGCTTTCCAAGTTCATTCCAGTTTCTTTCCTCTGGGTGTTTTAAATCATTTGAGACAGTCTTGGGTGTTTAAGAGATCTGCATCACAGTGTCAGAAATGGTCCAGGATTTATGGGGACCTGTAGTTTTCTGAGATGGCAGTGAGAGGCCTGGGGCATGGCCTGGGGAATTTCAAATAGACTCAGATTTCTACACGTGAGAAAATGAGTTTAGTTAAGAAAAAGTGTCCTTGCTTTGCTGTCCTCTCTTCCACTAATGAAGTACAATGTGTGTATTCTGTTGCTTTAACATGGACTGTATTTCAAATATCACTCTCCCATCTCTCTCTCCCTATTCTTCTTTAAAAAAAAAAATTAAAAATCTATCTCCTGGAGGTTTAAAAGGTAAAATGGAGCTTTCCTGTTCAATTGCTTGGGTTCAGTATTTGCTTGCAAACACAGGGTGTAATTCTTTTCTCTCTGGCCACAGGCTCACTCACGTCAGTGTACAAGCTCTAACTTAGCTGTTCATATTGTTGTCTACATATATATATATATAAAAGTAAAAAAAAGCTGTCTTCCTGTTTCTGGTCTTGTTTCCGTTCATTACTTGGTCTCTTCTCCCTTAATAGGAATCACTAAAGAACAGTAACTCATTTGTTCTTAAACTTTAGGTGACCATGAGCAGAGTAATAAAAGAGAACTTTTATAAAATGACTGTATTCAGGAACCTGCAGGGGAGAGGGAATTAACACTCTTATGCCACTGACCCATTTATATTAATGGTTGTATGTAGGTAACATCAAAAAATCAACAAAGGCTCAGGATACAAAAAGGGGTAAAAAACCAATTTGTTCCTCATTAAGGTGCTAGAAAAGTCCAAGATAAACCTGTTTAAAATTGATCTGATAAGCTGGTGAGCTCTGATTCACTGATGTGTTTTTCTCTGCTAATGGTCCTTTGCTAATATTTATCCATTGCTTTGAGTAACTATTAATCTCCTAAGTTGAGAAACTCTACAAATGCAATTTCTAGAGCATTTAACCTTTCATGTTTGTTGCCTCCAGAGTTTGGGTTGACTTGGATACCAAGCACTACATTTTACTTAGTTTCTATGACTTCTAAATTGCTAAAATAATGGTACAACAAAGACTATTTAAAACTAGCATTTCTTCTTTTTTTGTCTTCCACAAAAATATGATATTTTTCTAAAGTGTAATGAAGTTGAATTCACTTTTGCTTTCCCACTTGCTCACTTCTGTCCGTTACTGAAGCTCCTTCAATTGCCGTGTGCTTGCAAGTGTCATTTTTTTCCTCCATAATTTGACATCAGAAATGGCCACAGAGGTAACAGCTCAGCAGCATGAATGTCTTTCTAATGATCTCTCGGAGAAAAAAGGGGGGGGGGGGGGAAGTATCTCACTACAAGCCTAATAATTCTAATATCTGGCAATAAATCTTGATTTAAAAAAAAAGAAAAATTTCCATAAACTTCCTTATATATGCAGCTACTCAAGTTTATCTTTTTACATCAGAGATTTTGATCCTTCTCTTTTTCTTTTTTTTTTCTTCTTTTTTCTTTTTTCTTTTCTTTTTTCCTATCCTATTCTGGCCATGACAACTAAAGGCTTTTGAAAAAATGGCCTGGGCTCTGAACAAAGCCTGTTGTTGCAGGTAATTGTTGAAATATCAAGGGTATTCTGTCCTCCATTACTTAAGCTTTCATTTGTGGCTTTCATGGTTTTGAGGAATGTTTATGGCTGACAATCCTTTCTTTACGGCTCTATCCTTCAAGCTCTGGCTGATACCGCTGAGAATGACCGCATGAGTGACTGATAAAATGTCAAGATGCCATTGTTTCCAGGAGAGTGTTTGGGAGCAATAAGATCCGTTTCAATTTATCTCATCCACCTGACTTTAAGGCTCCAGGTTTTACTTCTTGGACTGCTACAGGGGAAAACAAAACAAACCTCCCGCCCTGCAACAAACAAAAAACTTAGAGCTTTTAAGTGCTCCAATCTAATATTATGCAGATGGGTTATAACGGCAGCAGTGCTGTGACGTCGGAACCATATTTCACAAAGCACGTCAGTACAATATTTTGGACTTAATTAATAATCTCTGTGAAAGCTGGTTTATGGATCGTAATAACCATATTTTAAAACTTGTGAAATACTGCAACAAAAAAGCAATTCGCAAGGCAGATGTTTAAAGGGGGTCTGTAGAGCAACATAACGGAGACCTTTACAGTGAGTTTCAGAGAGTCTTCTGCTAGGATTTAGCCCTTGCCAAAACTGTACCAGTTCTCAGATGGTTTTTGAGGGTCGCCAGGCTCTTGATAAGTCTGGGTGAAGAGAAGGCAGCAAAACAAACTGCCAAATGAAATAAATAAAAATATGAATTAATGTTTTGCATAGATGGTTTTCCAGTGCAATTACTCTAAAGACATCACACTAATTTTAAATTAAATAGCAGTCACTTGCTGTAATTCAACAGTAAACTTTCTGAAGTTGCAGTTTTCTAGGATGTGGACTGGAGTTTATACAAGGACTAGGACAATTTGAGTTTTCTTCCTCTCTGGTACTTGTGGGAAGAACTGGCACAATCATAACATCATTAATAATAGTAGTAAAACCCCCACCTGTTTAATGTGATAATGCTACTTTAGCAACTTTTTGGGCTCCACTCCTACGTGTCATGAGGCAGTTCTTGATCCTTCCCCTGGGAAGGTAAGGAGCAGCCCAGCTGAGCCACCTCCCACGGCTGAGGATGGTACAGGAGGGCTGATGGGTGCTCAGATTTGCCCTTTGTTTCCACATTGAAGAGAAAACCTGCTGCTCTGACTCAGCTTTTCCAGAGACATTTCAGATGCATCCTGTCCAATGTGTAAGGTACTCATATGCTACAGCGATTAATCCGAGCTACAAGAATGTAATTAACTGTCATTTAACCAACAACTGCAGTTAAACTAGCATTTAAATTTGCTGAGGCGTAGATTTGATAAAAGGTCCTGAGGTGTGGCAGAACTGCTGAGGCTGACAAAAAGCTGGTCCCAGTCTGGTTTAAATTAACCAATCTGATTTTAAAACCTCAATCTGGTTTTAAAAAAACTTATTCTAGCCAGATTCTCTGGGAGGCTGTGCTTCAGACCAGCTTCTAACTCAGCCCATTTTATGAAGAAGTTTAAAAACTGAGCTGAAGTCTGAATGCTGGGCATATTTTCCAGGAAATTTTGAAGAAGGCTTGTTTTCCTGCAGCATCTGTGCAAAAATGCTCTGGGCTGCTTTTTCTTTGAAAGCAGAATGAAAATCAGAAATGGAACTGGGAAGGACAAAAGTTCCCACAATCCCCCTTTGACAAAAAAATACTTCGTTTTCATGAAGCTGTTAAGCTTTTTTTATGAACGAGATGCTTTATAACAGGAGGATTGCTGGCCACCAAGCCCAAGATTAACAAGCATCAGGAATATACTTTTAGCCATACAAATCAGCTGGGTTGATTCAGTATTGCCCTACATAGCGAAAAGAAGGTACAAAACACATCTAATCAAATTATTTACACCCACTGTGAATTCCCTGCACCAGGTAAATGTCAGCAGCAATGGAACAGCAGGGCAATGGAAAGCCAACTTTAACTAATCTATCCCATCACTTTGCTTTTACCTTTATAAAGATAATGTGAGCAGAACCAAATTTAATATTTCAAGCGAGGGTACAAAATTGCTTTAACTATTAAAACAATTCTGCTTTTTTCTATCTCTTTATTTATGCATACTTATGTGTTGTAAGTACAGCTGTGCAGGTAGCCACATCTTTTTCTCAAGTATTGTGGTGGGAACTGATCAGAGCTTCAGCACTTCAGGCAGCCCAGATGAGAACCAGGATCAGGCCAGTACAAATGTACAAGGACAGGGACAGCAAGAATAGCTGAGCATCTGCTGACTTTGGTGACGGTGGAGGACATTTATGGCAGATGTGACAGAAGACTGACAATTAGTTCTGCTGAGAGGGACTAGCTCCTTAGAGTGATAACGGCTGACCCATACTACTCTTGCTGCTGCAGCAACTAGACCTGGTTTTCAAAGTTTCAGGAATAAAACAACATGATTTTGACCATTTTGCCGGAACCCCAGTGATCTGCTGCCTTACATAATTGCCACTCACCCAGGGCCAGCCTTGTTTACAGGTGATTTGACAGATGAGACTGTGGAAGAATCATGAAGCAACTCACACTATTCTGTTCTGCCAGAGAGCATCATTCTCTTTGCCAGGTCTGAGTTTCATCTGCTATCATCACCCAGGCTGCTTAGTGTCTCTGAAGACCCTCTCAGTCTTCCTGAATCTTGACTTGCTACTGTGTGAAGTAGAACTTACTTCTGTGAGAAAGAGTAACAGTTCAGGCAAACTCAAGCTGTCTAGCTGTAATTCTCAAAAGATTGTTTTTCCTGTGCTCAGCTTAGGCACTCCAAAATTAGTTTTATGTTGCCTCATTTAGAACACTAAAACATCAGTTTCAGGGCTCGGAAGCACATATGAGGTGATCAAGTCCACTTACTAGGTACCATTTTTACCTTCCAATGGCATTTTGGACAGCAAGTAGAAAACTTACCAATGTTCTTAGAGAATCTGCTCATAGATTTCACACATTCAACCAGAAGACTCCTCTGAACCTAAAATGGAGTCCTAATGGTTATTACTCATAATTGCATCAAGTAGTCTCCTCTGATATCAGGGGCTCACTTGCTTTAACACACAGGTCAAATGAAAGCTGGTAGGGGAAGTGAAATTGGTCACAAAGAAGATTAATGACAGAAACAAGATTCCTGACTTCCACTCCTGTAATTTGGTCACTGGAGCATTACTTATCTTCCAAGACCAAAAGCCTTAGCTCATGGTAACTCCTACTTTAGTGATACAAAGGTTTCACTGGGACTTGACCTATACTGGGGCTATTAATGAAAACAAAGGTATAGATTAATCAGTAAAATGGAGCTTCAAGCTTTCTAAGGATGATCTGTTGCTGCTGCTGGGTTTGATTCTGCCATGTATGTTCATGCATGTCATCCTGGCTGGTTAGGGTGGCAGAATCAGGCCCAGGAACATTTAGGCTTATGCCAGACAATAATAACTTTATTCCTGGGCATGTTTCATCTCTCTAACTAGATGCACTTTAAAACAGAGCAGTCCCTTATACTACAAAAAAGGTTTTTTTCCCTTATGTGAATAAAAAAAATAATAATTGAAAACCACTTACCTGGTCAACATTATTTCATAGGGTGCTGAAGTATAAATCAGACACAGTGCGACCTTCATAGAGATTTCAGATTTATTTACAGTGGTTTGCAGTGATCGCTTTATCTACAAGGAGCTCAGTTTCCCCTTGGTGACTCATAAGTAATGTGGTCCACGCAAACCCGTGTAAATAGATCCAATATTTCAAGGAAGGTCGTGCTATATACTCTCTTTGTTTCTCAAGAATAGATGATGGCTTACTGCAGGGCTGATACGACATTTATCTTCATGAGTGAGGAGGTTGATTGTGTGGCCCAAAGGGCAGTAGTCATGGCTGGTGGGCACCCAACAGGAATGAAACACACCCCATAAAACTCTCTCTATTTTTGTGTCTACGTGATGAAAGCTCCTTACTCTCCAGATAGTCTGCAGAATATACTTAATGTTAAAGAACAGTTTGCTTTCAACATGAGCAAAAGAAAGAAGATAAATCCTTATACTTCCAGGCTTGGGAAGACCTCAAGCTGCTGTGGGAAAAGAAGAAAGTTCCCTTATGAGAGAAACTTCTTTAACCTTCTTTTGATGCCTCCTTGGTTCCTGCCAGATGGCATACTGGATCAGATCAACCACTGGCTTCATACAGTCCAGCAGAGCCTGTATCCCCTCTCTTCTGCAGACAAATTCAGATCTACAGGTAGGCTATATCACCTGGAAAAGTCTAAATCCACAGAGGTGGATACAGTGCTATGCTCTTGGGCTTTTATTTTCAGTTTCATAGGAACTGTTGTGATTTTTTTAAAAAGTATTACATTCTTAATTAGTATGACATCACAAAACATGCAGCTTACCATAACAATGTGCTGAAGAGTTTCCAGTTGAGTGTCACAACACCCACTGGTTAAGAATGTGGCCCAGACCATGTCCTCAGAAGGAACATCTTCTAATACGTTGATGAGTAAGTATCCATGATCTTCCTCTGCTGTGTTTTTTAATGGACGTGACAGTGTCAGACTCCTTGGTGCTGGAGATCTCTAGGTATGTACAACACGTGTCTTCTGCACATTGAAAGAGCACGTAATACAGGCAGTGTTGGATGGTTTGTAATTGGCCTGCCAGGGCAATTTTTCTCTCACAGGGAGTCATCTGAATAGCCTGAGCCCTCATACAAAAAATGAATCCAAATCAATTAAAATATATACCTACATAGTGTAATGATTTTCTCCAAGATACCTAGATGGTATCATATTTCATTATCTGGATGATATATTTATCCAAGTATTTCCATCAGTAATCCAAATGTTCCGTGTTGTGTTATCTCTTAATTTTATTTTCTATATAAAATAATGGGATTATTTTTTCTTGAAGTAGCAGTTTAGGGCTCTGGAAATCAGTATTAAAGTCTTTGTTTTGCAACAGATTTTCCAGGTGAACTTTGTGGAATTCTTCAAATTAGCTGGAGACAGCGCTTCCAGGTGGTTGGTACAGCTGATTTCCCCCTGCCTCAGTCTCTCATTTTTAAAAATAAGGTATAATGTTATTTCCTTTCCCTTATTTCCATTCCTATTTATATCTTAATGTTGCCTGTTAGACCTCATCTGTGCCTATCCTAGTATAAGTGAAGCTAGTAAGAAAAATACCTTCTACCCAAAAAGAGATATTTTGGAAATGAGCAGTGGTATATAATAACAAGATTATAAATCTTCACCATATTAACAATTTAATCACTATAAATAAAAGATTATCACCGCATTTTCAGGCCCTTCCTAGAATACTTTTAGGACTACATCTGTGAAAGAAATAAGATGCATAATACCATTGGCCCAATGTTATCTTAATCAGTCCTTGCTCTGTGTGATTTCAAATCACTGACTGCAGCACAGACTCCTAGTGTATGAATTTTTTGTCACTTGGTCCATGTTTATTTTTAAGAGAGATGGGGGGGGGGGGGGGCAGAAAGAAACACTTCACAAGGCAATAATTCCATTGTTCAGGAACCTCAGCCAGGTCTGACAGGTGGTGAGGAGAAAGGTCGGCTCCTGCTGAGTTTTGCGGTGGGTGGGAGAGAGGCATGGAGAGCATGAGGAGCAGAAGGTGAATGAGGTGCCCCCAGTGACAAAACAGATGACTTTAGGGTGAGGGAACATAGAAAGATTATTTAAAAAAAAAATAATCCACAAAAAACCCAAGACTGCTGTTCAGGAGCAACCTGAGTGACCTCAGAAATGTCAACAAGTAGGAAAGAAGTGGCCAAAGAAGGCAGGTAGTCTTCAGAGGATTTCTCAAGAAACAGAGTATGGTATGCAGGACTATGATAGGTCTGTTAGGTGGTGAGGCTGTTGGGGGTGACCTTGCACACATTGCAACTGCTGGGAACTCTGCTTTAATTTCAGCAGGGAAGTTGTGTCTTATTTGGATTACCTCGCAAAGTAAATGGAGCTCTGTGAATCCTGCAAAATGTTTTCTGTGACTAGTCTTTCAAAAGTTGAGTGAATACTCTGCAGCACCACTTGGCACCCCATAGAGCTTATTGTCTGAAAAAAACATGAAAAATTGAGTTTCACAGGCACAAACATTTGTAGGTTTTTTTCAAAGTGGGCGTGTGACTTTTCTAGTTGACAGGTTTGTAGACAAAGCATCATCTATGGACAGGTTTTTGCAAACGGCCTGTCACGGAGTTTCTGAAGTGTCTTGTCCTGGCTACTCTTAAAGAAGGGATGCCAGAACAGATAGATGGCTGTCAGGTATAGCGATATGTGAGTTTGGCAAATGAGATTTTACATGTAAGAGTAACTACATAAATAATGATGCTTTACAGGCCAGTATCCATTGGCAAGGGTAGTGGTCACCATGACAACATTTAAAAATAAACATCGATGGTTCTGAATCTGGGACGATGGGACATATGTTAGCTCATTATGAGTATGGAAGGTCTTGGGGACAAAGACCCTGACCACAGCTCAAAGGCCAGTGCTGGCTGGCATCCTCCTCCTCCCTCCCCTTCTGCAAGGCCCTACCACAAACTGCAGGCTGCAGCAGTTTCACAGCATCTTTGCCACCCTGTGATCCCCTGCTGGACCCATCAGACCATGCTGAGCTGTGGGGTCACGGTGGTGGGCAGAGGCTGTGCCAGCATACTTCACCTGATGAGGTGTCAGGAGGTGACTGCCAGGGGTGCTCTGAACCCTAGAAAGTCCCACTAAGTGCCATCCTGCTTGTCCACTTCCTAGTACTGCAAACTCTCCTTTCACCTGGTTATTGCAATGAGATGTGATTACCCTTGCTGGAAAAAGAACAGAATTGGAAGGGCGAGAGCATGGCTTGTTAGCAGAAGCATTGCCCTGCTATGGCTTCAGAGGATCCCCCGCCTGCTGGGTTGGTGTCAGCTCCCTGTCGCTGCAAGGTGTTGCTTTGGGTACAGGAGATGTATCCTAGGAGATTCAGGAGCACGGTCAGGAGGCAGAGTGGGTGCACCGGTGCTCTAGCTGTCACCTACTGAAGGACCCACCAAGCAGAGCCTTGCAATCCTTGTGTAGCACCTTCTACAATAGCCTTTTAGTTATCAGACACTTTTGTTGGCTGCAGAGACTGGAGTTGATGACAAAGCAAAAGACAGATTTGGCCCAGTCCATCTTGGGGGCTGTGACGAATGCAAACCTGTCCAACAGTTCAGAGCAGATGAAAAAAGAAATAATAACAATAATAATGAAAAAAAGAAACCTCTGCAGAAGACAAGAAAAAAGGATGCACAAACAGAGGATAAGGAATGCTGAGGAGCAGAGCCCATATGGACATCATGGACGTGCTGAGCAGCAGATAGCTGCATGCAGGAAGGGAATAGCTTGCAACACAAAGATGCTTTCCTGCCTGCCTGCGGAGCATTCAGCAGCAGGCGGGTTAATTTAGCAATGTCGCACTCAGAGCATATCCAAATGTTCCACTGGTCGCTCTTGAGTTACTCTGTGTCTCAGGTGTACTCTTCAAGTATTTTAAAAGGGGTAATGATTTTTTTTCCTGGTAGCAAGTACATCCAGGCAGATATAATTTTAATATAAAGGGGAAGTTTACTAGAATAGAATTTAAGAATATTAAAAAGGGATTTGGTTCCGAGAGAAATATTAGCAGTAAAGGCAAGGATAAGGATTTTGGAGAAATTTAATTAAAATTTAATCTTCTTTCTAATTAAATTTCCTTTTAATTAAACTTAAAATTAAATTCGCTTTGTTTAATTGGAGGAATTTAAAAAGTATTACCTTAGAGTGTCAATCATTTTTTTTCCACACTATAAAAAATAGTTTACTCTGGTTTGTCTAGTTTAAAAGATGAGATTTCACACTGAGTGCAAAAAAAAAAAAGTAATAAAAACATAACATTTAAATGTAAATCAATTTAGTTCTCAGTTATCTTCTGCCTCCTTCCCCTCTTCCATCCTTCTCACCTGCCATACTGTAAATGAGGAAAAAATGTTTTTCATCCCTTGGGAGCCTTTCTGGGTTGGCAGAGAATGCCCTAACCCTTTGGACATCTGGGCCACACACTTATTACGGGACAGAGCTCTGGGCCGTGATGGCACTTTGTTCTGCTTGATGCCGTTAACCATTCTCCTGCTTTGCTGATCATAATTTCTCCCTGTTTTGCTTCTTTAGTTTTTTCTT
>JANZLQ010000079.1:76665997-76680941 GCA_026212715.1 Elanus axillaris | reverse complement strand
GGGGGGGAGGCTTGGAGATGGGAAAAGAAACAAAGGAAAAGAAGGCTTTTCCAAGCTAGTGATGCCTTGGGGTGGCTCTGTGCCAGCGTCACTTGAGGACAGAGAAGTCCCCTAATGCCCTGCACTTTCCAGCTGCCTTTCAAACTCCCCGGCCCACCTCCCTTCCCTCCCCGGTCTCCAAAATGCCGGAGCATAGCTCATCTTGCCTTAAATTCTGCTCATCCTGCTTCCCACTCTGATCACCTCTCTGCTGGCCCTCAACTCCTCCCCTCTGCTGAAAGCCTGGCCAAGGCCATTAGTGACCTCCTGTACTGAGCTAAACAAAAAAAGTAATTTTTCTGGTCTTAAATTTTGTCATCTATCTTGCTCTCTTCATCTACTTCCTCTGCTTCCTCTTTACTAACGTGGATGACTCTCATTGGAGATCAGTGGATACCTTTTCCTGGCTCCCTGCACCTAATTCCCCTGCTATAGATTGACATCTTGCAGGTTTTTACAAGGTGCCCTCTTTTCACACCCTCATCCCTCCTCTTGGCCTCATTCAAGTTCACAGTTCCAGATAGGTGACAAGTCCCACTGTCTCTGCTTTTTGCTGCTCCCCAGATATAGCCCCTCTTCCTCTCAGACCTCTCCTCATCTGCATTTCTTCTGCTCCCTTTTATTTCCTCATTTGTTCTTGAACCCTTTTTTGTTTTTTAAATTTTCCTTGCTCTCTTCTGTATCCTTATGTTATAGGGCATATGCCATCACTGCAGTCGAAAGCACCAATATTCAGCAAAGGTTCAGGTCATGAATCCTGTGAACCTGGGGTCATCAAACAGAGAGGTTGCTCATACCCTACTCTGTGCAATGACCTCTCAAACCTTGCAAAGGTGCAACCTCCCCATTGCTCTACAAACAAGTTCTTTGACCTCAGTAATACCTTTTTGCCTGCCTCCTTAGCTTGAGAAACTCATGAAATAATCTCTACCCACAGAAAAAGCATGATACTTTGCCTTTCATGCCATCAAACCCAGCTTTTCCTCAGCATCAATGATGCCCTGAGTATAAACTGAAGCAGTTTAAAGAAGCTGAAACCAAACCCTTGGAAAAGGTGTACTAGACAAGGAATAGAAGAGGCAGGACCAGAAACCAAAATGTCACCAGTAGACTAATGGACACTCAGTTTCTGCTTTGCTGTTTGTGCTTTGAATGGCTGATACCACGGAAATATGAATCAAAGTAAGCTGAGCAGGTTGTCACGGTAATCAAGATTGGAGATTGTGGAACTGGAGAGTGTCTGAGCCTGAATTTGCCAAATCAATTGATAAAAAACAGTTTTCTCCATAATAATATAATCAGTCTCCTCTCTAAATATTTCGGGTGCTGAAATTGCCTTCTGTACTTGAATTTATAATAATAAGAAATAATAAAAAGCTCAAGCAAAAGGATTAAGCAAGAATGAGCTGCATGTAGGTGCTCTATGCAAATTGGCGACACCTCTGTATTCATAATTCATTGCAAATGGTTGAAGGTAAATAGATTTTTATTTTTATTCCCTGTGAATTTCTCACATAAGCAGGAACTATCTCTTTAGAACATTTCCCCCCTCTTGTTTTATTTAAGTTGAGAAAGAAAGTAAACAAACAGATGACTGTAGCAGCTCCTGATCTTGCTTTGTATGAGATACTGATACTGAGGCTGTAAGACCCTGTTCAGATGAATCCTTTCTGCTTGGCTCTGTCTCAAAGCAGAGCTGGGACTGGGGACCTGAGGACAGGGCATGTAGGAGGGGAGCATCCCCCCAGATTGCACTGGTTTGAAAGATCGTGAAGGGGAAGTTATGAGAGAATGGTGTTTAAGACCGCCCTCCTTCTCACTGTGTTTTCTATATTAAGACCTAATGATTAAATAATTAACTGAAACCATAAAAGCAGAGCAGACCATGAAGATTTGCAGAGACATAGTTAGGGGACTGCAGTACATCCTTAGTAGGAACGTTGTGTATAACAGGACTTGGGAGCAAGAAAGAGAAAAAAGAATTCAAATAAACATTTTTATCTTGATGACCCTTAAATGAAAGGACAAGGAAACAGTATGATCAGCTAGCAAAACATTGGGAAGATAAGAGACCTTTGTCAGCACAGAGGGCCTGATTCTCCCTTCCTTTGTCATTTGCATCTGTGCAAGGAGAATGACAAATTGCAACAGAGATGCTACCAAATCAGATCAGCTTAAACCAGTTGCTGGATTTGCATGTGCTTTAATGACAGTACAAGGTGAACAGAGTTGACTCAATCCCAAAAAGCGATCAGCTGATCTGAAACCTGAGCTACGGTAGTATTAAGTATTAAAATACAATTTTTCATCTTGCTCAAATGAAAACAAAAACCCAGACTGCAATATAACGATAAAGGGAATATTGAAATATCATTAGATACTTTAATAAATAGTTCCTCAAAAGTACATATTTAATTTTCAGACTTCTGTTTCTTTTTCGGTATCTGAGGTTAGTAAGATATTTCTACTATGAGTTGCTTTCTTTTTTACACAAGTTCAGTTTTATCTCAATTACCCACCAAGTAAAAACAAGAAAACAAAAAGTCCCCCTAAGCCCTTTATAGTATTTCCACAAGACTAATATAAAGCAGATGTATCCTGCTGAGTTCACAGTATATTTTAAACAAAATGACCCCAATGTTGTTCTGGATCTTACAAATGCTGATATATATATGAATACCTTTCCATGGGGGAGCGTTCTCAGGAGTATCCAATGGGTCAGGCTTTCCCTGTTTGAAATGGTAATCATATGCATGGGGTTGGTTTTCAGTTTCATTTAGTTCTTTTTTAAGTGTTTATTTTTGCAGCACATTGTCCTATATTTTGGTATTTTTTCCTGTGTATTTCTCAAGGCAACTGAAAATAATACACGGCAATATTTAACTCTTGTATAGCATTGACTGTGACAGTCCTCAGAATTATGGGTACATATTGGCTGCTGCTGTGCGGTAAGTCACCAGACGTAAATCAGCAGGTGTATATAAGGCATGAAGGAACGCCTGCCCAATTTTTGAAAGTAATGTAGGGGCTGGTTCTAAAAAAGTATATGAAGTGCAATCTGTGGAAAATTTAAGCACCATGAAGGCAAGATCCAGAACTTCTTCCTTCCTCCACTGCCAGCTTCCCTCGGAGGTCCCTAAGGATGGGATTCAGCCTGTGTGAGAATTTAGGTGTCTGCCCCTGAATTTAGATGTCTACAGTGTGTCTGTGAGTGGTATGCAGCTGTATAAATTGAGCTGAATTGCACCCAAAATGTCTAAATAAGAGCACTCCTCACGTGCCCTGGCTAGGCAAGGTGGACATCCCAGCTTCCACCTACCCTCTGCTATGATCTAAAGGCAGTTGTACTCTACTTAAGCCTATCTGTATTTGATACTCAAAGAGGAAGGAGAAAAGATTGTCCTTTTTTTCCAGATTTCGATTTTTTAACCCATCCACCTGTCTCATCCTGAGATACTTGGGTGTCCCAAGACACTGGACTTCAGGACCTACATAATGATCCCATCATTCAAACCAGAGAGCCACAGAATTGCCCTCAACTTCTGCAGTAAGGCGTGTCCAGCTTTGGTGTCTAACTGGGGCTGGCTTTGTCCACAGAATGGCTCACTCTGGGAGCTGGACATCAAAGTTACCTTGCTCAATAATCCTCGCAGAGAAAGCTGTAGGTGACCTGTCTCCAAAGTTATGCATAAAGGTATGAGAGAAAAATTCAGGCCCAAGAACATGAAGCCTATTTGTTGCAGCAAGTACATAGTTGCCTATGTTGGACCAACAATAGGTATTTAGGGAATTTAGTCCTCTAAGATTTATAAAAAGGCAGTATTGACTTTGTGCCCCATCCAGGGTGTGACACAGGCAATTAGTGTGGACTGGCTTGTGTCCATAGCTTTCAAACTGCCACCCACACTCAGCACAATTCGGACACACTGAATATATCAAGTTTACGATACAGATGCTTGAACTAATTATCTTTTCTAATTTATCTCTTTTTCTTATTGAAAGAAAGTCTTTGTGTCCCAAATAATAACCCAGCTATCAGTGGCTTGGTGTGAATCAGGTTGGCAATAGAAAAAAACCTCTTTGACTTTCCCCAGTATTTCATTTACTTTGGCAAATGGGTCTAAGTTACCAAGTTAATGTGAGCATTTGGAAGAATATTACTTTTCCTCTTGCTGATCTGTATCCATACCCCTATGAGGGGGGGATAGGAGGAAGGATAGAAATTTAATTTTACATGGCCCGGTTTTGTGCCTTGACGGCAAAGTGAAATGCCCCCTCCCTCTTGGCAGCGTGCATGGAGGTGGGGTTTTGACAATGGCCTTTAATAGACTTTCAGAAAGCACGGCTGGAAAAGACCTATGAGGTCATCTAGTCCAGTTCATAGCCAGAGCGATAATTCAGGCTGTTCTCACCAACAGAGGTGATGGTACTCGGTGGCAAGTCAGACATCAATCCTGAGTCAAAGATCCCTAAATTTTGCTGCACGAGATTCAAGAAGAGAGAAAGTCCAGAACACCTTCAGTTATTTTTGATAGAGGTTTTTATTAAATTATTTATACAAGCATGAATAAGGCCGTACAAAAGCAGGCTGAGTATTTAACTACATTTATTTGTCCATTTAAGTATAAGAAGGTTTGTTTGTTTGTTTGTTAATTTTATTTTATTTAATAATTACTAGTCATGTGTTTGGATTATGAGGGGCAAAGATGGAGAAGTTGGCTTTTTCTAAGGGATCATGGCACTTTGAGTGGTGGGGCAGGGAGCTGAGAATTGGGGTTCAGGGATCATATCAATATTGGTCCAATATTACTGCATCATAAAACAGAGAAAGTTTAATATAGGTTATATTTCTGATGTTATTAGGTTTTGGAGCTGTCCATCATCATGGACATGTCCAGTTCCCACTTATTGAAGTTGATGTATGAGACCACTGAAGACAGGGGCAGGTGTTACTCATCTGATCCCACTCATCTTTCATATCAGGTTTTTGAGTGGCTTTCCCCCCCCCCGCCCCGGGTATAAGCTCTGAAACATTTTCCTTGTAAAACCAAACTGTGGAGGACAGAGCACAACTTTGCAGCAAATGGCAGGCTCTTGGTACCCTCTGAATAGCTACTCAAAGGCTTTACAGATCCTCATGCCTGCTGCTCCATCTGTCAAACCTTTGTCTCCTCAGAGCTTATGTACCAGCAGGAGGTATATATATATATATACACACACACATATATATATTTATCTATTTCTTTCCCTTGGGAGGAAGACAGAGGGTGGTGTGGCGGTGCTGCTGTGCTTGGCAGGCACCCCAGCATGGCGGCAGTGTACCCACACCAGGCTGTTGGGGGCTGAGTGGGTGTGCTGCACTCTTGCTTTGCCTGGAAAATTCACATTTGTTGAAATGAGCATGCATATTTTAAAAAAAAAAGGGTGTGTGCGGGGGCTGATGAATCACATCTTCTGTCAAAGACTCCAGACACCGAACTGGAGCATTGCGGCGTGTCTGGAGCGCTTTACTCCTCTTCAGTCTTTCGCAGGTTTTAATTCCTCACAACATTCTCCTCAAAGTCATACAAATGTTCCTTTTATCAACTGCTTTCCCAGCTCTTTCCCTTTCACCCACCCAGCCCTGCTCTTCTCCCTACCTCTCCAGAGGCACTTCCTGATGTTCATCACCCCCTCCTTATTTGCCATCCTAGCTACTCACTTAGTTATTCTTCCACAGAAATGCTACAATTAAGGCCTTATTCAAAGCTTTGCTTGGTGAGACAATATTACTGATTTACAAGTGCATGTCCCTGGAGCTTGTGAAGGTGACTGGTGTCTGCTCGCCTTGTGCTGCACCTGCCACGTTGGGAAGGATGTGGGGAAGGAGAGAGATGGCATGAGTCAACCAGAGACCAGTTAAAGCCTAACCTCCTCCCCAGCCGTGGCTCTCCTCCCTGTCCCTGACTCACAGAGATGGCCCCAAAGTGGGGAGGTTTTCACTGGTTTCGTAGAGGCAGGATTCGTGCTGACAGCAAGAGGTGGTGCTGGGGAGGGAGGGTAAAATGGGTGCTGTTTTGCTTGAGGGTCCTCTTCCAGACCTGGGTTCATTCATATAGTCTCTGTCAGCCAGGGAAGCCACCAAAGCTTGACAGGGAAAGGAATTCCTCCAAAGGGCCAAAACCAAAATAATGGGCCTGTGGCTGTGGTGAAAAACTAAATTAAAGGCAGTATAAAACCCCTGCAAGCCCAGACGAGGTGAGGGACATGTGTTAGCATCTGGCCCTGAAGCTGCAGTGGAACGGCAGAGCTGCCCCTGCCCTGCACAAGGCCTAATGTTGAGGCCTTGCAATGAGGCCAGGGCTCAGATCAGCACCGGCTGGCTCTCTCCGTGACACCTGTGACATGGGCACCGTGACAAGGCCACACATCCCACGCCACTGGTGGGGCCGGGACATTCACTCATTAAGATATGAGCACTTCAGTCAGTTACACGGGCAGATTAATTGGCCATATTTGTATTACTAAATTAAACAGTGTTGGGCACCGCAGCTTTACCGTCTACACTGATAAACTGACGGTGTCTCAGGCAAACAGGCACTCCCACAAATGGTGCCCGTACACTTTTTGGGGGTTAGCGTGGGGCAGGGGTCCCTCCCGAGGGGCAGTCAGGATGCGGCCACCCTGCTGTGGGAGGGTTCAGTACTGATGTGAGCTGTTGCATCCAGATGGCCTTGGTGTTACGCTGTGGACTAAGGCACGTTTAATTTAATAGCATGAGCAAAGTCACAAAATCCAGCTTTTCAGCAGCCTAATCAGTTTGGACAGAGGACCGCTCTCGCATGGCTGTATTGACTCTGGTTCGGAAGATGGCTCAATTGGTCCTGTCTCAGATCCCTGCTCAGACTCCAGAGCCGTGCAGACGTGGCTTTATAGCTCCTGCTTTCCATTTCCAGAACTAAACTCAGAAGTCAATGATAATTTTCTTCAAAGGGTTGGGATGTGCCCTTCGCCTTTTGCCTTTGACTTGTTTATTAAATTCTTGAATGTTTTGTGGTTTTTTTTTTGAAAATTGGGGACACCACTTGAAGGCAAGAGATGAATTTAGCTTGCAGTCCCAGGCGCATCAAATATCAGCTCTTCTGCAGGGGAGAAACTTGTTTTTCATAGCAACCTGTAAGGGAGAATCTGTCTCCCAGTACCTACAGACTAAGTGCTGTTTTAATGGCTTTGACTTTTGGAGCAAAGGCTCAGTGAGTTGTAATTAGAGCTGGTCATTTGTTTTTAATGAAATCATTTTCCAAGGGAGAAAAAAAAAAAAAGAAGCAGCTTTGCCCAAATAAAAACATGTTGTGAAAATGTGCTGATTTTAGTGACATTTTTATGGGAGTAAGTCCAAATGAATAATTTCAATCTTCTCCTTGCATTTTGATAATGTCAGAATGTTTCATTTCAAGAATATTGAAACATTTCATTTTTGCAATGCAGTAGGAGAGAGCTGTGGAGCGCCAAGTAATCTTGTCTTCAGGATTTGTAAAGCAGAGAGTTTAAAGTAACAAAAGATGGTAGGGCCTGAACCTGTTTCTCCAAAGATAATAAGACAGGATTGTCCCTGTATTAAGCAGATGAGGTCCTTTGATATGTCTTGAGAAAGCTACAAGGAATGAATGCAGAAGAATTACTGGAATTTACAAAGAGAAGCTCATTTTTAATTGAAGAAAAGTAAAGAAAAGCCGAGTACAACAGAGAACAAGCAAGTAACAGAATTTTTACTTTGCACGGGTTTCTCTCTATGTACACATTTGAGTTTTTTACTTAATGAACCTCACTTTGAAAGGAAATAAAACCAAACAGACCCATTTATTTCAGAAGACAGGGAGCTATTCAGAAGTAGCCATTGAACTGCAACCTCATGTTTCACTTCAGTCTGAGTTCACTTCCCTGCACAAACAGGTTTTTCTGTCCTCTTTGGCCACCTTCTCTGCCAGACTGTTCCAGGAAGCTTGACACTGCGTGAATGCCTGCAGATGTTCTTATCTAGGCTGCCACTAGTGTATGTTGCTCCCCACGTCAGGGATGTTTCAAAGTATTATGTGTAACCAAGACTATAGATGACCAAGAGTCTTATGAAAGAGTAGGTAAAGAAAAACCTAAACAATCAGAAATTAATGGAGGTAAGTGACCTAAGTGAAGTCCTAGAAAACTAAAGGAAGTATTTAAACTCGGTAATTTAAAAGAGGTTATTTGAGGACTGTTTTGAATGGAGCGATCAATAAACATTAAGAATCTTAAATCACAATTAAATTCCTTTATTTGTCAGCATTAACCCAAATGAGCTTATTTTCATTTAGATGCTGTACTTGAAATCATTTGGAACCAAATTGGAAACACTGAAAATAAATTAAATTACAATATTCCATTTATTGCATTACACAGGAAAGTAAAAAAAAAAAAAAAAAAGTTCAAATAAACTTTGCTGTGTTTGGTAAGTTTCCTGATATCCATGAAGTTGGTGGCTTAGGATATGACTATGGTTGCACATCATGTATACATATATATCTCCAAGTTACCTCTAAAGAAGCTTACTCACACCTGGAGAGTGTACAGTTTGACCTGGGCTTATTTTAGCATCTCACACAGCTTCAGTGATCTATTTTTAATTTAGTGTTGCCATTGCTGTGTCCCTGGAAGCATCCAAGCCAGTGAGTTTAACCCTAGTTTAGGCACGATGACATGAATCACACAGAGCTGTGTCTGAAGGGCAAAACTGGCCTTGATCTTGCCCTAGAAGGGACATCACACAAGAAAATAGCTCTCCTGGTGCTTTGTCAGGCCTTCTTCATCACCTTGCTCTTTTCTTAAAATGTTGGAAAAATCACAGAAAAGGTATGAGGTGAGAAAGTATAGAGGTGAAAGACTTTGGAAAGTTGGGAGTAGAGTTTGTTGTTGGCTGGAGTCAGAAAGGTTTATAGTCTCCCCTTGTACAGTTTTTCTGGTGGAGTGACATACGTCTTTTTTGAATAAGGGGGGATTTACATATGAGCTTCATAGCTGATTGGTTTGGCATCTTGATGGGATAGTTCTTTCCGAGTTGTCAGTTTATGAATATATAATCCTTTAAGGCACATGTAATAGGGAATTAATTGCTTTTGCTCTTTGGGAGGACACATTCAGCATATCTTTAGAGTTTTAATGCTTTCTTCTATTCTTTCCATTTTATTTTCTGTCTATTTCATTTCATCAGTTTTTAATATGAGTGGAAATTCTATTTGAAATAGGTCAGAATACTCCCATGTCTTCTTTTTTTAATTTCAAATAGTCTTTCTAAATATAGATAATTTTTAGAAAATTTCAGACCTTAATAATCACTGTTATTGTCCATCTTTAGCAATCTACAGAACAGAGATTCTTTATTCTAAATTTTTTAAGGAAGCTACTACTTACATACAAAATGCATAATGAATTCTGCTGTGAATAACAATATGCTAATGTTCAAATAGCTTCTTATATTAGTAACTAATGATCACCTCTAATGGCACTGCTATATT
Organism: Elanus axillaris; assembly: GCA_026212715.1. Classification (NCBI taxonomy): domain Eukaryota; kingdom Metazoa; phylum Chordata; class Aves; order Accipitriformes; family Accipitridae; genus Elanus; species Elanus axillaris. The sequence goes on along the minus strand of JANZLQ010000079.1, from coordinate 76,671,375 downwards.
TGTGTGTAAACCACCTTCCTATTTATATAGCAATTACATCATGTGTCTGTTATTTGAAACGTGCATTTGAATACAACACATTTCCAAATAAGCAAATATATTTACGTAGCCAGGTGCAAGCAGACACAAGCTCATTTCACGCATCCACTAAGTGGGGCAGATGGTAGTTCATGTGGCACTGGGCTCTATCATCTGGTACAAGCTCATGGCTTGGGAAAGACTGTGTGCTAGCATGGCTATACAGCTTGTGCATCTGACTTGGCTTGCTTCTGGCCACTTAAGAGTGCCAGTAGACTTAATTTTCATTTCTATCTGTCTACAAGAAATTAAAAAGCTGCAATGTAAATGCGATATGGTACATGGTGGTGGATTGACTTGATGCTCCCTCTGTCATCAGAGTTGGTTTACAGTGAGGAAAGCTGGAGTCACATTTCATGGGAGCCATTCAGACCAGGGCATTGCTTTTGCTGCCGGTCCCCACCTGTGGATATGCAGTTGGTTAATGACTAATGAACATATGATGATGAGGAGCCAGAGAGACACCATACTACTGCAGGGATCCTGTGGATTAACAAGGGTAATGGAGAAGAGCAATTATCCGTGTTTTCCCTACTGTTATAGGAAAGCATTTGAATGTCTTGAAACACTTTTAATAACATTGATAAAACTTTTCAAGAAATTTTGCAATTGTTTTCCCTGTGAATTTCATAAGCGGAGATACAGGAGAGAAAAGAAAGCTCAGGCAGTTCCTGTGGCCTTGGAAACCAGATTCTATACATTTTCTGTCTATGAGTTCCTAGGAAAAATCACTTAATAACATTCCGTAACAAAAATGAGTTTGCTTCTTTTCATCTCTCTGGGAGGAAACAGAAATTGCCTGTGAATTTCTGTAATTACCCCAACCACTCATTCAATAGAACATTTAATAAAATAATAACAATTCTTCTAAACCTAAAATTACATATTTATTATTCCTTAAGCATCACATGTATAAACATATTTATAAACAATTCTTCAAATTTGGGAAAGGGCTGTGTAACTTTGTCCCAGTCTACAAATAAATCGTTGTAATTGTGTTAAGATGCATTGTCATATCAAGACGGAGGGTTAGGCCTCCTAACAAAGCCGTTGTTTTTTGACTTTACCATTTTGAATCATTCAGTTTTGACTTTCAGGTTATACTAAAATACATCTTTGATATGCTAGACAGAATGAGCTGCTTAAATCTCTCACTGCAAGGCATTTCTCTAAACTCTCTAATATTTTTTTCTGGCTCTTCACTGCATCCTTGACAATTTTTCAGTATCTTTTCAAATGTGTTCTGATATCAATCTCACCAATGCTGTAAACAGAGGTAAAAATCACCTCTCTGTCATATTGATTTTGCATGCTGCCAAATTCTCTGCACCCACCTGTTGTTTCCTGGGTTTGTTACCCATATTAGAGAGTGGCTTCACAGATACCCTAATGCACCTGAAGGGCAGCGATGTGCCACCCAGAAATGAGAAAGAGTGAAACCCAGGAATTCACACTCAGATTTTTCCACCAGACCCAGACCCCCACCTTGAGAAACTATAGCACAAGGTGACTAATTTCAAAGAATAGTGCTAGTGTAATGCTACAGCACCATTGGAAATGCTCGAGGATCTTCCTCCACCCTCCAGTGCCACTCCAGAGAGGTATGGCTTTTCCATAGGTCTTGTGTAGATGGTTCCATATGGATGTCTCAGTTACCTCAGTGCATCTCAGATGTCACTAGCCTCCTTTATTCAGGTAACCACACTCAGACCTTTGGTTCCCTTTGCAGTCAGGGAAGACACATAAGCAACTCCAAGGCTGGTGTAGCCTCCCTTGCTATTATTTACTTTGTGCCTGGCATCTGGTAGCCTCACTTGTTACTTCTCAATTCTAATCTTAGAAAGAAAAGTGAAGTCTTTCTCTACTTACCTTTGCCATGTCAACATCCCTGATTTTGAGACCAGTAGCGTATCTTCCCACATTTTTTTTTCCTCAGGCTGAGTCCCAGTCTTCTTTGCTGTTCTTTACATAAGAATTGTTTCATAACTTTGATCATTCTTGTCATCCTTGAGCATTCCTTGTCATCAAACTAATAATCCCCCTGAAATCTAAACATGATAACGAGTTTCAGATGTCTCTCAGATAACAAAAAAAAAAAAGAAAAAAAAATCAGTAGTACTATCACTTTTTGAAGGGAAGACTCTTCAGACACCTCTGAAACCCACAGGAGTCCTTCTCTTGACTTCAGTCTGTGAGCTCAGTACATAGAGGCATACAGTCTGGTCCCAGAGTGAAAAACAGCACTTCAAAAGTGTAAAGAAAGCAAAAATCTGAGAATTCCCCATTATGGGTTTAATCCAGATCCTTAGACATTAATGACAGCGTTTCTTTTAACATCAGGGTTTGTTGGACGAGGCCCAGGCTGGCTGTAAAAATGCTGAGCATACCTTTTATTAAACGTTTTGTTATTTAATGTGCCATTTTCTGATGTATATTTGATAAACAAATTTGTTACCAGAAGCGTTCTTGTTACCAGTGACATTTAAACACAAATGCAGATTTATATATGAGTAATTGTGTTTCAAGAGTAACTATGTGCATAAGTCAGCATTTTGCAAATGTTACAAAAATGTACAAGCCCAAGCAAAAAAACCTACTTGCCCATCTTCTGCTACATTTGATGTAATGAAAGGTAATTACATCCTATTCACACATTAAAAGAAAGCACTCATCTTGGATAAGACCATGACTGAAAATCTGTTGAAGTTAATGGAAGTCTTTTAGTTGGTTTGGGTGGAATGTGGCTCAGACTTTCAGAAAGAAAGTAATGTTTTGCAGGCCTGCTAAGAGATCTCCTGGGATTACAAATGAGGGATTGTCACTAGTGTTCAGGTGCTGTAGAAACATCTTATCTTCTGAAACTCTTGCCTCTGGCACTCATCTTCTTGATGCACTAACATAAAGAAAGTGCTGTTGACTCATATCTACCAGAGGTGAAAATCCAATCTCACATATGTCCTTGCCATATAAGAACATTTAGAAAAGAAATACATGTCCTTAAAATTATATCAATTCACCTTACATGACTAAGAAAGAGGCCATTTCTAAAGGATATTGATTAAAATGGAAATACATTCAAATAAATGGATTCTTGGCTTGAAATAACCTTTACAGTAAGTGAATGGTCTATTTTGAAAGTATGATGGGTGTTCTGCAGGGCACTACTGTATCTTAATTTTATTTCATTGCTATAGAGAGTTTTCTCTGTTTATGAAAATGCTATGCAAAGTGAGATCTATGGATTTCAGAATGGGGAGGAGCAGGAAATTTTGTCTTAAAAAGACATTTGCCTTTCTATTTCTCATCATTCTTTAGTATCACTGAAGACCAGAGCCAGAGACTCAAGGGAAGATGAGGTTTCATAGGTGCTATATGAAACCCAAAATCAGAAACGGTCCCTTCCCATGAAAGCTCATATTTTAAATAAGTCAAACAAAGAATGGGACCAAGAAAGTTATAAAATTCCTGTTGTAGCGACAGGTGCCAAGAGATCTTTATCTGGTCAAATCCAGAAAGGGAATTAAGGATCTTAACTGGGCAAATCTCAGCTCTCCTTACAATGAAGTGACTTTACAGCAAATGACTTGATAAGCAGGGATAAACCTGAAGAAGTCATTAGACATCTGTGGAGTCATGGGGGAGACCGAAAATCGACATCTTCTGTGATTTGAGCAAAACACTTCTGAGAGGCTGGTCACTGCACCAACATAATCCCTATAGTCCCCATCATCTATGTCCATCTGTTTTGCATCCCAAAGCTGGACTTTGCTTTTGAGGCTGAACTGCTGCATAGGCACAACGTAAAGATTACAGGTTAGAGAGAACAGCATCTGAGGTTGGTGCTTATCAGTTGTAGCTCTTGGATGATGAGTCTCAAGTGTCTTCTTTCAAGGTTGCTTGGTACTTCACTAAGAAAATAGAGTTGCTTGCAAGTTCTCCTACACCTGAGCTGTTAGAAGGATGCTTTTGCATCACTGTCAGAGACAGATATCTAAATTCTGCAGAAGCTGCCTGGTAATTTGTTCATCCTTTTCCTGGGTCAGGCCTCACTGTGCTTGCAGAAGTCTATACGAGGACTGGGAACTGAACTCATACCTGCCATCAGCTACTTTGTCATGTACATATATATTGTCATGTACAACATGACAAAACCCCAAAAAACAGAAACAGAAGCAACTCTGGTTATGGGTAGGAGGGAGTGTTTCTCCTTGCCACATAGCAATAACATATGGCAGCAAGACCAGGAGATTGATTCCACCTATCATTTTTTTTTTGCCAGAGACTAGAAAAGGGGCTCTGTGACTGACTTTCATGGTCAAACATGAGCCATTAAAAGTTCATGTTGGAAAGCTGGACCTAACGTTAGATATGTCCTTAAGTACTATTCAAACAGGAGTAGGTTGCTGCCTGTGCCACTGGATGTTTTTGCCTGCTGTTAGTATATAATACAGTTGGTTGCTTGGTTGATTTTCTGCAGGATGATATCCCTTTCCTGCAAAAATACAAGGAAGATCAAATGTGGACCTTTCCAGATCCTGAACAGGAAAATGAAGGTCTCATGCTGGAACTAAAGCACATTTATAAATTAGGGTTGAAAATAAAACTTAAGGAAGAATAAAGTAGAGCTTGAGGAACCACGTCTGTAAAAAAAATGTAAGTCCATCGCTTCCTCCTCTCAGAAAGTGTCTGCACCTAGGAGGGGTTAAAAAGTTAAATGTAAATATTTTCCAACTGCTAAAATACCAAAATCCTCATGAACTTTAAGGACAGCCCAGGCAGTGTGGACTCTAGAACACTTTCTGGTGGATTCCATATGCTCTAGGATGTGTGAAAGCATCTTGCATCTATATTTCCAATTAACCAGGAGAATCCCCAAAGACTTTACAGACTCTCTGACAAAACCCAGATATTGCAAATGGTAAAGCACACAAGAAAGTGAAGGGTTTCACCAGTGAATTTGTGAGGAAATGAGTTTACTGATGACAATACTAGAGTCTGCACTGAAACTTTCGGTCTAAAGGTTTAAATGTTCCCACTCAGTCCTTTTGTGGTACTCTTGTATGAGACTTCCCAAGCAAAGACACATGCTACTATACTTTCAATCAGTTTTCTCTTGTCTAGGCTTTTCTGGCCTAAAAATGGACCAATTCTATCTGTATTGAAGCAAACAGCAATGGAGGAACAAGGTGTATTTCATAGAATCAGAGAGGTTTGGGTTGGACAGGACCTTAAAGATCACCTAGTTCCAACCCCCCTGCCATGGGCAGGGACACCTTCCACCAGACCAGGTTGCTCAAAGC
>JANZLQ010000079.1:76644078-76655689 GCA_026212715.1 Elanus axillaris | reverse complement strand
AGAAAGAAAGAAAGAAAGAAAGAAAGAAAGAAAGAAAGAAAGAAAGAAAGAAAGAAAGAAAGAAAGAAAGAAAGAAGCCAGGCAAACAAACCAAAACAGAAGAAAAGCAAAGCAAGTAATGATTTGTTATCTCTGTAGCAGGTGTGAAGTGGACATTGTAACGCAAATTGTTGGGGCTTCCACAGAGGGAGATTTGGGTAGGGACTGTGGGATCCAGAGCTTCGTATTTGACCAGATAAAGGGACTGAGCCAGTGCCTGGTGTTTACCCTGCAGTGGCCCCTGGTAGCTGCTTCAGACGCAAGCACAAGAAACCCTGCAGAAGGCAGATATGGAATAAATGGCCTACAGGGAAGTTTATTCCTCAACTTCATTAATTAGAGGCTAGCTCAAGCCCTGAAGCATAAGGGTTTACAACCTGAGACTAAGCAGTCATGAGAAAGAGCTGCTGGTCTCTCTCTGGGTTGGGAAGTGGTTTCCCAGGCAAGAAATGTCCCTGAAAAATCCGTTTGCTGTCAGAAAGACTGCTTCTCCTGCCAGCAAGGTATCCTGGGTCAGGTCCTCTGGAGTGTGCACACTCCTCCAGAGCAGTTCAGCCCTTTCAGAGGGACAGCCTGGGTCTTGGTTTTGGGTCTTTCCCCTTGTGGCTTTGCAGAAGGGGCTATCACAGCTCCCACCTGTGGCTGGCCACTCCGTGATACAGAAAATGAGAAGCTGGCTGGTCCTCGAGGATTCGTTACTTCTGATATGCCCAATACCACCAGGTTACTGACCTCAGCAAAGTTGTTGAGGCAGTTGTCTACAACAAGCAAGGACAATTTGTGCCTCTTCAGCATTTATCATACCATTAAGGGTGAGCTATGTGTTGCATGTCCCTCCTCCCCCCCAGCATCCTGAGTCAGAAAACTCTTTAAGGAAGGTATTTTAGTGTTGGATGTGATATGTAGAACTGGTTAGACCAAAATGCTCTTTTTCAGTAGAAAACTTGAGGTCAGTATAATGACATGTTGATGAAGCACTTAAAAATGAAGTACATCTTTTCAATAATGTGCAGGTAATCTAGTCTCAAATTTTCAGAACAGGAGGCACGTTTTATTCTTTCAAAGTAACTTTTCACGAAGACACTCGCTGTTATCGTATAGCAGCATTTTAAAAAGTGTAAATGTTTTTAAAACAAATGGAATAATTTCTATTTATTGTCATGAAATGTTTTTATTGACCAAAAATTAACTTTTGTTTTGCCTTGTTTTTAAAAATATTTTTTTTTCAGGGAGGGAGATGTGCTAGCTGTAACTCAAAGCAGAAAAAGAACTGTTGAAGACTTGCAGTGTGTTTAATGGAAGAGGACATCTGGTTTTCATGTAATAATAATTTAATGTATTTGGCACTTTGACAGGTGGATCCTGGAATGGAAGAAGGCAGTGAGGAGTGTGGGAAGCACGGAGGAGACAGAGGGGTGTTAAAGATGGCCAGCTTATGGGAACAGGGAAATCTTTCCTTTTAGGAGAGAGTGTCTTCTACAAATTTTATTTTAGTTTGTGTTTCATGAAAAAAAGATTTTCCAAAACTATTTGTGATTGACTTTTTGGAGAACTTGGTATATAGCTATATAAATATGTTTAAATCAATTCCAGGTTTCACCTGTTTAAACTAAATGCAGGCCTCTTTAAGTAACAATTTTCTCCTTGCCTTCATACAACAAGACAGAAGAAAACAAAAGTACAAACCAGAACAAGCAAACAACCTCCTTTCTCCCCTAATATTACCCTCCAAACACAATCTTTCAGTACAACAAAAAATTCTGCAAGTGCTTTTTTGATTAAACCCCCATCTTTTTCTTGGTAAAACATATATAGACAAAAATACAGAAGCCAAAGTGATAAATACAATTGACTCGTTGTGATGTTAACTTAAAGCTCATTGATTTAATTTCTGATGTGCCACAGGAATGCTCATTTGCAGTGAGTGCTGGCTACGACTTTTTCATTAGTGCTGCAGCCGCTGGATTGCAGCTTTGGGCTGGTCAATGTAGATGAATGTAGGCTGACTTGGTCTTTTCTGCTCTGGCTTCATTCTGGCCAGCTGTGAGCTAATTAGGTAATGGCAATGGGCTGTTATCATGAAAGGCAGGAGATGTTAGCCCAGGTACAGTGCTGGAATAAGTATGAGGCTTCTGAGCTCAAGGTCTATGTTGTGATGCGATACTGAAAAAAGGAAAAAGGTAATTTGAGTTAATCCTGGTTATTTACTCTAAGCAGGCACTTATAAGACCATTTTCAAGACCGCATCCAAGCATCTTCCAGAAATGAATTATGCATTTCAATAAATGGCTCACTCTCTCCTCCATGATTGCTAATTTGGGATCTGGGTCACAAAATTGAGTGTGACCTGTTGGGAGTCACTAACTCTAACAAACTCAGGCCTATCGTGGCATTTCTTCTTTCAAAAGCCACAGGAGATGAATGGGTTGAGGCAGATGCTGCTCTCACTGAAATAAGCAATTCATCCCACACAAGGCTTCATGGACGTGACGAGTCCGTACCTCCTACACCTCAGCACTGGGAGGCAGTTGGATCTAAGAATGGGTTCAGCCCATTTTTTTCAGATCAAATAGTCTATCTGCAAAATGGCACATCTGAATTTAGGTTGGCCTTTAAAGTTTTCCAGGGTAGGGTGGCTGCATGCTTGTTCCCCATCCTCTCTCTAATTTTGTTAATCAGGAACCTGCCTGCACCATGCCGTTCATAACTGCCTAGGAGAGCTGTGACAAGTAAATTTCAATCTCTCAGCGGAGCTGATATTCTTAGAGCTGCAGGAGCAGTCATCATGAAGGGGAAAGCTGTGAACACCAATAAATTATTGAAGAAAGCAGGAGAAATATTTCCTTCTGTTGACACATTGGCATTCACCTTTGGGAATGTAATCATGGGAAAGGTAGGCAATCTTTTGTCACAGGGACCTTTCGCTCGGAGAATTCAGTCTTTTTAAAACCTTAGTAGGGAGCCTGCAAGCTCTCAACATGGAAGGGATATTCAAGCTATAGGACATCTTCAGACAGGCACGTTGCTCAGAAATGACAGTGAAACTGAATCAACTCTGCTGCACATTAAAACATGCTCGATGATACAACAGGAGGTTCGCAGGGTAGGCGGTAAACTCCTCTGGCTCCCTGACCCCTGGGACAAGATCTGCTCAGGAGTGGGATTGTTTTCTATGAATAAAACAAGGCAGCCTTAAAAAAAAAAAAAAAAGTCAGAGTATAAACACAGCAGAATGTAAAACTCGGATGAGAGCAGGAGGTGGAAGCCAACGGAGACCTGTTAGTCTAAGGCAGAGAATGGCAAGGGCATGTCTTCCAGGAGGGACTATTCCCTCTTGGGCTGTGCCTCAGGGGAATGGCTGGGAGCAAGACTGGAGAGCTGGGATAGTGCAGGGATTGTTTCTTCTCTCCTGAAACTCTGGCTCTCCCTCCTTCTGCCACCACTGACAAAAATGAAGCTGCCCAGGCCCAGCAACAAGGAGGATTTGTTCCTCTGAATTTTGATTTCTCCTTGGAAAGCCATCAAATTAGTACTGATGTTTTATTCCAACATCAGAAATGGCAGGGAAAAATACCCAGGAGCTCCCTGGATTTAAATCCACAAAACCAGCTCCAGTTTTGTTTAGACAAGATGAGTGAATAACCCCCCTCCTCAGCATCGTATTTGGCTCAAATCACCAATTTACCGGTTTACAAAAATCTAAAACTGCCCCTCCGGCAAATTAAGGGATTACGTCAATCACTCAAGTCCAGTCTACCTGACAACAGCACGCAGCAACAGGGCAAAAGGTTTGATGCTCTGCTGGAATGCGATAAGGAGAAAATGCCAAATGACACATAGGCAAAGTTATTACCAGCGAGATGAAGACAAACTGGAGGGAGTTCAGAGAAGTGCAACAAAAATGATTAGAGAGCTGGAGGGGTTGATTTACAGGGAAAGTTTTACAAGAACAACCGTCAATATGCACAGCAGGGCTGAGCAACATCTGAGGAGGGAGAGAGAGCCTGTTGCAAATGCCTGAACAGTGCAAACACCCAGGGAGGAACAAAATTACCCAAGGGGGAAATAAATAAGATAATGGGTTGAAATTAAGAGAAAGCGGATAAACATCAAAATAACTTCTCAGTGGAAAGACTGTCAAATAGTCTAACATGGGAAGACGTAGAAGTCCGCACCAAACAAGCTATCAATTCCTTCCCAGAGACTCTGCAGATACAAACATCAGACACCATTAACTTTAGAAAGTGAGTATTTCTAAGCAACAGGTATCAGAGCTTTCAGAAGAAGCCAGGTGCAAGAAGCCATTTAAAAGGGATGTTTTCCAGATAATTCAGTGATAACTTTCTTGCTGTTCAAAACCATGCCAGGGAGGAGGTGGAGAAGGCTCTTACTTCCAGTTTAGTGCGTGAAATGAGCACACTGGAAACCCCCAAAAGTGAAGTTTTGGCATTCTTGCCACTAGCATACTCCTCAATGAATAGTTTTCCAGTTGAGATAGTTGGTTTAAATCTGTCTCCAGTCTGGAGTGACTGGAAATCAACACCAGATAATGGCTGCTCAGTAGAAGATGTGACATGAGTTAATGCACTCAGTTGAATTTCTACTGGCTATTGGACATGTGCTCACATCAGAAATGCTTTGAACAGCAGGATCAGCATTAAATTAACCTCTACTCTGCTAATCTTGGCAAAGAAATCCAAAAGGGGGTGGACATTAGTGATGAACTGCACTTTCACCTTTGGAATGAAGTCATTAACAAGGTAAACTTTAGCTCATGGGCTCTGAACCTCGTCCCCACCACCACACCACCTAACTCCTGTATGGGATGTCAGTTCGCAAAGCAAATCATTTAGCATATTTCCTCAGCATACTAGAAATAGCTACAATTAAAGAAATGTTACATTACAGAAAATTTGTTTGGTAGTAGACGCTATTATTTTTTAAGCAACTATTTTAAAGCTGTTTCTTGACAGGGAAGGCCAGAGTGGTTTGTTGCATGTGACCTAATATATTTGGTTGTATAGAGGGTAGTAATAGTTGCCATGAGTAAGGAAAGCAGCATGGGAATCTCCTACAGAGTGGTATTTGAAGGTCTGGCTGAAGCAAAGCCACTTAGGCCATTTCTAGTTTATTGTTGTTACACTTTGGTGTGGCTTTCCAGTAATTTATAGGGGTGTTTGTTGAGTTCATGAGCTCTTGAGACCTGCATCCAATAAAATAGTGATGTACTTTCTCTTGACTGAAGGCAGAAGCATATATCATTGCATGCAGTGGGTCTGATATCATTTTATGCCAGATGGGGAAAAAGGCTGTAAGGCTCTAGCTTAGTCAAAAGAAGACAAAAAGTAAAGAAAAATGTCAATAAAGGACACTATGTTGTGAAGGGCACTGTTTTGTTTCTAGTTTCCTCAGCTTGACACATTAAGTTAGCAGGCAAAGAATTTGGTAGGTTAATCTTATCCTTTACTAGAAGATCCCATATTAGTTTATGATCTCTTTCTGAGCTTGATATAAAGCCACAGAAGTTAATGAGCAGCTATTAGATTTATCATTATTTATATACACATATATATTCCCATAAATTTTCATCTGTATTTTAACATTTCCAAGATGTAAAGTACTAATCCTTTATGCCCTTGCAGTGTTAACAACAGTATCCTTTTAAATTTAATTAACATTTCTAAAAGTTGCCTCTTCCTCTACCATTAGCCTCCTCCCCTCTATCAGACAGTAACTGATGGGTCAGACTTGGTTGATTAGCTGTACAGAAGAGGAAAAATCACCAAAGGAGCGAGGTTTATTCTTAAAATAAATTCTTTCTTTCCACCTACAGACTAGTCTAGACATACAATGGTCAGGCAGCGTGCAGAACAATCCTATCATGCAGGAAATAACCCCAAAAGAGTATCGGTTCCTAGAGCAAATGTGTGCCCTATATAAAACAAATATAAAAATCTCCTCCTTGCAAAAGACAAAGCCAGCCGTGCCTTTGCTGGTTTTCTCAGAAGTCTAAGCTCACTCACACATCAAGACAAAGGACCTGGGAGCCTCTCTGATGTGATATCACCTGGTAGCACAGCCCACAACAGTGATTTAAAGGCAATCTTCAGATGTAGACACTACCGGATCCCAGCTAATGACAACCCAACTAATGACCCCGCAGCCACCTACCACAGAAGTGATGTGGCTTTGCACATCCATGCAAAACAGCGGGTGATTTCAGTGGAGCAAATATTTCCATTGGCCAAATATTTCCACTAACTTTTCATTGCCCTGGGACAAGGTGATGTGGAGGCATCATGCTTGCACACCAGCACGGGCTCCTCCATGGCATTGGCAGAAGGTGACACTGGTCGCAGACCATTCCCAGCCCGCCCAGCTTTGCCAGCAATCACAAGTGAGCGGGTCTGGCTACATGACATTTGGAGGGAGAAGGGATGAGCGGAAAGTTTTGTTTTGTTAAATTCAGCTTGGGATTTCCCTGTGACGGCTACCAGCGCAAAGTGTTAGCATATGAATTATTTAACATAAACTCAGGGACTGTAGTAAGTCTTCTGACTGTCTGACTTCTGTGGAGATTTCTTTAGCTGACAGTTTATATTCCTCTGTGACAGATGCATTTTCCGATCGTAGATTTTACCTTGTGCTGACCCAAAAAAGGCAGCTTCAGCATAAAAGCAAGGAGACCTTAAGAGAAAAGGGCTCTTGTGTAGAGAAATAAGTTAGGATTTAAAGCTCATAATTTCTGTTGTTAAATCAGTTTTAAGAAAGAAATAGATCATAATTCAAATTAAAGGTCATCTTCGATCTGTCTCCATCTCCCTGCTTTCTTGTTACTCCCTTTGTTCAGGAGAGGAATAAAACCTGTGTTATTACTCAGATGTAAAGCCTTAAAGGGAGCACAGGCTATTGCACATTCTCCAGCTGTATTTTGCATCTTCATCTGAAATCAGGGAGCCTTTCTAATACCAACTGCAAACACACATAGGTATAAATGAATGTTGCCTTCAGGAACTTATATGGTAAGTGGACAAGAGGCGGAAGAAAGGAAGCCGTTGCTGAGATGGGGAACCAAGGCACAGCAAGGTTAAGTGCCTTTCTGGAGGTCGCTTGGGAAGTCTAACATTGAGCTGGGAAGAGAACCAAGCTCTTCTGAGTCATCATCCTCTGACAAGCCCATCCTTCTTCTTTTCCTACTAAATGGAACAATCCTGCATTGGCTGTGGTATAACGGTCTACATGACCGGGTAGGTCTTTTCCATTTCCAATGTCTATGATGAGAGTAATTCTGCTTAATGGGGATGCAGTCAGCTGGTGCCAATGGTTAAGTGTTGCTTAACCAGGTGTTAAATAGGTATGAAATTCCAAGCTCTGGGCTTTGAATGCAGAAGTTGCCAAATGAAAATGAAAATAAAATAAAATAAATAGCAAAGGAAAAAAAAAAGAAGAGAGGAGAAAAAGGAAATGCTCTAGACTATCAGATCCATGTGCTTACATAGATTCAGCCTGGTGTTTTCCTTCAATTCCCATATTTCCAAGGGATTTTAAATAGCATGTTTACTTAATAAGGTTAACAGACTATACAATACCCAGCTCTATTTAAGTAGATTCTTCCTCATTTCTCTTTTTTTTTTTTTTAAATATATTCAGTAGCTGGTTTTTTATCATCTGTCACTTTCTCTTGCAATGTCACCTTTAATTCGCTATTGAAACTCACTGTTCTGATGAATTCTTTCTGCTTTCCATTTGACGTGTTTATTTAATGTCTAGTAACAAGACTAGCAATTGTATGCAGGCATCAGGCAAGTAACAGACTCCACCTATTTGCTTTATCATTCTTAATGCTCAGTTTAGTTGTCTTAGACGTTTCTATAAAAAGTACATCCTGTGTCTTTATACATGTTACTTTTATAAAGGATGCATTTTCATGTGATATCTAGTATTAGTTCATACTTGATCTATGTTCAGGATGGCTATTCATCCTCACTGATTTTTCTTTTTAGTGGGGGAATCTCAAAAACTCCTTTCCTTTCTGCTGGGGAATCTCACACTGGTCCATTTCTCACATTTCTTCCTTTCAGTGCTTTAGAGTTTGACACATCTGAAATCCATAAATTATTTCACAGCCATCAGTGTTTCTTCCCAGGTTAAATTATTTAATGGCATTGTTTTATTGAAAGGTTCAGATTAGCTGCTGACACTTATTGACAGGAAGAAATGCATCCTTCCACTGGGATAAAATATTTCTTTTTTTAAAGAAAGGAGTGATGCAGGATTGGGGTCCTGTCTTCTTCTCACATAAGAAAGAGGAAATGAAGACATTTGGCCCTTTAAATGACAGCATGCCACGGTGACATGTAGCACTGTCCTTTATTCTCTCCCTCTCTCTCTGTCTCCAAGTCCTTCATTTTAGCATATTCATTTCACTTCTTCCATCCTCTAAGTTCTAGCCTCAATCCCAAATAGTAATTGCCCCACAGAGAGCACAAGATTAAGGGATCTCAGCCAAAGAATGAAACTCTAAGCTTTGCTTTTGGTGGCTTTCATCATGCGGCTGGAGCTGACTCCCCAGGATTTGCAGAGCCCAGCAGCGCTGGCCCTCGCCTGCCCCAAGCCAAACCCAGACCGGAGGGGTTTCCTTCTGCTGCGTGGATTGGGACCCGGATGCATGAGTGGTGCTATGACTCTGACTTGTATTCTGCTTTTCCTTGACAAGCGGCTGTTTGATCTCAGGTTGCTCCAGGAATTTACTACTGTTGAGTGCATGAGAGAAAAATCCAAAACAAAACACAGAAGTCCTCCCCACAAGCTCAAGCAAAAGAAAAATAAAGCACACACTGCAGACACGCTCATATATATATATATATGCACCTGTATATATATAGATACACACACACAAGCACACATATACATAAACATAGGCATGTAATTGTAGCAAACACCACTTTTCTTCCTTGATTTCAGTAGACTCATTCTAGCTTCACTGTGCAAAATTCAGCACTTAACAGCAATGCTACAGAAAACAGCACAGGTCTTCCTTGTAAGGGTATTATGAATTCAGTTTTCTTGTTGCTTCTTTCAGAAATTACCTTGAAAGAACTGAGTTTGGGGATTCACCCCTAAACACCTCCAGAATCCACAGGGCAGATCCCCAAGGGATATAAACCAACATAAAACCACAGGTTGGAACAGCGATGCTCTGCTCTGTACCAGCTCTTGGAGAGCCCCAACAGCAGTGGCTGTTGAGGGGTGTGCTAGGTGGAGAAAGCCTTTTCGGGTGCTTCAGGTCTGTGGGAAGGGAAGGGGAGCTGATGGTCTCTGCAGGGCAGAGGAGAACAGTGGTAGAAGAGGAGATGGTGGCTGGCCCAAGCATCACTTTGGGATCCCAGCCTCTCTCCATGGCACCTAATCTGGTTTATGCTGTTATTAGGTGGGCAGGAGGAAGAAAGGTACAGTGCTCTACCCTTGTCCTTTGCAGCAGTATCTGCTGCAGCTTTAATTTTGTTGCCTTCTGCCCATATGGTTTATCTCTGCCCAAATAATTCAAATCTATATGATGCTGGCAGAGCAAGTAGCAGTAAAATTCATGGTGGTGTTGCAGCAAACACCTCTTGCACAGGACCTTTGATATTGTAATCCCCCCTCGCCAAAGGACAAGAAAGAAAATATAGAAATGCATTATTGACAGCCCTTTTGATTCAAGAAGCCAGGAAAAATACCAAACTGAAATTTTTCTGCACAATTTTTGTCCCTTCTCTTGGCCCCAGAAACATTATGGTTAATGAAAGAATCTTTCAAACAGACACTTCCATGACATTTTTACTATAAAGAAATTTTTTTCCTCTGCAAAAATTTGTGCAAGAATCTGGGAAATAGTTCAATTCGAGCAGCTACAAGATTTTTTTTCATGCAGTTTGTTTGGTATTTTAAATTAAAAAAAAAAAAAAGGGAAGGAAAAAGAAGAGCTTTCTGGTCTTGTGGCTTCTGAAAGATGGGGTCCAATTTCTTCAGTGTCTGAAAAATATAGGGGCTGGATGCTGTACGTCCCATTCATGTGTGCTCTAGCTATAGAGCTACTGCTAACCCACATGCTGGGTAGAGCCAGTGCCAGACCCATTTTCTCTTCCTAGGAGCCTGGTGAGAAATTCTACCCTCAACCAAAAAAAAAAAAACCCCTTCCCCCAGCATATTTTTATGAAAAATAAACCAGCAAAATACATTTGTCTGAAATATTCCTGGCCATGGGGTAGGAAGAAGAAGGGTCCCTGGGTGATGGTCCAGCCCTACAAGGAGCCGAGCTCCCTCCTCTCCTTCTGAGAGCAGAAGATGCAGCTGCAGCTGAGCAGGGTGCCTGGGGTGCGTGGTACCCCGTAGGATGTGTCCCCAAGAAGAAAAGCAGGGAAACGAAAGAAGTAGAAAAGGATGCTAAAGCTGCTGTCTCATTCTCCACTGATTATGTCTGTTCTCTCTCTGATCTGAAAGGAAAACATCTATATTTCTGTAGGACAGCTTAATGCATCTGTGATCGGATAATGTGCATTACAGCCTTCTTTGCTATTCTCAGAAGAGTGCTCTAATGCCCTGCTTATACATAGGACACACACATCTGTGAGGAAAAATACCGTGTCTTTGGTTTCATCTTGGATTTGTTCGGAAAGTAACTCCACGTTTGCAGCCTGCCTCGCAGGAGTGCAAACGGGCAAAAGCAGCAGAGCCCGCGTCTCCCTGACTTTTAGGTTAAAAATGACATTAATATGGCAAAGATTCTTTCAGGACTTCATCATTTCCACCAGCGGAAACAAGACGAAGGCCCCAATCACATATGTGCTCAGACATGCAGAAGCAAACGCCAAAATGAATTAACTGGAATAGCTCTATTAATTTATGCCTCGGCAGTAATGACCTTAAGACACAGAAGAATTATATATTAATTTGTTTCTAGTGTATAACACTGCTAAGTTAACACATTTAGGAGAATACACTTCCCTTGCCTCCTGCTGCGGAGGTAAATGAGGCAGTGTCTGCTGGTGACAAATCAGGCCAGCTTTCCACTAGATGGCAGCTGGCGCTTGCACAACCTCCAGGCATATTTTTGGTGCAGCAAATCCTTTTTTCAGTGCTAATCATCTCACAAGCTGGAAAATGGGCCATTTCTCCCCTCCCTCTCCCCCTCTTTGTTGCTCACTTATTGGGGAGGAATGGGAGAGGAAAGGGGAAGGCGGAGGAGTTGGGGGGGGGGGGGATCGTTTGACCGGCACGGTTATGTATCGGTCCTCCATCTGCTGCAGAGCTGGCCTGCTTTTATTTTGGACTGCGCGTGCAACGGGAGAGATAAGAGCCTGTGTGTGTTTGTGGGTGGATGTGGGCAGAGGGAGAGAGCGACTGGTGCTGAGAAGTTTTTCCAAAGGGGTTTGCAGCAGGGATGGGCAGTGGGCTCGGGTCCTCGGGGATGAAGGGCTTGTGCCCATGTTGAAGGGGTGGGGTGGGCAAAGGAAGGATGTGGGATGGGATGGGATGGGATGGGATGGGATGGGATGGGATGGGATGGGATGGGATGGGATGGGATGGGATG
>JANZLQ010000079.1:76607321-76625626 GCA_026212715.1 Elanus axillaris | reverse complement strand
TCTCAAGGATTCTTGAGTCGCCTGTGCAGTACGAATTCCTCTGACACCATCGTGCCTGTGGTTTTATAGAATGTTACAGGACTTCTAACTAACTCTAACTGAAGACTAAACCTGAGTTTTAACTCCTGTTGGATTTGGTTATTTGTGCATCCGTAACATCCCTTTAGACATAAAATCATTGACCAAGTCCGGGACTAGGAGCAGATCCAGCTGTCCCCGGGCTCCTCTCTGAGAAGGATCCTAGAAAGCAAAGGGGTCTGCTCTGAACCCCCTGACCCAACGGGAGGCATCTCCTTATTTTCTTCCCTGAATTGATGTGTATGTGGTTACTGCAGGTTACGTGGGTTTACTGACGTAGTTCCATGACAATTCCTGTTGTGAGAGACCAAACCACCTAGTGTTATGCCGCCCAAATTCAGTTTGCTTCTGCCATAAATAAAACATTCAACTGGTTGTTTGGTGTCATTTCATCTTAATTTAGCCCGAGGGAATTCCAAATTCACCATGACCCCTCCCTGGTCTGTCCAGCCTGGGTCATGACAGAGTTATAATCCTTAATGTAGAGGTGAAGAACAAGAGGGAGAGAAACAAAGAAACAAGATCACAGGAGGAATCTGAGCTAATTTTCTGAGAACTGAACCTGTGTAATTTGGGGTTCAGACCCATGGTTTAATAGTCAGATAGTTTCTTTCCTTCCTCTGTTATAGTATTCTATATCCCACAACACTTCTTCCCCTCTGAAAGAGGATGCTTACCCATAATTAAGTAAATCTTTCAAAGGAAAGCCACTGAGAAGCTTGTAAAAACTGACTGCCATTTATGCCATTGTGAAGAAGACCTAAAAAAGGTTGACACAACTCAACTCAGATCTGAGTAGCTTTCATTGAAATTCCTAATAAATATTTGGTGGCCTTCATGGACAGAAACTGGTGTCTGCTTTGTCAAGCTTTTACCATTTGGTCCTAACTGAAATGCTCACAGACAGTCTCTGGAAGAAGCCAAAAACTAAGCTCACATCTGAAGGTAAACTACTTATCAGGCACCGACATTTCTAAGCAGGGTGAAAGACCTCAGGTCAAGCAGCCTTATGGAAAAATGTGTAACTGCTCCCTCTTCTAGTCATGCTTAGGGACTAGCAGAGGAACATATGCCTGCAGAGTTAGTTGTCTGTCACGTTTTCCAATCATTTAACTCACTTTTACAGAAAGAAAACCCCATTTTACAAGTCTTTGGAGTCTCAAAACTTCTGTCCACTTTCAAGCCATTATTTTTTTCTCAGCATTGACTCATTCAGGTGATATGTTTTACCTGAAGTTCTTGTTCAGGCTTGCAAACATCACAGCAGTGGAAAGTGTTTTTAATAAAAAATCTGTGTGACTTGTCTTAATGACACATCCTCCTTCCCTCTCCAGTGGAAGAGTGGGAAGACACCTAGGTAAAAGATCTAGCTAAGAAAGACCCTAGAGTCTGTATCAGACTGTACTGTCAAAAGAATTTCCATATAATCCAATATATATAAAAAAAATCTTAGAAAATAAGATATTAACATTACTGAATCTCCTTCATTATAAGGCAGGACAAGACCTGAAATAACACTTTGTTCATGACTCATGCTCAATAAACACAGGTCATTGAGAGTGCCAACTCAAGAAAATTATTTTCCCAATCATAATCAGATAAACCCTCAGAAATAAGAGTAGATTCATACAGTGTTTGCAGAAATAGCCAATGGGGAGCCTCCTATCTATTGGCAAGACCCTTATTGACGTCAGTGAGAGCATGATGGAGCCCAGGATGCAGCAGACGAGGCATTAGGGATACACAAATACCAAATAAAAATACCACAGGCATTTTGCTTTCAGCATTAATAACAAATGTCAACAGTCAAGTGCTGCTTCTTCAGTATGAAGCTGTGATATCCAGCCAGTGGGTAATCTCTCAAGACTTCCCAGCAGCCATTTATAGCTTTCTGATAAGGTAGAGGATTCATTTTGTTAGCTTGCCCCAGCCTCTCTTTCTTCAAAACAGCAGTTTTACTTGTGGAAGTGAAAGTATGGGAAAAGGTCAATTGCTGATTTCATGGCAACGTAGGTACGGAGACTGGGATACTGGTAAGGGATTAGGAGCACCTTGTTTTAGTTGTCATCTCTGTGATGTACTGTTTATGGCAACTGAAAATACATTCACACAGATTCATAGTCATCATGTGGTCTACATCTGAATTAGCCCCGTGTCAGTCTGATAACCTCAGACTTGGGAAGAGATACTGACCTAAGGAAGGGATCCTACCAGGGTAAGTAGGCAGAGTTTTGGTGCTCAGCTTTGTCAGGGACAGCCATCCACCCCAGGCCAAACCATTGCCTTGTTCTGCGTAAGACCATCAGCTTTAAATCGTCTTCTAGAAGTATGTTCTTCAGTCTGGCTTTCAGGTACATGAAGAAGCAAAGATAGGAAGAAACACCAGCATTGCAGAGATATCAGAAGGGTTCTGTGGCCACCCGTCAGCTGATATGGTTCACCTTTCACAGTGGTTCCGTTCCATCCCAGTCTTTGCTGGTAGTTTCAGTTTTGCTGCAGAGTTTTGTATGGGGATGTCTGAGGAGTAAGCATATTTTTCTTTCAGCTGGTGATGATGTGGGAGTGGTAGCTTGCTAAAAGGAGAGTCTCAGACAGTGGATATAATTCAAGTTACACTGGAAAGATTTTCCAGAGCTTTTCTGGCTAGAGCTTGGCTTCTCAGAAGTGTTTGGGAGCCCGAATACCACTGATTACCCAAAGCTTTGTGAAATCTGAACAAGGCTGGAAAATGTGGGTCTTACTTTCACTTTGACTAAATTCACCATCCGTGAAACAGGAATAATGATGCTGTGGAAATAAACACAAAGACTGTGACAAGCTCAGTGCTGTAGAAATAGAGACCCTCTAAATACCTCTGAGACAATTCCATGTCCAGTGCCTTAACCATCAATTGAGGCCCGAGTTAACTACCCTTCCTTCCTGTTTTGAAGTCTGGCAATTTCACTGCATGAAGCTAGACTCATGGCAGCCCCACAGAGATTTTCCTCTCGCTTTCTGGTGCTGTTTTATTCTGTGAATTGTTTGCACTTCAGGAACAGGAGGATGAATTGGTCTCTACGGAACATTGATGCCATTTCAGACTGAATAGGCTGGGGGACAGCTAACCCACATGACAGAATAAAATACAAAGAAGGCTTTATTAGTGTTCTTCTCCCCTTTTAACCTTTTAAATGCCTCTTTGTGAAGAACCCATTGTCTGCTGTTCAAAATTAAATCAGAGATGAGGAGAGGCCAGTGTAAATTCTAGCAGGTGGAAGGGTCACAAAGCAACTAGTCTTAGCTATGCAAACTTTATTCGTATTGGGAGCATATGCTTGGGAATTCACTTTTGCTCTCCAGCTCACTGCTTATGAGGTTGAGCAACAGACCCCTATCTTTATATATATGGGTATGGGTGATGGCAGAACTCCTGTTTGTGCTATACTCTAGCAGGTCCCTTCATGTGATATTCCATACAGATGAATGATATTTTTCATTCGTAATTCATTTTTAGTTTTACCAGTTTTATTCCCTGGTTTAGCTTCACACCCCTCATATTTGTGAAAGTCAGTTCTTGAATCCCGGGCAATGCAAAATGCCCGGTCTTCCTTGTTACCTTAAAAAATGCCCCTATTTCTGCCTTTCGCAACACGTTCATCTTTCTGCCTCAGGCTTCTTACCACTGAAGTTTCAGAGAACCAGGCACGTCCTGTCTGGAGAGGAAAAGACTAAAGGGAGTCATGATGAATGTCCATAAACACATAAAGGCATGTCCCTGAAAAAGGAGAGGAACCAATTATCCTCATTAGTCAGTGAGAACAAAAAAAAGGAGTGATAGGTTCTGGATGAAGCACTGAATATTTAGGTTGACTGTTATGGAAAACTTCATAACTATTAGTACATTTAAGGCAATGAAGCAAGTCACCCAAGGGAGGTAGTCAGATCACCTTCATTGGAGATAGTCAAGGGAAGGTTTGACACTCATCCATCAGAGAAGTGTTAGAGATAATTAAATCAGTCTTGCCCCAGGCAAAAGGATGGACTAGATAATTCACTAGTGCTCCTGTTCAACCCAGCAGATTCTATATTTTTCCTTCTTAATTGGAAAGATATGTGTGTGTGTGTGTGTGTGTGTGTGCGCGCGCATGCCTCATTTCTTATCAATCTGTTTCACCCATGGAATGGACGAAGGAGTGACATTTCTTTCCTTAGCTTTATTTTCCCCATTTTGAAGGTTTGCTCCAAATCGCCTCAGCAGTTTCTTAGGTGCCTGTATGCAGCATTGTGAAGAGGAACATGTACTAGTGGCTGCTAGTCTTAATTTTTCCACCTGATTGGATTTGTTTTGCTAAAATTTAGCCCTTAAAATACATACCTAGACAGGAATAATTATCTCCTTGCCTGCCTTGACTACTCAGTGCCACTAGACAATCACCTCTGGAAGGTGCTTTTATCCTATCACTAGGATGGATTAAAAATCACTGAGACTCTGGAATTACCTGTCTCTTTCCACTGGTTTTATAGGGAGCTCAGGTATCTCTTACACTGTTAGATATCTAAAGACAAGACTAGACATCTAAAATGAAGGACTGTGAGTCCTGCCCTTTGCAGCCTTGCGGTCTGTTTTCCCATGCCTTTGTTTCCCTGGTGATAAAGCAGGGTAATGGCAGTGGTAAGGTACCTAGTGTGCTGTGCATGTTGCCTATTACAATCATCACAATTGTCTCAGTGTTACTTTGTGCTTCTCCATCTGTTTGCAGTCTCCATCTGTTGTCTCTTCTCTTACAGTCAGGTAAGTCTAAAGATTTAGATAAACCTAAGAGTTAGGTTGTAAGTTGTCTGTGGCAACAGCCAGCTATCTTCCATTCTGGGTTTGCATCACCTACCACAGGAATACTGTGGTGCTTGACCATGGCCTACATATGCTACAGCAATGCAAGTGATGATAATAGGAAGAACAGTAGTTCCTTGATCTTGCAGTCCATGTTCCAAGAAATGCTGCTATAACATAAATCATATGCTATCTCTTTTTGATTGCTGATAATCACAGGGCACTACAAGGACATCTTGGAGAGCAAGTTTACAAAGGGCTTTGAAATCTGTTGGATAGGCCAAGAATAATTTTGATAGTCATACACTGGGAGAAATCCTGAGTAGTGGTAAGTGCCACCACTTTCTTTGGCAGCTCAGACTAAGCACCCTTATTGCAGCTGAGATTGCAATGCAAGAGTTAATTCCTTTGTTAAATGTGCAAGGTGAGAGTAATGCTACTTGAAGTGTCTGCTCTGAAAGGCAATTAAAACTTTGCACAGTGAAACTTTACAGACAACATGGGAAGGAGACTGCCACCTCTTTTACCTTGATCTTTACAACCGTAATAACATCCACCACGCTGGGAGACCTGTGTGGTCTTTGAAAGCAAGGGCCCTTTTCCAGTGTGTGTGTGCAGGCAGCAAGGAAGTCTGGTCTTGCAGCTCAGAGAGAGACCAAATGCAAACTAATTGTAAACAGTAAATCACATCTCAATAGGGTCAGCAGCAAATGGACAGATGGAGAAAGATTTTCTGCCCTTTCATCCAGTTACTGTTACCCAGTGTGTCACTAACACCTTCCCTCTAGGGCAGCAACCTTCCCAAATTCTCTGATGCTCCAAGGCCACTGTAACACTGTAGATAAGATAATTAAAGCATTTCTCTTAGCCAGTGATGTTCCTTACTTCATAACATGCTTTTATGGTTATGTCCAACTGCTAGAGCTGAGCATAGACCTGGTTTAGCTGAGTAACAGTAATGCGTGAAGATGCTGGTTCTATATTTTTATTCTAAAGTATCCTCAGGGTACGTTATGGAACAACAAAGCTCATCTGAAGTTACTAGACTGAGTGAAACCCTTTATTTTTCACAGCTTGCAAGAAGTCATAGCAAGATATATTGGAACTCACACAACCGTGTCTCAACTCCTTCCCTGAACCCTTGTCATCATAGATGGTCCTGGCTGCTACTCCATCCAGCAGCATTTAAAAAAATACACAAGAAACCTTTGGGCAAGCATATCCCTGCATCTGGTAGCTCCTGTTGGCATCCAAGGTAAAACAAGACCAGCCTGCTCCCTCCCCAATGCACATACAAGTGGGGGCAAAGTCAACGTCTCTGTAAATCAGCAATTCAGGCTACAGCAAGAGGTTGAAATGTGGTCCTCCAACTGTGCTAAAGCACAGGTTACTCAGGTCCTCTAGCAGTCTCCTGTACTCTTTGGATTAGACACACTGCATCACTCACTCGAAGCTTATATACTTCCCGCGTGCAGAAGAATCTAATCCAAAGCCTCTAAGGTGGGCTATTGAGTGTACCATAACAGGAATCAGTGCTAAATGAGTGACAAGTTTAAGAAATTGTTAGTAACCATACTCTGGTTTTCCAAGCTATTTCATCTTTATGATAATACACTCTTTTAGTGAGAGGCAACCCACACCCCCAAAACCCCTGATGCTAACAATACTATGCAAAATGAAGACTGTTAATTTGCCTGCTTAGGAAAATAGAACATAACATTTTATTGGGGCTATCATCTTGCAAATACTTAAGCATGTGCTTAACTTTAAACCTGTGAGGCCTTTTTGAAGACAATTTACATACTTCAGCACATTGCTTAGTCTTCACAGGATTAGTGCTGACATTAGCAGCCTTAACTTCCTGACAGTGTAGTTCCCTAGTTTTGCATAACAATAACAGTAAGTTCCTGTCTGATATGATTTACACAACCCATCATTTGCCTTTGTCTGTGAAGCTATAAATCAATGTGTATTTTTTTTTCTGGACTGATCTTCAGTCTGATTTTCTGGGCTGTAACTGTGATTATGCCTGTTCCCTGTCGTTTTCCCTCCAGGTTTTCTTGGGTGGCTTCCACCAGGAAAACACTTCTCGGCTAATTGGGACAATGAACTTTATCTTTTTTTTTTCCCTGCCAAACTTTCTTTAACGATGCCTCTTATAGTTAGAGACTGCAATTTCCTTTAATTACTTGAAACGATCTAAAATAAACAATTTTAAACCAACAGAACAAAGAGCCATTTGTTTTGCTGGTGCCCTCTCCCCATTATCCTTCCATTCTTATCGCTAATGGTACTGAGAGATTAAACTTCATCCTACAGGCAGCGACCTACTCTCCTGTTTCATTTTAATTTTTCATATCCCCCTCCCCCCATTTTGGCTGGCAGTCCCCCCAGGTTACACATTACATCAAAGTATACATCATTTGCTCTTACTTCTTTCTGCATGCTGCCTTTAGGCTAGGAAATTTGCAGAATGCTGCTGTTGCTGCTGAGAACTAGCCATTTTCCTTTAGTCAAATGTTTTTTAACTTGAAAATGTCAATACAGAGATAAGTCATAAGATCAACTCATAAATATTCACAGGCTGCTTCTTTTGTTTTGTTTTGTTTCTCTCCCCAAGCCACAGTGTTATCCAGGGTAGCGCTTTACTGGATACTTTGCACATATTCCTGAGAAATCTTTCTCTCATTAGTGCTTAAAGAAGTACCAAGAGTTAAATTTTTCATTAGCAATTCTTGTGCAGTGTAATATCCTGCATGTATTAGATACACAGAGATATTTCCCTTATGGAAAAATCCTATAGGGCTTCATAGAAAATTACAAACTTTCTCATATAATTTTTTAAACCACCTTGTAAAATCAAACATACAATGAAATATACTTCTATGAGATGGTTCATAGAAACCTGTGGAGAAGAAGTAACTCTCTAATAAATCCTGTAGGTTTTTGGAGTAATTTCTATAACCCTATTAAGTTTCTTTAGAGCTCTGCCAGTTCCACCCCTCTGCGTGTCTGTAGGCTCCTTTGAAAAGGGCACAGAAATAGGGCCAGAAGCCTTCTCTGCCATTTCTCTCCATGGACTTACACAAAATAAATTTTTCCTTCTGCCCTTAGTCCCCCAATGGCTTGCTGAAAACTCACCATTGCTCACCTGGCAGTTCTTTTGTTTAACAAATTTGCTTAAAACAAATTATGTCTGCTTCTTGCACACCCAGTTGGTCCATCCTTCGGTGGTGGAAGTCACCACAGATCCACCAAATTACAGAGAACTAGCAGCAAAGTTTTAACCCCTTGGCATTTGTTTTCAGTGACCACGTACATCTGGAGTCTCAAGTCCCAGACTTCACTCTGGGAGCACTCCCACCCTTAAACCCATGGCACACAGCATATACCAAGCTGAATCAGAACCGGGGCAGATGAAGGTCAGCAATGGAAGTATTAGATCCCCAACAGTGTGAAGAAACCAAAAGCTTTAACACATTTTATTATGATTCCAAGTTACTTACAGCCTACCTGCATAAAGCATTACAATGGACAACAGAAAAGCTACATAGGCAAATGGACTAGATGACATCACATCATCTCGTTAAGCTGTTCTTATTGCCGCATGATTGAGAGCAATCATTCAAGCGTTTAAGGGTAAATGTATGGTGGAACTGAAGGTTAGAGAGCAGTGAAGTCCATTCTGACATCTGCTCTATGATTATCTTATGCCTCAGTTTCCCCAAGGGACGTTTCTATGCAATTTTGTAAATATCTGTAGGTGGAACTCTAAAATTAAAAAGCTAAGGCTCCAAGTGTTTGCTTTGCATGGGATGGGCATGAGAATTCCTGTGATCGTGTCTGAGGGAAAAAGTAAATAGCACGTTTATTGTTAATAATTGGTATACATTTCTGAGTAAAAACAATGATGTGAACTCACCAGCTGGTTGATTTAATATAAATATTCAAATGCAGAAACAGTTTATTAAACAGATTGGAAATCATCAGCTTCATTATTGTAATAGACCAAATACAGTATCTTGATTTTCAATAAATGGAACAATCTACCGTATGCCGAGTCACTTGCTGTCTGTTACTATATTCTATTAAAAAGAAAATAATGATTCTAACAGAATGTCGTGTAGCCACTCCAGGAATTAATAGAATTAGTGCAGCAACCACAAGACAGAATATAAATATTCTATTGAATTATCAATTAAAACCCCATAGCAATAAAGGTAAACTACATCAAATAAGTGAACAGAAATTATAGACTATTTCCCAAATTCTTGTATTAGTCTTCATCTTGAGCCTGCAATGAAAATTCTTGAGAGTAACAAGTATATAATTACTTGACATTTTTCTTCTTCGAGTCATCTTAGGAAAACAAATTACATGATGTAAGTGCAGCTCTTCGGATTCGTAAACTACTGGCATAATGAAGAAAACACTGTGTAGTTATTATGCATTGAGCATTCATTGACGTTAATTTTTGCTCAAAAGATTGAGGCATAGATCATTTTTCAGTTTCTAATGTGAGTCTGCTGAAGTTTCATTTTCATCAGATGCCACTCATCCCTGTTGCAGGAAGAAATGTATAGATCATTCACCTGGTTTGGCTGGACTTTTCTCCTGGCAGCTACCTACAGCAAAATATCAACGCTACAAAAAACAACTTCTTCCACAAGCCAGTTGTGGTACCTAGCTGCAAACATGATAAAGGTGAAATAACATCACGAGAGCCAGAAGAATTCTTTAGAGTCATATGTAGGCATGAGAAGAAGAAATTGAGAAAGGGATAATATCAGAGAGAAAAATTCCTAATCTCTGTTAGGTCCTGGGATTGTATTTACATGCAATTTTAAACTGGATATTCAAATAGATGGTGATGACTGTATTGGTAAGTACTGGGCAGATAAACTAATAAGAGTTTCCACTTCTAGTTCCTCCAATAGTCTCCCATATATTGAAGATGCTCCAGTTTCATGCATTATAATAGTTCTTGGCTCCATGTTCTACCCAAAGATGTGACAGTACAATACTCACCACATGACAGTACTTTTCAGCAAGGTCTGACTGCTCTTGTAGTAGAAGGAAAAGAGTAAGGATGCAACTTTGCTATTTCCTCAGTGTATCGGGGGGGGGGAGAAAAGAAAAAGTAAAAATGCAAATAAAGAGCAAAACACTGAAGCGTGCTTCAGTGGAAACAGCACTAAGTTGTAGAAAACCTAGATACTCTTCTGGTTCAATTTTTAAAATAACCTGCCTTGGGAACATAATTGTTCTTTTATGCACTTCCATTTCCTTTTGATGCACTTCCATTTCCTTTTGTATTCCTTCTCTTTCCAATCCAGTTTGATTGCAGGGCTTTTCTAACTACATAAAGGTACTAACCAAGTGAGTAGTCAAAGCATACAGGGCTTTCTGCAGATTGAAACCAGTCCATTTCAGTGATATCACAACAATCCCTACCAGTGGATGTTTAAAGACATAATAGGCATAGTTTTGGCCCCGTCCCCTTAAAAAGTTTTCATAGATAACTGTTGATAGAAAAGGGCTCATTTTATTGACTTGCTTCTTTGAAAAATAAGGGACTGTAAAAATAACACTATTGTGTAAAAAGTATATTGGTTACCTTTTTTTGTTTTGGATAAAGAATTTAAAAAGACAAAGCTTTACAGTGAAGCAAAGCTTTGAAATGATAGTTAGATATACTTAGATTTTTTTCCTAGGTTGTTATACTGCATGTTTTTCAAAATTCTAACTTTAAGACCAAATTTAAATGGAAATATTGGTAGGAACTTTTTATTTTATTTTATTTTATTTTATTTTATTTTATTTTATTTTATTTTCACAAAAGGGATATAGTTTTCCCTACCTAGAAATTTTGGTGCCTACTGAACCACTCTCATCCTCTCTTTCATGCAATTCTTAAAGAGATTCGTCTAGGAAGCCGCTTGTCTCCTTACCACATCAAGCCACCAGAAGGAGATATTATTAGCGCATAGTACACTGGGGGCAATCTTTGCTCAACTCTCTACTCACAAAGGGCATCCCTCAATGCCTGTTTAGTCAAACTTGTGAAAGTTATTTGAAAAATGGGTAGGGGTTGGAGGAGGTCAGGAAATCCATTTCCTTGACAAACTTTAAACAGTCTATTCCAGTCATTTCAGAGCAAATTAATAATAGCCAAACAGTTTGTGAATAGCCTTTACTTGTTATCATCACGATGGGAGTTTTACTTTGTGTTTACTTTCCTAATATTTCTGAGTATTTCTGAAAATTAAGAATTTATGATCCTGACCCAGGTATAATATGATACACATTATGCAACATGATCCATCACACAGTCTCACAGCCCTATCCCTCTGTTTCACACCCTGAACAACTCTTGACTTCATAGAATCATAGGACGGTTTGGGTTGGAAGGAACATTTAAAGGTCATCTAGTCCAACACCCCTGCGATAAGCAGGGACGTCTTCCACTAGATCAGGTGGCTCAAAGCCCCTTCCAACCTGACCTGGAATGTTGATTATTTTTACTTTTCCCTAAGTTTTGCTGCCTGGTCCAGTAGTTTCTGTCACATACAGAGGGGAAAAGCATGAAGCCCACCCAGTTTATTCTCACAAGTATAAAAAGCAGAAGCTGTTAAGAAGAAAATCTGATGCATAACGTCCCCTTCCCACTCTTTTCCTCCCAATCTCTGTATCACATAATTCCCCACAAAAGCAAAGGTAATGGATACAGTTCTCCCAGCTAACATGCCTCTACATTTTAAGATCCTCAAGTTTGTGCACAACTTCCCTGTGCACTTGACAAAGAGAAACATCTTCCTTTGAATACCTGCAGGCAGAAATGCTGTCAGACTTATTTAGTGTTTAAAGCTAAGCACAACGTAGTGGAAAGTTAGTTGACTCCATCAGATACCCTGGGTTGCATCCAATGTTCTTGAGCCATAGAAAAGTTAGCCTGACTTGGTAGCTAGTCCCAAACTTTCAATTTTGTGCCAGGCACTAACCCAAAATATGGCCTTGGGCATGTTACTTAAACTAGCCTTGCCTCTGTGCTACCATCAACAAAATGAGATCTTCCTTCTCTAGGGGAACTGTGAGAATTAATTAGCTTGTGTTTGCCAGAACTTCTGAAGTGCTAAGCAAATGCTGATTAGAATAATTTTACAGGCTTCAGAGGACCGCATATCTCAAGGGATCATGTGGAGAACTCTCGATGGGGAAGTAATGCAGCGCACTCAAAAATGCATTTGCAAGACTTTAGTCTATGTTTCACTCGAGTGGATTCATATTTTAAAAATCTTATGGCTCTATTCTTTCTAACCCTGCATACTTCATATCGACTTGTGTTTAATCTTGCATGCAGAGGGTGAGGGAAGTGTCTATAAAGCGGTCCTTCCTCACACCCCTAAGGAATAATCTACGCTCATCACTATAGCATGTAACTGCAAAGACCAAAATAGCCTTGCAAAGAAATGAATGTTAAGACTTCCCATGGGGAGTTGAAATGGGGAAGAGTAAAGTCTTGACCAGAGCACAGGGGGTTATAGGCGTGGGAGCCTAGGAAAGGGCAGAGCAGCTACTTTTGCTGCCTGCATTTTTGCAGTGTGAGGCTGGCCTTGGGGAGAGTCTCAGTTGCTCAGTATTTCCTCCTGCTTCCCTCAGGCTTCTTTGCTTGTACATTCCTAACAAAGGAAGAGTTATTAGCTCAAACTACAGAGGAGTGCCGTTATGGGGCTTTGGGCAAGAGCTGGTTTACGTCTGGCAAACTCGGAGCGGGCGCAAGGCGGGCTGAGCCTCCCTGCACGCTCCAGCACGGCTCTACCCCCATGCACTCAACAGCCTTGGAAAGCACAGGCAGGAACGACCATCTTCACCTGCCGCAAGCATGAAGTCTCTCTCTGGGAACACTAGCAGTTTACTATTTGATTTTTTTTTCTCCTTTTAAATCAAATTAAACCATAGTAGACTTTTAAAGTTACTTAAATTTCATCTAAATATGGACATTTATATTGCTCTTCTAAAACACCTCTTTATTCCTTATCTTAGCCCAGTTCTTACTGCAACTTTGTAAAGGGCCAGGTTTGGAGAATCAGGTGTTTTGAGTTGCTGAACACTATGGGATTTTTGGTCAAGTTGGGTTTCCCTTAACATGAGATGGGGATCAGAACTTGCCCTTACAAAATTAATTTCTGAACATCCTTTTAAAAACATGTCTATTATTTTCATTTGTTAAAATAAAATTACCCACAGCTGTCCTGAATCGAGCTTACCTATCTCATATCTGCCCTCTCCTCAGGCTGCACAGGTAGGACTGTCCAAGGTATCGGATTCGAGATGTGAATGTGAGAAATGTGAGACACAGGAGAAGCAGAATCAGTTCCACGTTCTGCCATAATCAGCCAGCTTCAGTTTTGCTGAGTCCCTTAATCACTCTCTGCCTTGATCTCTGATCAGCAAAATCTGAACAATAACGCTTTCCTTCCTCACAGACACAATGACTAAGTCAAAGGAATTCTGAAACTGTTAAAATACTGTAGAACTTTAAATTGTTGTGGTTGGTTTATGGGGGCGGGGGCAGGGGGCAGCTGTCTGCTTATTGGATATTTTGCCCTAAGTAGTATTTCTGATTTATTTATTCCAAATGTAACATCTTGCTAATAGTGAAAGTGGCTAAAAAAAGCAAATGTAATTTCCTTTTCAAAACACCCCCCAAACTCTTTCCAAATTCTAAATTTCATAATGACTCAAGCTTTATGCATGAGCATAGTCTAAAACTCAGAGAAGTGAATGGACATCTTCCCACTTGTTCAGAATCAAGCTCCAGGAAAAAAAACCTAAACATGCTAACTACATAATTAATTCTATTTGTGGTTCATTAGTAGCCAATCTTTAATTTCCTTTAAATAACAGAAAGATTGCCATAAAGAAGAGAAATTCGGTCCTTGCTTTATTAGTGTTTAGTTCTATCCTTACAGGCTCAGGAGCGGAAACTGTGTTCTCAGGCACGATGCAGATCTGTAGTCACTACACAAGAGTCCAATGGGATGACACACACCCTGCTGTAACCGAGAATAAAATTTATGCCCACATTTTTAACAATCTTTTTTTTTCTTTTTTTTTGAGGAATATTCAGGAATTTTACCCCAGAGCTGCTGTTCCTTCCTCCTCTCCCCCTCCACACTTCAACTGTAAGTACATGATAACTTCCCAGTGTCCCTTGAAAAACAGCCTTCAGACCTTCATTCTCCTTTCCTGTATGTTTGTTGGGGGGGGGGGGTGGCGGGCGGGTGCAGCGGGGGCGAGTGCTCACAGGCTGCTAGCACCTGACCACAGGGCAGACAGCTTTCTCAGGAAAGGCACCCGAGAGCCTCCTGTTCCTTCCTGCCCGCCCCAGGTACACTGGGGGCTGGGGTAAAACGAGCAAGCGAGGGGTGAGGAGAAGAGGCTGCCTCGCACCCCGTGTTTGTGGCCGGGCCCGACAGCCCTGCAGAGCCAGCCTCATCCCACTCTGAGGGATGTGGCAGACCGGAGGCCAAAGCCTCGTGCCGCCTTTACTTCCCTGGACGAGCCATCAGTGCTGTGCCTGCGAGGGGATCCTGCCCAGCCCTCAGTCCTTTCCTCCCAGGGCGCACCCAGCTGCCCCCTCCCCAGGGCAAAACCCTGGCCCTGCCCTTGCTGCTGCCCTGGGGAGGGAGTGCGTGGGACCAGCGCCCACCTCCCCGTGCAGGTCCTGACGGCTGCCCTCAGGGCTTTCTCCTGTTCCTTTCCCAGGCTTGGTCTGCGTCCTTTCCGGCCATCTGGCGCTGGTGTCCCTTCAGGCATACTTCAGCACCTGCGTCTCCAGTGTGTGAGTACAGCACGTGTCCGATGTGGACACGGAGCAGGGTGCCGGTGGGTCAGGGGGAGGCCGGCAGTGCTGCGGACCAGGAGAGCGTGGCTCCTGCTGGCAGGAGGTCGGGTGCTGCCAGTGCTGGGGCAGCCGCTTGGAAAGCAACGAGAGCAAAATCCCGTGGCAGCCCCAGTCGGCGCGCGCCTCAGTGGCCGAAACCTCGGCCGCCAGGGAGGTAACTTGGGCGCAGCGGAGCGCTCAGGGTCAGGGCTGAGCCTCTGCAGCAGAAGGCTTTGCCGTGGCCTTGAGCAGCCTCTGGCTGGTGGGAAGGGGCGGGGGGTCTGTGGGGGTGGTGGAAGAAGAGCAGCCAGTGCCTGCTGCTCCGCCTAGTGCTGTGGAAACACCCCAAAGCAAGAGGTGTTTCATCTCAAGGGCAGCCAGGTCTGCCACCTTAGCGAAAGGGAAGGCGAGCGCCCAGCAGAGACTGCCCAAGAGCGGCTTTCCCTGGCCAGGTCTGCTTACTTCCCTGGGTCATTTTAACTGTGTGTCGGAGGGCGGTCTCGGGGAGCGCTTTTTTGACAAGTTCTGCCTGCGGTGTGAAGGGTGCAGACAGAAACCGCGCTCCTTTTGAAGGGGGCTGTTCCCTCAGCTTTCTGTCAGCAGCTGACCTCCAGAATTGGTGCTTCCCAGCTTGCAAGTGAAAACACCTCCGTGCAGGGAGGGGTCTGCCCCAGTCCCGGAGCACCGGTAACGCCCAGACTCCCTCTCTTTCAGGAAGAAGGGCACCCACAAGAGGAGCAGGTTCTTCATGATCCTGTGCCTCATCTTCGTAGCCGCTCTTGGTGAGTATTCACGGGCTGCTGGCAGGAGCACGGAAGTGCGGGACGCACGCTTCGGTGTGAGGGAGAGGTGCTGGAATGCCCGTGGGGACCTTCCAGCCTCCCACTTCTGCAGCTCAGGGAGCTCTGTCCACGCTGGAGGGAGCGGGAACGGTGACAGGCAGGGCCAGAGCTGGGCGCTGCTTGGGAAGCGGAGCCCAGCTGAAGTGAGGCTCCTTGGTGGTGCCATGCAGGGCGGGGATGGAGAGGTGTCTGTCTCGCAGCCTGTGGAGCCAGGTGTCGGTGCTCCTGGCTGCAGGGAGCGAACCTCTCGGCAAACCTCTTGCCACCCTGGTGTGGGAGGAGACAGCGGGACTACGGGGATCGTTAGAACCGCTCGTAAAGTAGCTTTCTCTCGGTGATGTGAATTACAGCTGGGGCCTACTGCGGGACCTCGCTGCCCTTGTGGGTGCTGTCGGCAAAGAAGGTGCCACAGGTCAGTGACTGTTGCGGAAAGTCCCACAGAGGAGCACTGCTGACGGTGGTCGGGTAAATCGCCGAATCCTCCGTCTATGGGCCGCAACCCAGAGAAGCAGCAGCAGCAGCTTCTGCTGGGCCTTCCTAGAGCCGCCGGCCCTGGGAAGGCCCTGCAGCTCTGGGACTCAAGCGGAGAGCATGTCCCTTTCAGGTACTGCTGGAGCAGCCTGTGGGCGAGCTGAAGTCCATGTGGTAAGAGCCCTCTCGCGGTCCCCAGCTTATTTGGTGGGGTAGCGGGAGCTGGCCTCGTGCCGTTTGCACTCCCGTGCGTAGTGCCCAGGGCTCGTGCCTTTCTCTCTCTTCAGCTTTTGCTGAAGCTGGAGCTGAAGGGAAGCACTCGCAAAGCAGGGAGAGAAAAGGGGGCTCGAGCACCTGTGTCGCTGCTCGTCTCCGAGCTTGGAGGCTCGGGGAGGGGCTGAGCAGCTCCCTGACAAGATCTGCTTTGCCGGCATTCTGCAGGAACTCCATTGCTCTGCTGGAGGAACAAGCCCAGGAGGTGCAGCAGCTGAGGAAGGAGGTGGCGTGCCTGGTTGCACAGATGAGCCGTGTGAAGGAGGTGATCCTGCGCTTTGGGAAAGAGGGCTGGGATAAGCAGGGCCCCTCACAGGGTGCTTCCCTGGGGCTGCTGGCGGGGTTGTCCTGCTCGCTCCACCCACCCATCCCTTGCCCGGGGGCTGGTGGCTGAGCTTCTCCGCTACAAAGCCCCTTCCTCTGGCAAAGTTTAACTGGGCCACGTCTGGCAGTGGCGGACTGCCAAAATCCTTCTCCTGGTGCGCTGGGGCCTCTGGTAGTTCCGGCCTGGCCTCGGAGAGCCGTGAGGCACAAATGCCCTCCCAGGAGCATCTGGCCCTGGCAGGGCTGAGCCCGTCTCCAGGCTGAGATGGGCAGCGCGGAGGCGGAGACGAGGAGGCTGTGGGGCCCAGACCCACACCCGCACTATGGCTGTGGACACGAATGCTCTTGCCGAGCCCGAGCCCTTCTCATCCGAAGGCTTTGAGCCTGGCAGCTGTTTGGACAAGGCTTGTCTTGTGCTTTCTGACACGGGCTCCTTCCTTTGCCCTGTGCCAGGACTCTGTGGTCACACCGAGCGGCCTGCTGATGTGCTCATCTCCCGTGTTCATTTCTGTCTTTCCCAGGAACTTCAGGACATGCGAATGGCAATGTCTGCGATGCCTTTGGAAGACAACGCGCAGATGTCTGCCTGGGCTCTGAAAAGCGCAGGTACGGATGCGGGCAGGCGGGTCTTGTTGCGCTGGGCTCCTGCTTAGCACTCCCCAAAGGAGCCCGAGCTGCAGACTCTGCTCTCGGAGGCCGCGGGAGGTGAGACGAAATCACAGGGCCCGACCGCGTGCCCGTGGCGGAGCGGGCCCCTTGGACTCACCCTCGGGCCCCACACGGCTGCCCCTGGCACGCCCCTGCCAGCATTTCTGTGCTCGCCCTCTCCGCTGAGCTTCCCTGGGGACTGGATGCGAGTGGTCGCGTCGTCCTTTGCTCTCCATGCAGCAGGGCCTCAGCTTGGGCCCCCTGCCCTTCCACGGGGGCTTGCAGTCTCCCAGCACCCGCAGGCCTCCTCTTTGTGCAGCTGTGAGGGGGACGCTGTCACTGGGCACGGGGATCCCCTCCTTGCCTGCGTCACCTCCCAAGGGCGCGGGGCTGGGCACGGGGCTGGCAGGCAGCCTTAGAAATACCCTGCAGCCACTGGGCCCTCGGAGCCTGGGGCCTCTGACAGTCAGCTGCTCTCTTCCCCCTTCAGGGGTCACCATCGACCTGCAGACATCACCCAGGAGCCATGCGTGGCCCTGCAGCGTGTTGTGGTTCCTTTGTGATCGGAACCGTCCGGATACTTTTGTGCAGGTATGGTAGCAGAACTCATCCGTGCTGGTTTTGTTCTCCCTGGTAAGGATGAGGGCAAGCCCCGGGGTGTCTCCCCGCAGGCCAGTGGTATTGCTGAAGCCCGTGGCCCTGGTCAGGTGCCAGACACCTGAGGCCTCGCTCGGGGCTCGGCTCCCTAGAAACCAGCAGCTTCCCCCAGGAGCTGGGCTGAGCTGAGCTGCGCTGCGTCACGTCCTGCCCACCATCCCTGGTCACCGCTGGGTGAAGGAGCTTCTCTGGGTGAGCGGGATGAGGGGACCGAGTGCACCCTCAGCAAGCTGGCAGACGACACCAAGCTGGGCGGGAGTGTTGGTCTGCTTGAGGCTAGGAAGGCTCTACAGAGGGATCTGGACAGGCTGGATGG
>JANZLQ010000079.1:76556370-76607221 GCA_026212715.1 Elanus axillaris | reverse complement strand
CTCCGTTCCCGTATGTTTGTTGGGGGGGGGGGGTGGTGTTCTTCTTTTTTTTGGAAAGCTCCTCCTTAATGAATTTTACTTACAAATAATTCATTAGAAATTTAGGAAAGCAGCCCAAATCATTCTTGAGAAGTCTCCTCTGCTGTCGTGCCAGAACAGCCTCCGGGTGAATGTTACACCTGCATTTTATTTCAATAAATTGTGCTGAGCTGTATGTGCACCTTAAAAGACAATGTGCTTTGCAAGTTGCGAATGAGCCCTTATGCAGGGAGGGCGGCAGGGAAAAAAATTAGTCCTCCTCTTTCTTCTCTGTGACTTATTTGACCTTGAGACTTATAATGGCATCTCAGACAAAATGAACATAATCTAATGGACAGCGGGGAAGAGGGAACGGCTGGGTACATCTGTCGTATTACTGGGCTGTCTGAACAGTCAATGAAGCAGGTCCAAACCATAAGAGGCCTGTTCAGTTTAGCTCCAGGGTCTGCAGACAAGGAGCACAATCATTTATCTTTATTTACTGAACTCTGCTTTCTGTTTAAAAAAAAAAAAAAGGAAAAAAAAGAAAAAAAAAAAGAATTGACAGGTTGACAAAAACCCAACTTGGCGATGCCCACTGCACTGAGATAAATGCTATTCATGCTCTGCAAAGACAAGGACAGCTTCTCATGCCCTTTCTCCCATTCCAGTAGGCACCTATTATACAACAAATAAAAGCAGCACAAGACACCTGTATACTCTTACTGTACTTGGCTAGTTCAGCTGCTCCAGGAACAATGTTGTTGTTGGGGTTTTTTGTTTGCTTTCTTTTCTTCTTTGTGTTTCTTTAGGAGATACACATACAAATATCAGAGCAACTGATATTTCAGAAACTTAGGGTTTCATTTTTTTCTTTTCTCTCTTTCTTTATCTCTCTTTCATTATTTTGCTTTTTTCCTCTTTCTTTCTTACTCTCTCTATGCCTCTCTTTCTCTCTTCCTCTCTGCTTACAAATAAATCAGAACAGAGAGATGCATCCCACAGAGACCGTCTGTAATAGATAAAAGGAACACAAACCTTGGGGGAGGACTGTGGGCTCTCTTACACATGCTGCATTAAAGACCAGTCAGAAATGCTGCTTAATGGCCTATAGTGCTGGTTTCACCCATATTTTTATTTGCTTTTGACAAAACATAAAAGTAAAGACATGAAGGTTGTAGGGTGAATTCTGCTGTTGACTAAGGAGGTGTAAATCTGTTGACTTCCAACCTATTTCTCCTGCTTCAGACCATTATAATTAAGAGCAGAGGAGAATCACAGAGATTTATATTCAGGAGGGAGGTGGCATTTTTAGCACTTATATTCTGAGGGGGAGATTTCCCGCAGTAATGGGAGACATGAGGCATTCAGAGCTCACTGACCTTCGCTGGAAGTTGGGTATCTCACCATTCTTTCTGCATTTGAACCTCTCCCTTCCCCCTGGGTGATTGATGACTAGCTGGATAACAAAATTCATGCCTGAATTTCTGACTCTGCCACAGACTTGTATGACCTTCAGCAAGTCACTTCATCTCCCCAACCCACATTTTCTCTTCTGCAAAATGGAGGTTGCCAGGCCTGTCTCACTATGGGGCCAGCATCACCCCAGAGCAGTGCTGGCAAGCATTAGGTCCTACTGGTCATCTCACTGGCTTCAGTGGGACGCCACTCGCTACAGCCACATCATGTGCCCAGGCATGATTAGACGTCCAGTCTGGCTGCCTGGCTCTTTGATGCTGCTAGGCTTGATTATTTCCAGGTTCATAGGATTGCTCCAAGTCTTTAATCTGATAATGCCTTATAAACATGAGATTGTTTTCCACTATTATTATTATTTAAGTAACCAGTACTCCAGACCATGAATGCTTAATCTAATAGATGTGCATTTACAGCTGCGATATTTGCAAGCCTCCCCCTAAGAAGCCTGCAAGAAGCTCGGAAGCTGTGGTGAGCCTCCTTCAAAGAGTTAATTTTGCAGACAGTATGGTTTGCAAGAATTCAGTTTATTTTTTAATTTTTGCCAGGCAGGATGTTTTCTCCCCCGCCTCCTTCTTTCCTCCCCCATCTCTCCCCCTTCTCTTTCCTCCAACCCTGATTCATATGGAGCTGAGAAAAAGAGACAGCTGGGAAGGATTTGAGCAGAGAAGTAGGATATGTATCTGAAAGTAATTTGAATAGTTTGTGAACCATGGTGTCCATTGGTTTGTAACACCTGGCTGTGTCAGCTGTGTCAGGTTATGTCATGTTGTGGAGCTCAGTTTGACTGATGCACCTGGATGGGACCAGGCTCAAGCTGACATTGCAACAATCCAGGAAAACTGAAGAGGCAATTTTCCGTGAGTGCGCCTGAAAAACTAGGAACTCTTTGCAGATCCAAACCAGCAAAGATTGCTGTCTGAGCCTGAGTTGAAAGGGAAGCAGCAGTACACTGGCAACCTCTGTTCGCTCAGGACTGGTTACAGATAGCATTGCCAGGCACTCTTACTGATGTGGAGCTGTGATTTACCCCCTGGTCAGCACCACAGACCTCCCTGAGCAGGTCCTGGGGATGGGGATGACAGCCTTGCCCTGAGGCAACAAGGTTACATTCAGAGCAGCTCCCCTGCTGCTGGTGTGGGTATTTCTCAGCATTTGGCAGCTGATTTTAGTGGGAATTGAACTGCTGTGCAGAAGCAAAGAATATGCCCCAATAGGCAGCACCTAAAAATAAAGAAAGAAATAAATGTGAGAGTCATCTACTCCATACAGCAAATCCCATTTTCATGAGGAGCTATGTTTCTAATAGAAAGGAATACTTAATACCTTTTATTTACACTTGGGTAGCATCCCATAGCCCCCGTCATGGCATCAAAAGTTTAAACGTGGTTTGGAGTCACTGTTGTAGGAGCCAGGGTGTTTCTCTCTATGAGAAGCGATGTGTTTACTGGTCTTGACTCAGATTCAGTAGAGTTTGCTGGAAAGACTATTACTTGTCAAAGAAAAGGCAGAGTGCTCTAAACATGTAATTTCCTATTTTGCTATAATATAAGGGGTGTTGAAAGGGTGATGAGAAAGAGTTTGACAAAGCCCCTCTGCATAGTGATGTCTCCATTTCCCCATCTGCAAATTGCCAAATGAATAATAGTACCACCAGGATAAGAGAGAAAATTATCAAGTTCAGTCTGTTTGCTAGCAAGCCCGGCTCCACTAGTTTCAGTGAAATTATGCCTCTACAGCAAAATAGTATGTAATTCAAACATATCCCCAAAGCAAGCACAGAATTGAGGAGCAGTAAATACCTCATAATAGAAACCTGCCATATATTCCTACAAAACAGACTGCAGACCGGGCTGTCACTCATTTCCTCTTTAGATATACAACCTACCTGGAAATGCACAAAAAAAGAAATGCTTAGAGCATACTTTAGCTATTTATAGCTGCCTTAATCTCCTGGTCATTAGAGCATTGAGAGCAAGGGAGGGAACAATAGTAAAATATTTTTGTAATGCAAATTTATATTTTAAGTATGCTTTTTCCACAAGCAAAATTATTTCCTTTTCCTATTACTATTAATGGTAATTTCAGTAGTTTGACCCTAGCAGAAGCACAGCACTTCACAGAGTAAGACCCTCTAGAGTTAAGTAACTCATGTAAAATCAATATATCTATAGTTGTTAATCTTCTATAATTTGATATATATGTTTGAGATATATATATCTCTACCTACCATTAGAACTATGCTTCTTTTAAGAAGAAAAGAGTGTTTTCATTTGTTAATGCCTTTTGCCCATGCAGAGTCTCCAAGGATAAAGATTTTAGCATCTGTAGGTAAATCTGATTCCATTATCATGTGCCCTTCAGTTCTGAGTCGATCTCCCTGATAATCTCTCTAAAGCTGCCAGTTCCTGTTTGTGAGGCAAAGCAAAGATGAGAGCATTCAGGCAGGCTGTGGATGGAGCCAAATCATGAAGAAACATTAAGAAGATGTTTTCTCTTGCCAGGATATGGCTCTGATTGAGCAAATTGCTTAAGTATGTGCTTAACTTCAAATACATCAGATATCTTTTTGCACTTAACTATGCACCAGCTTAAAGTTAAGCACATTTTCAAGTGTCTTTATGAAAGGTACATGAAAAGGGAGGGACAACACTGATGTCTAGTTGAGACAGACATTCCTAATGAGCCATTAGATCTCAACTAGCACTGGAAACTTTTTCCTTCCTGTGAAGCTTAAGGATTTATGTGAAGATTTTTTTTTCCCTTAGTAATTAATTTGGACCCCAACAGTGTGAAGATGGAAAGAAAAGGACCCTATTAAGACTTGATATTAAGTTAATAGCAGGTGACAGTGACTTCATCAAAAGCCCTGTGCAAAACATCAAGTAGATGGAAATTTCAGTTCTGGTACATTACTCAGCTGAGTATCATCAGACCTGCTTATCAGGGTCACAAAGATTATTTGTACATTATAAAGAGGAACTGTCCATCAAAGTCAGTAAAAAAAAAAAAAAAAAAAAGAAAAAAGATGCTGTTTTCCATTTCAGATTCATACAATCAGACCCAACTAGAGGATGATCAAACCAAACCAGGGGATGTTTTCCTAATCCCCCTAATGAAAGTAACCTTCCTTTCAGGGTTCACATCCATTAAAGGATGCCTCTTGGGTGTGGGGTTTAGATGCTGAACACTGAGCATGGGCACTGCTTATGTACGCTTACAGTAAAGAAAAATTGAGCAGCTGGGAAAAAGCATTGCCAAGTATCCTAAGAAGAAATATAAAGGGCTAAAGCAGGTATCAAAAGAAGAAAGGAAATTTGTCTCTACTCTGACAAATTTAATCTTTAGGAGTGACTGGTAAAGGCAGTGACTTAGAATTAAGTCTTCTGGTTGCATTTAAATTCTTATATGTAAAGAGGACTCCTTAATGTTGTTAGTCATAACTGACAATACTTTAGGGCCTGCATTTGATAATTTCAAGCTCCTTTGCAAACAAAGTTGTTCTGCAATCAGTCCTCACGGATTCAGTAATTCCAGCAGCTTCTGCCCTTGTTAGTCCCTGGAGACGTACACCCTTGCTCAGCCTGGCACCCACTTTTGCTCCTCCTCGCCTCTTCTGGACAAGACAAAACTGACTTTGAAGAGCTTGGCTTAGCCTCTTCTCGGCACATGTGCTGAGCACACCGTCTCTGGCAAGCCTGCACCTCGGTCCATGATAGACCATCTCCTCAAGCGACTTGTCTCAGTGTGGGGTATCCCCAGCCCAGCTCCAAATGTGCTGATGTGGCAGTGTCGTGGTGAGCAGGAGCAGTGCTGCACCTCACACTAATTCACATGTGCTGAACATCACGTAAGCATGACATGAGGTTATTATTACAACACTGCCTTAACTTAGAGAGAGCCTGGCTATCTTTATATATCAATGCATTGTCCTGTGTAGACATACCCATCCTCCCCAGACATCTTGGAAGGAGTGCACGCAACAAGAAGTGCACCCAAGTCTAGGAAAGCTTTTTCCTTAAGGCACCCAGTCATGCGAACATCATATTCTGCAATATTTGACTTTTTGTTACTTTTGTTCCTTTTTGTCCTGTCCAACTCAGCTACTGTCTTCTTACGGAATCTGTAGCTATTTTCCGATCTTCTCTTTTTCTTTCTGATTTCAAAAACAATTCAGCCGTATTGAAAATATTAATTATTGTGGAAGGATGGGTCTCATCTGTCTTTGTGTGTCCCCTCAAACCACAAGGTCCTGTGCACATGCCTGGAGTCGTGGATACTCCCATATTAGCACTCTGTCTTGCTAGCTGTCATTTTTGATAGCTTCACATATTATACCTTCTTCCAATTCTAGCAAATTGACTATCAGTGAAAGACAATTGGCTTGATGGACTTCTGGGCTGATATCTGCTAAGGCTGTTCCTATGTTTTGACCTCCATGTGTGCCATATTGCAAAGTGAACACAAAAAAATGTCATAGGTCTCTTTTAAATATGGCGTATCTTTATCTCTATCTTGCTTCTGCCCTTCTGTGTCACACAGAAGCCAATAGGACAGTTCTGATTAATACAGTAATTATGTGGTTATTAAAAACAGTAATCATCCAGGAATTATCCAGTGCTGTAAAAATCCCATAGACAGAAAATATATGAACATTTTTAAATTGAGCATTACAATTGTCTGCATATGCAAGAAGCAAAATGACACATAAAGAATTTTTAAGATCCCAAGGAAGCACTCTGAACATGTTAAGAGAAAATAGTCTCCTCAATCAGGATGGAAGTTAGCCCTGTGCAAGGAGCCAGATCCTGATTCGTCCTCTTGAAGGATGTTAGTGGCTAAACACTAGCTATTAATGAAGAGTACCAATTTATAGCACATGTTGGACAGACTTGCACAAAATTGGGGCCATCTGAGGAGTTTATTCATCCTTGCATAGCTCCTTCATTTCCAATTTCTGAGCCTGTTTTAATTTGTTATCAAAGTAATCGCTAGCTCCAGCTGGAGTCAGCAGTGTGTTTTGTTGTCTATGGGCCTGGCAGACTGTTCACTTTGAATAGCATTCTGTAAAGATCACCTGTTCTGCATCTGTGATGGTTTTCCAGGTGCCAGGAGGTACTGTTTTCGGATGAGAAACAGCAAAAGGAATATGCAGACAATGCGGTTCTGCAGCTTTTCAGATCTGCATGGGTTTCATCAGCCACAAGCAACAGACAAAGGGAAAAAAGAAACACCCGCAGCAAGTTAAGAAACATAACAATGCAGCAAAATAATCTGGTTGCTCCTGAACAACATGGTAATGTTAACTCAGCCATTTCTCAGATAGTCTTGAGTTCTGAAAGGAGGAACACGATCTCTATTGCCATATATTTAAATATGTATGAATTTCACACACTTCTACATAATTGTAGATATTTGCATGCATGAAATACCTGTGCAAAACAACCTGTTTACTAGTTAGTTTTGAATTTAATTTAGGTCTAGCACAATTCCAATTATAGATCATTGGAGTGAGAGTCTACAAATGGTTTCAAAAGAGAGAAAAGAAACACTATGCATGGTCTTGCACAGGCTAGACCCCAGAAGCTATACTGTGAAGGACCTCAATCCAAAGATCGTCATCACCTTCCAGTTGAGGAAGAGAATGACTCCCAGTCCTCAATTGAGGAGGGATGTCACTCTCCCTCCAAAGCAGGAAACTGGTTGGCAGTGACCTGAGCTTCATTTAAGAGGGGCAGAAGCTCTATTTACACTTGAAATACAGCTTGTCTGCATGATGCTCTGTGATGATCCCAGAGGAGAGTCTGCAGAAGCCCCTCACGGACGCAGCAGCCAGCTGAAGGACTGCATGCTGGGCTGCGTGGGATCGTAGTTGGCTCAATTCAGGGGTCAAGGCAGAGGAAGCTGAGCCCCAGAGCCACTGGTTGGGCTCAGGAGCTGCAGCAGAGGGTTTAACTGGGGGAAAAACCTGTCTGAGGCAGGAGCTTTGGCAGATTAGATCTG
Organism: Elanus axillaris; assembly: GCA_026212715.1. NCBI lineage: Eukaryota > Metazoa > Chordata > Aves > Accipitriformes > Accipitridae > Elanus > Elanus axillaris. The sequence continues at coordinate 76,599,724 of JANZLQ010000079.1, read as the reverse complement.
GTGGACTGAAGCAGGAGGTCCAGACCAGCTCTGGATACCCCACGCAGGAGGTGTAGGAGTTCTGCTTTCATTCAGTTTGCTGTGTGTACAACTATTCCTGGAAACACAGATGTGATTTGGACCTTTGGGAGACAGCAAGGCCAATCACTTAGCGCCTATAGGCACAATCCCATTAGTCCTGAGAGCAGCACTGCTTCTGTCTCAAAGGTGCTGAGCAGATCTGGCACACGAAGGCTGTCCCCACTGCACATTCACCATCCCTCAGTCCCATCAGTAGATCCCTAAAAGAACAAGAACACCTTTTGAGGCAGTTTAGCCCCTACCGAGCAGGCATGTCATAGGAAAATCTTCCTGTCCATTATCAGGATAAGACCTTTTGTAGACAGACAGACCCACTGAGTGACTATGTCATATCTTAGAGGGTGTGCATTGCTCTTCGGAGTTCATGAAGTCTTATCAGTAAGGTCTAACTCTTGCATTTCCATTATACTGATTCCACAGATTGCCATAGATGGGTTAGCTGGGGATACAAGGAACATTGGTACAGCTATCTGATGAGAAGCACATCTGAAACAATGTTTTGGAGGGTAGGAGAGATCCCTTGTTCCTCAGCCACAAAGGAAGATGCAGGAGTTTATTCGTGACCTCATGAAACTAGCTTTTCATTAATTCCTGAATTTTTTAAAAAAATCAACCAACCAAAGCAAATGTGAGCTTTCTTGGTGGCTTGATTTTGTATAGTCCCACAAAACAGGATCTGGCCAGGAGAGAGAAGCCATACAGGGCCTGTGACCTTGCTTCTGAGATGCCATTACACCTAATGAGCTAACGGAGGAGGCTGCTCAAGCCTGGGTCATTAAAACCTGAAAAAGTGGAAAAACAACTCTGAGTATGCTCCTGATGACAGAATTTCAGTTATTCACAGTTGACCTAACAATATTAGTCAGGAATTGACCACAGCATCTAGTCTTCCAGATGGTACTGGGTCCCACAACATTATCATGCTGGCAGCCATATCTGTGTCTCACGAAAAAGACAGCGATTTTTCAAACTGTTTCTGGGGAGGAGCAAAGGTAAAAAATTATTTTTGAACACCTTCGTTAACAATGTTGTGTGATAAATGCAGTTCTAGGGCTGGCCCTCTTGGTTACCCTATTTTCCTCTTTCAGACCCTACCCAAACTATAACCAAAGTGGGCACTGAAGGACTAGAAGTAAACGGAGCAAATGGGATACTTGACATAGTTAAAAAGAGTACACATGGTCAGTCAAGCCCATGGTGCTGGCAAGTTATGCCACTTCTATATTTGAACTAATTGCTCAGTGGTTATTTGTCTTTTGAAATCCATAAGGCAGGAATTATGCCTACTTTGAAGTTTGCATCTCTTTCCATAAAACAGGTTATTCCAGAAAGCAATAAGATGGTATAATGGCTGGCAGGTCCACAAGTTTTTACTTAGGGTAAAAAAAATCTTGTGTAGTACACCATTTGATATGAGTGCTTGACGAAATCAAGGATAGTGAGAGTATACAGAGAATACAATGATACTTTTTGGAGACGGTAATGGTTGAGTACTGCTTTGTAGGCATGTGATAAGTGGAAGAGAAAGATAACTCTCAAATGGAAAAGCCATGAGTGAGTTTTCAGGTCTGTCCTCACACCTGAAGATAAAGGTCAGAAGAGAGAACAGCTATCAGCTGGTACGCACCATGAACATTGTTTTTCTGTGTAAAGGTCTGCTGTATCAACTCTCAGACACCTCCTTAAGGGATTATTTCTTCTGTTTCTTTTTTCCAACCTATCATTTAAGCTGACATCATGTTTTCTTCAAGGGGAGAGCTGCACAATCAGTATGCTGGTCTTTTCAGACTCTTCTTAACTTTCCCATTGCTCATTCAGTGTTGCTTTCAGCAGAGCCTCCTTCTCCACCCTCGCCTCTGTGACTGCACTGGGATCTGTCCTGCACCTTCTCCTCCTATCCTGCTATAATATCCTTTGGAAAGCAGGAATTGAGGTCTCTTCTCTGCACTGAAAGATCATAACCCTTCTTCCCCCTCCCACCACTAGAGCCAGCTCAGATTTGTTTGAGCACTCAGGACAAAGGTAAAGTAGATAAATAATACATAAATAAATTATAACAATAACTAGGACTATTGTACTTCTTCCTTGGCTGTAGGCCCCAATATTTCCAAAATTTTCCTGAATGCCATAGCTTAACCAACACTAAATTTCCCCCAAAGTCTCTCTTTCCCTCCAGCTTCCCAGGTCACTATTGTATGACATAGAGTACACAGAAACAGGACAGCTGTCTTCTCTTTTCACAAAAGATTAAAGATGGGTAAAAAAAAAAGAAAAAGGAATTAACTGAGAGAATCTGAGCTTTTTTATTCTTATTATTCAGTCAAAATAAAATTCCCCATTGAAATTGGCCTTGCTATTGAAATTCAGAAATCACTCATTTTAGAAGCACTGAAATGTTTAAATTTGATAAGATAAAATGCTTCATTTCAAGAATACCAAAATCTGGTACATGATATAAACTGTATTACATAGAAAATAATAATACAATTAGTCAATATTAAATTCTAAAGAATGAAATAAAAACAAAATATATAAAACCCCATTTTGTTTCAGTACCTGCCTTTTGAGAACGTTGCAGTTTTTGCACTTTCCCAGAACACTCTGATTTCAATGCAACTGTTTTTTTCTGATAAGAAATAATTCTGTTGAAAATAACTTGCCCAGCTCCTGTCTGCAGTATAAAATCGCCAAGATAATCCACACACTTGCTGGCAATTATATCTGAAGTAGGAAGAAATGACCAGGCATTGACGCTGAAGTGCAGCTACCACCAGAAATAATTTTTCCAGGTTAAATTTGAGACACTTTGAGAGGATAGCATGGCAGAAGTTGGCACTATTTTCATCTATACTGTGCAAGTTCTGTAGTTTGATAGAAGACTTCAATTTCCAAGGCTGTCATTTCAGCACCATTCATGAGTATCAGATTCATTAAAGTATTTTAACAGGTACCAAAACTGTCTCTGAACACAATCCAATGAAGAGCAGCAAAGACATGCTTTGGTGAATTCGGCCAGGCATCATGATATGTTGGTAGCATATTTAGTCAGAAGCAGAAAATCGACTTCCTTCCCCTTGAAGTAAACACACACCACGTACATTGGTGATTGTAGCAAATTAAAGTCCTAATAGTGCCTGCTGGGTGGGCTTGTGAACTTGTAACCTTGTTGTTTATTTATCCATCTCCTACGACTCTCAATTTCTATCTGCTCTTTTATTTTCAGGGAGCTTTACTCATCTTCCTCCTTCCTACTCCTCTTGCTGGGAGGCATCATTTTTCCCACTCTCGATGTGTTTGTTTTCCTATTTGGTTAGAAATTGTTTCTCCTTTTTTTCTGTATGGGATGTGTATTTTCTTAACACGTAAAATTAATTGAATTTAGAAAGAAAACCATTTTTTTTTACCCCAACCTGAACTTCAGCCTTAAAAAGGACTGCAGCACAAGTCATCTCTTTGCTCCCCTTTCCCTTTCTTTGGAGAACTGAAAAGTCAAAGCTAAAATTTTCTTCTCAAAGCTTGGCCAAGAAGGAATAGTTTTCTTGGTTCTTCCAAGAGGATGAGTGTTTACCACTGCTCCATACTCACAAAAAACAGGAAATAGAATGAAATTCTGAAATAGTTTATATTTGTAAGATCCCTTGCCTCATATTTTGGTCCAAAATGATTGTGGTGAGTCTGAATATTGCACTGGGTGAGGTTACAAGGCTGTAGTTAAAGCTGAGCTTAATCTTTCATGGAAATCAGTTGTTCAACCTCCTTGCAACATGAACAAACAGACCCCAACTAACTATCCTCAGAAAAAAAAATTAGTGTTCTTGCTCTCTGAATTTATCCTCTGTGGCTGCAAGGAGACATTACTAAGTGATATGTGAAGACATCTGACGTAAGACCTGGAGCTAGACTAAGCTGGGAGCTCTGCTAACTTCCTTTCACTTCACAATATTGAAGAAGAGGAATGTAATGACAGCAAAGCCGTTTTCAGACTTTTTTTTTCTCTCTGGTGCATATTCCTTCAGCTAAAGAAAGGGAAAAGGTGTTGTGTGGGAACAGTGTAAATCCTCTTAAACTAAACTGGGAAACAGTGTATGAGGACAGAGGAGACAGTGCCTCATCTCCTACACTGACAGACTGGAAGGCTTCACCACCGAAGTACTAAATGCTCTGTGACTCTCTGCAGCACCAATTGGTATGGAGGAAGCTTCCAGGACTGATAATGAAGAATTTTTCTTTTTAATGGTATTGGCTTAAAATGAAGGCTGCAATGCCAACACTGTTGAGTTACTTGTGCCAACCAGTGAAGTAAAGTGCTTTTGCCTGAACTCCCCAGAAAAGGGTTAAATTGTGAGGTAGCTGTGCAGAGGAGGACGTTTTGTGCCTAATGGCTGCGTTTCATCGGTGGTTAAGGGCAAAAGTAAGGAGAGAAAATCTCAGTTCCTTTCCAATTTTATGATAAAACTAATTTTATTCTTACACCTGGTAGCTCTCCCCCCTACCAGGTCTCCACTCCCTAGGCAGAGACCTAGCAGTGCTCATAAATGCCTCTTAAAATAAAAATTTCTGTTCCATTAAACATATGAAAAATATGTTGCATTGAATACAGTTGGTTTGGGAAATCTGTTTTTATCCATTCTAACCAATCATCCATACGAACTGCAGCTGCCACAAGTGGCATGGAATCTATTTTCTACTACAAGGTTTAGGAACAGTGATTTTTTTTTCCAGAACATGCAGACTGGAGATGTCCAGCGTGCTGCTCCTAGGTCATCAGCAGCCACATGGCAAATTCACACTCTGTCTTGGTAAGCCTCCTCTTCACTGGAAAATGGCTTTAGATTGCCAAGACTGCAAGACCTGCCTAGTCTTCAGAGAGTGGTTACGAAGACTCACAGCAAATTTGGGGAGATAGCTGACAGAAGTCTCAGGACTGAAAGATTCTGGCAGTCTTGAGATACCAAACTATGATGTCTATCACCATGTCGCTGTGTTAAGGATGGCAAACTGAATTTTGGTAGCTGAGTCTGCAGTTGTGAGGCACTACTTTCCGAGTTATTCTAATCTTGCTTTAAATGTACTTTCCTCTCTGTGATCTTACCAAATGCTTTCAATATTTTGGGTCACTTTGGAGAAAAAGGTGTAATACTAATTCATCAGCCATACTGTGCAAACACAAAGCAGCCATAACACACCAACGTCAGTGAAGTTGCCCCATGTTTTTTTCCAAATATTCAGTATGGTTCAATATTTGCAAAGTGCTTGGAAGACAAAAAGAGGTCTAGGTTTCTGTAACAGATGTGTGCTCTGCGCAGATCCAGTGCAAAGCTCAAGTTCCTGGTAAATTACCAACTCTAGTTCTGGGCAGCATTTTGCTAATCCTTACAAACAGAGTACAGCAGATTTGCTGTGCTTTGTCAAAACAGCAAGTATCAACAGACGACTAGCTACAGTGCATGTTTCTCAAACAGTGAAGCTGAAGAGTGACATCTTAGACTCTATCATTTACTGTTTTTGAATAATAATGGAATGAGAATGTCAGTGCAATCTTATCCCAGTGATGACATTGAAAATGCTTTCAGAATTGACATCCCCCTTGAGAAAACATTTCCATTTCAATCAAAGTATTTCCAATATAGAGGATTTCCTGAGCTGCCGAGGACCCCTCATGTCCCATTGACTAGAAAGGAATACAAAGGCTCCCGCAATTCAAGTGTGGTCCAAAATCACCAAGGTCCACCCAGATTAAAAGGAAGGAGACTTATCCTTTGCTCTTTCTTCTTCTAAAGTAAAAATTAATCATTGCAAATTTTTAATTTTTTTAAAAAAACACATTAGGATGTTTTCAATTGCATCCCTGATAGTCTTCCCAAAGAAGGCGAGGCTGAAGCTGTGACTGCTCTCTCAGCACTTAGATACTCTCCTCTGACATCTCAATAACTAAAATGCTTTTGTGACAGGAACATCTGCAAATGTGGATAGAACTGGGGTTTGTTCATCTTATTTTAGTTATGGGTGCCATAAACCACAGAATCCCCTTCCCAAAAAGATAATTTTTACAATTGCAGACTTTAGCGCTTTTCTGTTCATAAATAAGAAATGATGCAATCTGAGGCAGTTACAGCTGACATACTGCTGTATCCATCATCACATGCACTGCCAAGCAAGAGTTGGGAAGGAAGAATCAAAGGAAGCTGACCACTAACTCCTTCAAAACTGTCCAAAAAGAGGTAGCTGTATATACAGTAGGCATCTAAACTTTAGAACTACTTGTCCAAGGGTATTATGGATGTTAATTTTTTTCAGGGTTTCAAAAATTTATTGGAAAATTTCTGTTTTCCAACAAATGTTGGAAATGCCTGTAGAGTTCAAGGAGCATCTGGCTGACATCCTAGTCATATAGTTTAGTTTTAGGTAGTCCTGTAAGGAACAGGGAGTTGGACTCGATGATCCTTATGGGTCCCTTCCAACTTGAGATATTCTATGGTTCTAAGTGCAAATTGAACAAGAAATTGCAGGAGGTGAGGGAGGTACTCTGAGTAAGTGTCACTATATGTTTGCTGTATTTCTTTACTTTTTCCCAGGCATTTTCAGTTATCCCCTATCACACTATTATCCTATTCCACCATCCTCTGTCTTCTGATACCGAGCTAGGCAGATCCTTGATCTGATCCAGAATGGCCACTTTTATGTTCATGCTGGCTGAATGTACATATATGTAAAGCCAATGTATGTGCTAGTGTCTTATGCAGGGAAAAGCTCAAATCAGATGCTCCATAGAAGGTTAAAAGTAAATAAAAACAAGCAATACATTCTAGTAGAAAAAATACATTTATTTTTGTCCCAACTTGCTACACGCCTTGTCATTTCTAGTAGCAGAGTACTTTTCATGTCAGCTGCCTTCTCCAAGCTTGGAGAGCTGTCCTGATCTTTGTATCAAGCTTTCCACTGTGGGGCCCAGAGCAGCAGTAACAGCAGCAGGAATGTATGGAAAACACCTGCATGTTACTGAGTGCCCCTGCAACTCTTACACAGGGCCAGGAAGGTGTTTCTTCAAGCTCCCTGAATAGTTGCACAGAAGCCTGACCTCCCCTGAAAGATTTTTCAAAGCCTGACTTCCCTTCCTCCATCCCTGCAAAGCCACCCACTTTCTCCTTGCTCTGGGAGGTGCAGCAAAAATAAGGTTTTAACAGCAGTGGATTACACCATCACCTGCACCCGCTCTGTGCCCTTGGCTGATGTCTGGCAAGGCAGAAGCCAAGGCCATTGCTTGCCCACCTGCTTAAGGGAGAAGGGGAATAGTGGAGCATAATACCTCCTAGCTCCTAGTACCTCCTAACGTTGATTCAGGGCCTGGGTCATGCAAAGGTAGGACTGGTAGTTCCTTCTTGGTATGAGTCTGGCCAGACATACAGTGTAATCACAGCCCAACCTGCTCAGAGTGACCAGTCAATTCTGTTTTAAAAAGACAGTCATTTGGTGATCAGAGATTTAGTTGTGTCCTTTTAGGGGAAAAAAAAGAAAAAAACAAACCTATAACACTGAGTAGTAGCTAAACTGCTGGGGCTTTTAGGGAAATTCAGAAACAAAACATCGACTTGTACTGAAAATGGCAACCATCCAGTAAGCGGTCTTGGACCACCCTTTACAGTTCTTCACTCTAGATAGAGAAAAGCTGATAACTTGCTATGGAAAATGCAGCTTTTTCTGTTCTTTGCTAGATTTTCCTCTCACAATATCTTGTCAAACGTGCTTTCTGTTTCTGAAACAGGGGGTAAAGATGTCTGCTCTCCATTCAATCACAGAGGTTTATGAAATAGGAGAATCACAGTAAAGAAAGATGGGAGAGATCTATTAGGTTATTCTGTGCATCCCTTTGCCAAGGGAGGATTGCTCCCTGGAGTATATTCCAGAGTGCTTTGTCTAGTCCAGTTTTAAATGACTCAAGAAACTAGACTTTCACCACTTCCCTTGGGAGACTATTCTGCAGTCTAATAGTCTTCACTGCTAAGAAAGGCTTTTTTTTCCCTAACCGTCAGCCTTTTCTTTCCTTAAATTCATCCCATTTGTCCTAGTTATAGTCTCTTTAAGTAGCTTAAAATTCCTTTTCATGCTTAAAGTTTAAATTCTTCCAATGCTTGACAGTAGTATGCATACTCCTTCCCTGTTTGGCTATGTTAAAAGTCTCTTAAAGCTAGAAAGACAATTGTGGTGATGGCAGACAGTTAGCTTCTAGTCTTCACACATTGAACTGTGCCTGGTGTGATTTTCAGCAATCTACATAGACCTTAATTTTGTTCCCATTGAAATTACTAGACTTTTCTCATTTATTTTAACTGATGCAAGATGGGCAATGTGGGTTCTAATATTGATATGAATATGATAAGGCGCTCAGTGAGCACAAGATATTCCTAGCAGAGATCCAACTGGATCCTCAGTTTCTCTGATTCCTTGTCTGGAAAAAAGAAAAAAAAAAAAACAAAAAACCCAAACCCAACAAACCAAAACCAAACCACAAAGAAAACCCAAGAAATAATTCTATGTACTCTTATTCAGTTTCCTCATTGGCATTTTACTTTCCTGAAAGAGCCTGCAAAGAGAAATGAATGCAATGTCCCATAAAATCTATAAATGCTTTTTTAAGAACTTCAGAATTCACTGAGATCCTGGAAGAGACGCTCATGTGGAAGGAGAAAGTATTATCCTTATTAACCTTTCTTTCTGAGGAAAGCTAGTGAAGAAAGAAGCCATGCAGGGAAAACTATTTTAAATATGCTTTAGGGTGGAATTCACGCACCATGTAATTCCCTTTTAAGCTCGATATTGCTGGTCCTCTGCACAGGGGTGAATATTGCCCCAAGGCCTTGTCTGTCAGGGGACGTCACACTGGTTTAACCAAAGTCAGTTCTCAACCAGACGCATTCAAACCTACACAAAGCCTTATGTTGATATATGTGGACTTACCAGTCTCAAGTTACCTTAAGCTGACTTTAAACACTCCTTTAAACTGAAAATAAGAATGTTATACAGCATTTTTGCACCACTTTTAATCTAAGCCTTGTTACATGTGTATGACTTGCCCCTATAGATATTGCTTTAGTTGGCAATTCTGAAAATAGGAAAGATTTCTTATCTCACCTCACCTGAAAGCAAATGTCAGATGTGGTTTTAATAAAAAGAAGCTTTATGAAAGATTTTACAACCAGAATCTTCACCCTCATCAGCTTGAGCCTTCTTTTACAGCATTTGTTTTTTACCCTTTCTAAAAAATGAGCAATGCATCCCATTTCAGGTTTACAGGAAGGTCTTGATTCTCATTTTGGTTACCCTGTCTATATCTGAAGTCATTTCACAGACTTCAATCACAGATACAGAGACCAAAAACCATCCTTAGGTCATTTATTCCGTAAATGAAACTACAGTTTTTCCTAGTTTTCTTTCAGTTCCATTTTCTATGGAGTAGTCAAGGATTTATTCAAAATCATGTGATCCCTAAAATAATCATTATTCCCTATATTATGGCTAGTATTATATCCCATGCACTTTCACTTACAGGCATGTCTGTCAAAGGGACCATTTTTCAGCCTCACAGTTCCCATGGCTCTGTCACTTTCTTACTTACAGAGGCCCAAAATGGAAACTATTTTTCTTTTCATTATGAGCTGTCACTTTTTCATCTTGGCACTGCGATGATAGACTTCCATTCATCTTCTATATTACCTTTCCTGAAGCCTCTGACACAGACTGACACAATGCAAAATGCAAGAGATCTCAGAGCATACGTTGGCAATTTCTGGGAAAGGCACTTGCTTGTCTTGGTTTGTTGTTTTAAATATATATTGAAAATGCCAAGCTGTATGGTGCGTTGGAAATGTTAGTGGGGGATTCTCTGTTTATTATGACCATTTCAAAGCAATGCTCTCGCATCCTGAATAAGAGCAGTTGGATTCAGCATGGGATGCTGTTGTCCTCACCTTTTCTAAGGGCAATGGGGAAAAAGTTTGCTGCAAATCAATGTTGATGTAAGGAGATAAAAGGGATGTGGTCAGCAAGCCTTCATGCAGTGCTGCACATCATAAAAACCAAGCCGCTGCCACATGGTGAGTCCAGTTGAAACACTGGGAAGTACCTGCTTAAACTGCAGTGAGTTATTTTGAGGAAAGGGAATGATTTCAATCAACCTTAGAGCAGAAAAATCAGGCACCCATTCACATGCAGCGAGACTATGTGAAACCTGGGGACAATCTTTCTTAGCATTCGTGCTGCATTCGTCACTATGATTTCTAAGCAGCCAGTATAAAAGACAACATAGGGAGCCATAGTAATGATTCTGTAAGGCATGCATTCCCTCTGCATTGTTTATGCATGGCAGCCTTGAAATCTGTACAAACACTGGAACAGGTCCTATTCTCACATCCTTCAGTAAAGCCAATGTACAAGCCACAGCAAGGGAGAAAGGCATGGATGCAGCTTTCCTAGAGATCCTGGACTCTCCTGGACTGAAAAATCATTCTGGTAGGAATCAGGCTAAGATTTCTGTAGTTTCTGGGGTTATATTAGGCAGACACAAAAGCCATCCAAGGCAGAGTCGAAGGCCAACAACTGTCACCTGCCTATTACTGTGCAGTGGATCATAGTATAAAGTTTGGTTCATAATTCACATTTACCACATTAATCAAAGAATCACTAAGAATGAACTTGGTGGGGATCTTGTGGAACTTGTGTGTTCTATAGATCTCTGTGTGTCCTTGGGTGATTTTTAAGTGGTCCATACAAGTCAGTGAAGGCTGTCTCTGCAATGGGAAATAAAACAGTTCCTAGAACACTTGGGAGAAGATTCTCATATTGCCTAAACAGCATCATCTATATCACCCACATAGTTGTTGTCTGGCTATGTATTGGATTGGCTATATATTGTATTGTACTCCAGTTTGCTCCTTTAGAGATGAAACCAAGTGGTGACCTAGGAGGAAGAACATTCTGAAACCACGTCTCTAGGCAATGCAGTCCAGGCTGTACTGGTTTGATCTTTCTGCCCTACACACTTCTCCTTTGTATCCTCAGAGAGTGCCATGTGTTTTCTTGTTGTTCTCTGAGGGACATAATACATGGTCTCAGTTTCATGCTGTAAAAACATGAGTCTAAGGGGCTCCAACAGTATTTTAGATACTTTGAATGTGAAATAAAACAGAAACATACAAACACAAATTATACCGTAGGGCTATAGGAGTGCAGATAGGGCCCAGAAAAGACCTACCTATAGTGTGGACATGGCAATTTTAGCTGTAGAAGGGGGGATGCCTTTGCTTAGTGTAGATGTATATGACTCTGAAGCACTTGTATTGGAAGCCACGGAGCACACTCTGAGGTGCAAACCTTTTGCAAAGTGGATGCAGCTTATGAAAAGCCACATTGTTAGCTGGCTTGAACTGGCTCCTCAGATGTTTATACTTCCCCTGAAACTTTTTTAAAAGTTCAAAACCACTGAAAAATAATAATACAATATACTTGCATCTCTTAAGACAAAACCAAATAAACCATACATTTCTTAAAAGTCTCCAATGATGGAGGCTCCACAACTTTACTAAGCAAACAGTACTGCTTCACTTTCTCTTCTATTCAGAAATTTAATGTTACTGAAACTTAAGCTCATTCTTTGTAGTCCATGCATACGGAGAACAAAGCTTCCCTTTCCTCTTTGCAACAGGTTTGCATGTACTTGGAGACTGTTACCATGTTCATCTCAGTCATCTCTTCTTCTAAAGCCAGAAAACTCTACATATTCTGATTTTTCTTCATAGGTCATGTTGTCTAGACCTCTGGTCATTCTTGTTGCTATCCCTTGGACTTGCTCTAACTGTTCTACAATTTTCTTGAAAACAATATTTCAGCACAGGACATGACACAAAATAGAGTAGAACAGTGACTTTATGTGTCTTTCAAACTATTTTGATGTCTCATGGTCTTGCTTTTGCATGAATGCGTAAGTGCATGATTCTGTTCATACATTCTCATTTTAAGATCTCATAAGGATAAGAATACTTACATGTGAAAGGGTATTTTACCCTTCAGGGACTGATACTGGAACTTTACATTTGTTAAATATTCTGATTAATTGTGAGAGTTTGCTGGGCTGGGAAACAAAATTATGTATACAGGTTCCTGTCTCTTACAATACCATCCCAAGGCTAACAGGCTGATACATTAGCTCACCTGCTATACTGCATAAATTACATGGTTTTATTCAGAGTTGCTAGTGATGATTACCCTGTACTAACTACCACTTAAGAAACCCACATCTTACATAGAAAGTGATTATAAATAGACACCTGCACCTGGAAACCTGTATTGGCTTTCTGTGGCAAGGTTTTAGTAGCGGGGGGGTGTTACTGGGGTGACTTCTGTGAAAAGCTGCTGGAAGCTTCCCCCATGTCCGACAGAGCCAATACCAGTGGCTCCAAGACGGACTCACTGCTGACCAAGGCTGAGCCCATGAGCAATGGCGGTAGTGCCTCTGGGAGAGCAGAGGGAAGACGGAAAAAAAGTTAGTGTGCAACAGCAATTGAAGCTGGAGAGAGGAGTGAGAACATGTAAGAGAAACAACTCTGCAGACCCCCAGGTCAGTGCAGAAGAACGGGAGGACATGCTCCAGGTGCCAGAGCAGAGATTCCCCTGCAGCCTGTAGGGAAGACCATGGTGAGGCAGGTTGTCCCCCTGAAGTCCATGGAGGTCCATGGTGGAGCAGATGCCCACCTGCAGCCTGGGGAGGACCACATGCCGGAGCAGTGGGATGCCTGAAGGAGGCTGGGACCCTGTGGGAAGCCCATGCTGAAGCAGGCTCCTGGCAGGACTTGTGGCCCCATGGAGAGAGGAGCCCAGGCTGGACCAGGTTTTCTGGCAGGACTTGTGACCCCGCAGGGGACCCACGCTGGAATGGTCTGTGCCTGAAGGACTGCAGCCCATGGGAAGGACCTCCGATGGAGAAGTTCATGGAGGACTGTCTCCTGTGGGAGGGACCCTATGCTGGAGCATGGGAAGAGTGTGATCAGTCCTGCCCCTGAGGACGATGAAGCAGCAGACACAAGGTGTGAGAAAGTGACTGTAAACCCCATTCCCCGTCCCCCTGTGCCGCTGGGGTGGGGGGGTAGGTGGAGAAGCCAGGAGTGAAGTTGTGCCCGGGAAGAAGGGAGGGGTGGAGGGAAGGTGTTGTGAGATTTGGTTTTATTTCTCATTACCCTACTTAATTTGATTTATAATAAATTGAGTTAATTATCCCCAAGCTGAGTCCTTTATGCCCGTGATGGTGATTGGTGAATGATCTCTCCCGTCCTTATCTCGACCCACAAGCCTTTTGTTATATTTTTCTCTCCCCTGTCCAGTGAAGGAGGGGGGAGTGATAGAATGGCTTTGGCGGGCACCTGACATCCAGCCAGGGTCAAACCATCACAAAACCAAAAATTAGAACAAAAGGAGGTGAATAGAGGACAAAGAATAGCAGCTACAAATTCCAGCACTACTGGAAAACTCATTGAATATTCTACACATGAATGAAGAAGTGTAAGCTACCTCTCATAAAGAACTAAAGAAATTTGAAGACTTTTTTGATCTTGGAAGGAATTTAACTTTTGAAAGAGATTGGTTTCACAGAAGAATTTTAAGACTGTGGAGAGAAACTTTGGATCCCTTGTAACAGAGCTGAGGCAAAAATGCCAGAGTGGTTGGAATAATTTCAGACAGTTCAATGAATCTCCAATGGGAGTTCAGATAACAGTAGAAATCAAAGACGGAAAAGTGAGACAAGAGTTCTAGAGCACTCTGACCTAAACTTACAAAAAGCCATTAAAATTTATCAAGTTAAAGGGAATAGCAAGACAAAAATTCAAGTTTAGTGACAAGAAAATAACATAAACTGATACCTATATATAAAATATATGAACAGAAAGAGTGAAAAATCTGCATAAGAGTCTGAAAAAATATAATGTGACTGTGTAAGAAGCATCATGAAGGACTGCAGAGACTATGGAAGCACAATGACATGAATTCAGCCTTTTGGAAGCAGTTGTTTTATTTATAAAGATCAAAAGTGTTTTGCCTAAGTTGTCAGACAAAGACTGAAAATACCTGAAAGGAAGGCAGTGTGTCTGTTGTGCAAAGAGCTCTTGGGAACATAGGGCTTTGAACAGAAAATAAACTCTCCTTGTTCATATGATTTACAGGTTAATACAGCTACTGAAGTTGTGGCAAAAGATTTTGTAAGAAAATTGGTCACATTGAGTATAGGTAAGTAGAATTTACATTTACTCTGGAGAATCATGTCTTCTTGGGTCATGTTAAGTGAACTAGATGTGAAAGTTTAGCAATATTTCAGAAAGAAATGTCTTTGGAAATGACAATCTGAGTGGGAAGCACTTACATAGGCAGGAATGAGGGATGTATCTGGGAGGTGGAAAAGTAACAAAGAAGGCATTTGATGTGAGAGTATAGAGGAGGCAAGAGCAGTCACATGTACTTCAGTATGTGGAAAATGCCTACACTGCAGTTCAAAGTGTGACTGTGGGTTGAACAGGTAGCCTGTAGCAGACCATAGCCAAAACAGTCTAGTGGTCCAAGGACTTACTCAAATTCTCAGCTATGTTTTGCAATCTGCATCAAAAACTCTAACATGGAGGCAACCTGCTGACTATAACCAACCAAGGTCATTTGAAGCCTCTAAGGGGTTTCCACATGAGCTCCAAGCACTCTGTTGGCCATCATGCACAGATACCTCACACTATCCTATAAGACTGTTAGCTTATGCTGTTCAAACTCATGCTGTGGGCTTTGGAAGAGGTTGCTGTAAGAGTTTCCTAGTTTTGCTCTTCCAAAAAGAAAGTTGCAATTAAATAATTAAGTACAGAAAAGTAAGTAGATTGGATACTGACTTCCTGGAGAGATAGAACATCTTTGGAATACAGATGTGAAATTCTACTTTATCTTTACTTATCCTGTTCTCTTTTATTAGAGTTGATTAAATTTTGATTAAATGTGAGTGCTGTATGGCTTCCCTGTATTGTTGCATTAACACATGAACTGGCAATTGTGTCCTACTTTGACATGTACCTTAAAAATCGATTAAGGCATGAAAAAGGAAAGGCATTATATGCTATTACAAGGGCTTCATTTTTGCATGGACTGAAAAGTTGCCAAGTTTAAGGAAAGATGAATCTTAAAGTCAGCCTGAGTTTTGTCATTGGCCTTGAACAGAAAAAAAAATATGTTTTTTGTGTTTTCATACCATACCTCCTTAGGACTTCTTTTCTTAATTTTTGTGATACATAGATGCAACTTCTATTACCTATCTTATTATCTGACTGTCTCCTCCAAATATGATTTTTCCAAGTTGCTGAGACATCACTCAGTGATTGTTTACATCACAGTGATTTAATTTGTGGAGTGTCTGAGAACTCCCAAATTTCCATAACCCAACTTTTTCCCAATACCTGCTGACCTCAGTGAAGTTCCCAGTAGACCTGGTACTCTGATTATGCAGGTCAAGAACCTGGACAAATCATTCTGCAGTTTGTTTCCATCTCTCTACCCAGGTTTTCTTTTATGGGTGACGGGAAGAAAAGTGAAGGGTGTCAAGATATGGCTGGGATATACCCCAAGCTATGAAAGGAAACACTTTTGTAATTCTGTCTTGTCCTCTACAGGCAACGTAAAAAGACATACAATGTCAATGACTGCTGAAAAAATACTAGAGGCAGCTTCTAGCATGTGTATTGAGGCTGACATAGTGTTTTATGACACACATATATAGTCCCTGTGGACTAGACCCAAGACATTTATTTCATGTAGGCCACTGATCTAACATTGCAAGACAAAAGAAAACATTTCTTCCCTACTTTTAGTTTTAATTAATGAATACTGGCTTTGGTTTAGATCCACTCATCAGTTCCAGCATCTATAATCCTTTTCATTTGTTCACACATAGTTCAGACAAACACTGCCTTGACATAGCACTAAAGCCATGATGCAGGCTCTGAAGGTCACGGACACCTCTGCTGGAAAGAGCCAAGGTGCCAAAGCCATTGCTGATAAGCAGAAGATGGGGTTTATTATGCGCCATACAACTACATTGTTAAATACCTCCCTGCTTAAAGAATTAAAAGTGAAGTTCTCCCATCTGTTTGTTTTAAAGTGAATATCTAGGTTTTCTTACTTAGATTCCATGTTTAAATATGCCATTGAACACACAGAAACATCCAAAAAGTCAGGCACATACACACACACACTTCCATGTGTGTATAAAATATATAAGTATATGTATTAGTAATATGCTTTATTTTCTCATTAATCAACTCCGGAGAAAATCAGAGAAGAGTTTTTTTGAAAGTTAGATGCTTCTTAAGCTTTGACTTGCTGGAAATTATCCCCAAAGAATGTCTAAACTTATTGGGAGATTAGAGTTATCTGTGATTTTGTGTTCCTGGGTTGTTTTTTCTGGAAGATGAGGAAATTGTTTTGGTTATTTTGGGTGGGGCTGAGAGGTCCAGACCTTTTTGTTTCTGGTTAGTGAAGATCCAAAACCTACAAGAATCATTTTCTCATAGCATTTTTGGCACTTCTATTGCCAGAGCCTGCATCTGAATTCTACTTAAATAATTTTACATCACCTTGGTACCATAGATAGGGCACTAAAGTATGTGCAAGAAGTAACAAGAGAACATTTCTTAATTAAGGAGGTTCCACGATCATTACAAACTACAAAACATTTACAGGCTGCCCTCGGTTGACCTGCAACAGGAAAAGGTAAGGCAACATATCAGTTGACCAGACAGCACACAACTAGGACAATTCTCATTTCTCAGGACCCACGGGGTATGAAAGAGAATAACCCTAAGATCAAATGTTTGCCTGCAACTGGGAAATTCATCCATTATTCCAGAATACAGATAAACTGATGTGAATTCAGTCCCCATAACCCTCATTTGGTTTTGCCCAGTGTTGAGGAATTAAGTGATACAAAGGAAAATTAGATCTCTCCTCTTTTTGTAAAGAAAAGTGAAGCTTGGTCTCTATTCTGTTAAAACTATAAAAATTGAAATGTTATTTACTATTGGTATAGTAAATATCATTGTATAGACAGAGCTATAGTGATGCACATTGTAATGGATGAGCTTATTTCCCCTTCCCCTATGATCATAGGAGCCTGTAAAATAATACATGTGAAAGTATACTTGTTTTCATTCATGACACAAAGAAAGGAGGTGGGGGAAGGAGTCCTGCAGCAAACCATAGGCCCAAGGGGTAAAGCAGGAAACCAAACACAGAGCAAGATCAAAGGATACCTTGGAAGGACCAACAGAACCTGCACTCCAAGCAGTCAAGAAATTGAAGCTGACACAAAGTCAGTTAAATAAAGTGCAGAGCTCATCTGCTGTCGGCAGCAAAGGGTAGTCACTGCTTTATTTCCACTCGTAAACAAATCTGTGTGTCTAACACAGAAATAGAAAAAAGCACAAAGAGTATCCTGTCATTATAAATAAAACTCACTGCTTCACACAAGGGGCTGTGTTTGTACCATGGAAACTCCCAGGTCAGCTTCAGCCGATGCACCAGTGTAGTATTATAAAAATAGCAGAAAGAAGAGCAAATTAACATGGAAGGAAAGGTATGAGTTCTATTGCCAGCAAAAATATCTCAAAAAATTTTAAGTAAAACTCTTATTTATTTCTCAACTTTATCAAAATTTCCCTAAGGAGCCCACTCTAGTGGAGGTTATCAGGAGCAGTAGAAAAGGGGATGGTAATCAATGTCTTCATATTTTAGAGCTCTCACTTGTCTTCATAATTGCATTGAAGCACACATCTGCACTTCTCACTATATATGTGCAAGGTGCGAGGAAGGGAGAAATCTCTGTCCTATTAAAAACATGCCTTTTGGGGCGGAAAGAGTCTAAGTTTGGCTAAACAAGAAAGTGAACAACAAATTGCAAGGTGGCTTGAGCACCCTTAGAAATGTGGAAATGCATAGTTTCTAGTCTTTTCTTCAAGCATTTTTTAAGCATTAATTAATTTCTGTTGAAAACACAAAAGTTCTCAGAGTCGTTAATGCTGGAAGTCACATCCACCCCACCTTAATTTTCCATCTGTTTTGTATCAAGCATCCAGGGTTGTGGTTCTGAAAATTAAACCCCTTTTTTTCAGTTTTCCAGTTCTGTAAGGAGAAGATCCATCTCACTTCTTTATGCATGAAATGGAGATTTAGTAAATACAGCAGGTGGAGATTACAGTACAGGGCAGGTGACAAAATGCAACTTCCAGTTTAAGACGAAATTAAGAATCCTGCAAACTGCAGCATCTTGGTTAGCCCCATGCTGAATATGAAAAGAACCTATAGGGGCTTCTTCAGATATAGGTACATGTACTTAAGAAACTAATATTTAATGAGATTAAGCATCTCCTTGCTTAGTCAGAGCTGGCTGCTAAGGCTCCTTCTGTATAGAGATAGACAGTCACCCTCTTGCAGGTGTCTGGGTCCATTTCTGCTGACTACAGAAATAGTCTCAGTGGCAGTTGAGTCTCAGCACCTATATTTCTGTATCCTAAGTTTAGGTGAGGTGAAATACCCTCTTGTTAAACCAGATTCTTTGACCCAAGCCAGAGTGCCAAAGAGTGAAAGAAAAGAAGTTTGGCAAAATTTTCTCCAGCTTCATGTGAGGTTGAGCTCAACTTGGACTGGACTTTGAGAGAAAGATTTAGGTCATTTACTGACGATATAAACCAGACACACTACTCAGGTTATCTGGAACGAAATAGATAAGTTACCATTGATCACAGTCAAAGATCCTGGTGTGGTATGTCCAAAGCAATGTGACATAGCTGAATCATCAGCATTCATGAAAATCTAACATGGTGGCTATGCCAAGCTACCTGGCAAAGACAGGTTTGTTTTGCCAGTTTTTGTTTAGTTTGCTTCTTTTCCTGCTTCCATAAAGAAAGCAGAGTTTTGGGGGTAAATAGACTTCTTTGCCTGGCTGCAGACCAAAAGAGAGTATACAAAACAGGACTTACAGGCTATTAAGATGATAATTGCTTATAGAACTGTTAGAGCATGACATCATTTCAGACTAGTCCACCTGAGAAATTCAACTTCAGTAAGCCTGAAGAGTGACTGAAATAAATTAGGAGATCTGAAAGATTTAGAATTGCATCAAGCCTAGATGAGCAAGAGGAAGTGAATCAGATAAATACATTAATACACACATGGTGACGGATGAGGCAGATGACATTTTATGCTCCTTTAAACTGACTGATGAAGATCAGACAAATTAGAAATAGCTGTGGACAAGTTCAAGAACGTCTTGTAGCGCGCACTGAAAGGGAATCTTAAGGAGAGGATATCAAGCATATGCATGGAAAGGAGAAAAGAGTCCCTGCGAGAAAATACTGTGGTGCCTTTGAAAGGTTTAGTGGGACATATGAGTCTCTGCAAGGTGAATTGGGACACAGCAGTAATATGGAAAGTCTAACAACAAGAATAAAGATAAGGGCTTTTCAGCAAAGGGAATTAAATTTACACTTTAACATAAAAAATGCTTTGTAAAAAACAGTTTGTGAGAAGTTGTCAGAGAACAGCAAGCTGTGTTAGAAAATGGCAAGACAGTTCATCTAAAGTACCTGGTCCAATCAGTGCTCTCTACAAAAGAAAGCTATATTATGAGAGGAAGTATGACATTATTTGTCCTAGAATCTAACAGAGGTTTAGAAATACTACATAGGAAAAAAAAAACAACCTTATTGGAAGGACATTTTTATTATCATTGGCTAGCTTTATAGACGGATACAGAGGCACGGAGTGTTCTAGTGACTTTTGTCGATCAGCCTGAATATGGAATCCAGATGGCATTTCATTCATAATCAAGTTGTGGCATTTTGGCTCTATTCCTGGATTATCTGAAGTTATGACTTTCTGCTGCACACCAGCTAGGAAGAAAAATATCCCCCCAAAAAGGAGAGCAAATATTGAAGGAAGATAAAATTTACTTTGTTTGAAATGTTTGCCACACTGGAATCCCTTTTTAAGGAATGTACAGGAATTGTGCTTACATCTGCTGCTGTGTTACATTAAGTATAGTGACAGTCAATCCAATAGGCTTTGAATAGTTCCTCTAATGTTTTCCACCTGCAACCTTTGGATTCTTTCTAAGAAAATTCTGATATTATTTTTCTTTGGCTTTTCCACGAACAGCTTAATGGGTCAGTTACTGTACATTTGGAATATAGGCATTCAGGTGAATCAGTACCTTTCTGTGTATGGAGAGGTGGATTAATAGAATTCAGTGCTGCCCACAGAGATTAAACCAGATCATGTGTAGTGGCAGCAAAATAAATACCATATAACAGCAGTTGCAGTAGATGAGACATGGCCTATCTGTCTAGTCATGCAGGAGAAAAGACACTGCAGCATCATGTCAAGGAAGCAAACTCAAGGCATCAATTTACAAAAAAACCCCAACAACTATACGTTTTGAAATATTGTGTTATTTTGTCTTTCTTTTGCTTCTTGAATTAAGATGCTCTCCTTATTCTAAAGACTCACCTACTCTAAGATGAGTTCTGGAAACAATCTGCCCCACACCCTGAGTCTGTTTTCTCTGTTCTGCAGAGCATGAAACTTCTTTTTTTTTTTTTTTTCATATTCATTCTATAAGTTTCCCTGATTAGTATCCAAAGAACGACAGTGAAACAAATCTTCATCTGCATTTTACGAAGTCATGACAGCTTGATATTACTGCAATGGGACATTTCAGAGAGTACTGTGGGGGCACTGTTTTTGCCACTGACACATAATGCAATGGTGTTAGCTATGCAGATCATCAAATTCAGGTAATTATCACTGCCACATGCTTTCCTGAAGATAAAAATATTAAACAGCACCATTTAAAATGCTGGCATGCTTCTGAATATGTCTTTTTAAAACAGCATCTGATTTTCAGATGAATTGCATGAGAATTATGAGACTAGGGAAAATTTCAGTTGCCGGATAAGCTAAAAAAAGTTAGAGGGAAAAAATATTATGAGTACAGAAATGTATTTTATGTTATTGAAAAAAAATATGAAAGATCATGCATTCTTCCCAACCGTATGTTCTGTAACAGCATTTGTTATGGTAAAACATAACTTTTATTTAATGTCTTTTTACTTCAACTTGATACTGGGTCAGTAGTGAATTTCAAAAGCCATTTAAAAAAGAAAAAAGTGAACTTTGTCAAAAATGGTTTAACCTTTGTAGTACTTTATTTTCTGCTCCCTTTTGGGGCTGAAGCTCTTCCCCAGAATTGTCTTGACTTTCTAAATATCTTCAGAATTCATAAAACTGTATTTTTTGAGAATCTGTTATTAACCAGAAATAAAAACAAACACTACCCTATCCATAAATTCAGCAGAGAAGACTGGGGAAACAGTGTACTTGGAACTCTTGAACAGCAGAAATATTTTAGCCATTTAAACACTAATTTAGATGTCCAAATTTATGCATGAATGCATGAAAATCCTGAACATAATCTTCTAAAGTTTTAGTTTGCTAATACTTAAATCCAGATTAAGGAAATTCACTTGTCTAAATATAGCTGGGGTTGCCATATGTCATGTAATGTATGCATATTTCATACTTTGTTTATCCTGGACATTAAATTTGGAACTTATTCTAGATACAGTGGGGATCTCTGGTTAAAGTATTCTAAGTAAGGCTGACAGCAACAATTACCGTAAAGTTCCCACATGATTTTAATAATAATTTTGACAACTTGTATGATCAAGTTGAAATTTTCTATGCTATGTGGCTATTCATAGATGGTTTTGCATGCTTATTTATGTGCATATGTATGCATGTTGTTATTATGAAATCTCCCTGTGACTGATTATAGGTCTTTCCAAAATTAAATTATTTGCTTAGTGAAGAAGATATCTTAGAATTTAGCAGTTGCAATGAGCAAATATTCATCTTGACCCAATGTGCTGAAACATCCTCTGATCTGGATCCAGAGAAAAAAAAGCTGACCAAAAGGCAGAAAAAAGACTTTGTTAATGTGAAGAGTCAACTGATCTGGAGCCGGAGGGGTAGGAAGAAAGCAATTTATCTGGGCTTTGGTGTCATAGAGAATTGCAATGTGTTGGAACACAAAGACAGCCTGGAGGATGCCATGAGGGCAGAGAGGGTACTGCAACTGGGTGTGAAGCCTGGGTTTGAATATGGGAGGCTCAGAAAGGTGTCTGGGACAGCCAGACATTGAGAGCGATGGGGAAGGGGGACAAAAGGAGCAATCTGAACTTCATGGCGTAACGGCAGTTTGAAAAGCAGAAAGGGATGGGAAGAACAGTTCACAGCTTGGTGTTGTAGTCAGCCCTGTGGACACTCATATGTTTTCACGGCCCTGACCTCGGTCAGAATGCCCACTCAGCCTCTGCCCATGACCCAGGAGCCCCATTTCAGCTCAGCCCTGGTCCCCAGTTCCTGTACGGGTTTACCCTCAGCTCCTGGCTCACCCCCCTTCTAGGGCAGCCCCTGACCAGTGGAGCAGCAGAGGTGGAGGCTGTATAAGGAGGTCTCATAAATGGTTATGAATGTGTCAAAAGGACTAAGAGAAAAGACTGTGTCATATTACTCTCGTGTAAAACTGCACCCTCAAAATTAGACAGCAGTTTTCAGCTTATTACTTTGTGCCTCAATATTCCCACCTATACAGCACATTGTTAGTCTTGTTGTGCAGATAAATATATTCATACCTACAAAGCAGACAGATGGTATATTGATGAGAACTGCTGAAAAGCTTGGGAAGAAATAAATGATTCTGTCTTCAAAATAAAAGTTGAATAATATGTAGTAAACATATCATGAAACTGTACTTTGCTTTATGAAGAAAAAAAGGAACATTTAGTAAATGCTCACTAAGCAGGTATTCTCCTTCTGGCAATGAGAAATGCAGTGGGAAATAATTAATAACATACTAAAATGGACATAATTAAAGAAACGTCCTCCCTTAATTCCTTTGCTAGTGTGTATGTCACATATTTACAAGCAGACTGACATAACAGCTTATGTTTTTATTCATAACTTTATGCTTAAAATGGGTAAGTAGATGTTTACATATTGTCCCCTATTTACAGGAGTGTGAAAATTTGCCATCTACTGAATGCAGTGGGAACTGTTCCTCTCTTATGATGAGAACATTGTTACTTAGAGGAACCCCAACCCTCTGTTAGTATGCAAAAACTTCATTCCCTGTGTAAGAAAATCATATTTGGATGATTGGCAAAATATTTTGTTGAGTTGATTATAAAAGAAAATTCATTCTCTTTGGTCACAGTTTCATGTTCTCATTAGACTCATTTGAACAATCCTATAGCTTTGGAGAAACTTCCTCCTCAGTTACCTATTAGAATCATAGAATCATTTAAGTTAGAAAAGACCTTTCAGATTGTCAAGTCCAACTGTTAAACCTAACACTGCCAAGTCCACCACTAAACCATGTCCCTAAGCACCACGTCTACACGTCTTTTAAATACCTCCAGGGATGGTGACTCCACCACTTCCCTGGGCAGCCTGGTCCAATGCTTGACAACCCTCTCGGTGAAGACATTTTTCCTAATATCCAATCTAAACCTCCCCTGGTGCAGCTTGAGGCTGTTTCCTCTCATCCTAGCTCTGAACTTGCATGACAGACCTGCATCAGGATTTGATTTGCCCAGCAGATCATTTGGGCAGCTCTAACAATTGCTTACGTAAAAAATTATTCTCACTTAGTCTGACACAGAAAGGAACACAATGAATTGCCTCACCTTGCTACATCTCACATTTAAGAAATCTGTTCTTCCTCAGGAGTCTTCTGACCTTAACTGAAATGGCTGAAATTACTCAGGCATTTTGTGTTTCATACATTAGCTCTTGTCAGTTGTTTGGTACATATTCCTGAGCCTGTTTAAATAGTCAGAAAAATCATATCAGCTTTCTATAGCCTCAGCTTTTTCTAACAATTGTCATATTATGAACCCCATCTGGTCTAAGAAAGTAGCAGCTGAGTCAAACACCAAATTATCCCTTGGGCTAATTTTATATACCACAAGCACTCAGAGTCTAATCATTACTTGGATGTTTTGGATATGATATATACCTGCTTATATATGGGTAAAATTGACCGTTGTCATTGCTCTAAGTGACTGTTCACTTCACTGTGAAAAATGGGGCTGAGAGTAAAGGCTCTTTGTTTCTCTATGCATGGCTTCAAATTATTGCCATGTTGTATTAAATCCTGAATTTGATAAACAATTGTGATTTATCTCAAATGAATGTAAGGGAACAGGGAAAGCAACAGAACGTTTTATTTCCCATCCTTCTCCTTTGAGGTGCTTGACATCTTGCCTGCTTTCCACTTCTGAACTGCTTTTGTTGACACACAGCCACCTGCTTTTCCTGTTTGTGTCTTTGGGTGTTTGTTTTATTTTTTATTTTTGTTTTTCCTCCTTGAAATTAAACTGTTTGTCAAATGTAATAATGGGTAGAGTCACAATGTAAATAGTTAATGATGCTGTCGTCTTCAGAGGATTTCTCTGGGTGTAATATCCCCAATCTTTATGCAACCATACACTTGACTTGCACATTCCAAAGCCCTTCACAAAGGGCAATGCTGCTGCTTGTCTAAATAGTACATGATTACCTCAGTTAGTTTTGTGGCTGTGGTAATGTTCATTTTATGAGCTCAATCTGGTTCTGAGCCATCTGAACTTGAAATTCCAGATGCCTTATCCCTAGTAGTACCAGCTCATATACTGTGTACACATGTGTGCAAATGCAGGTTGCATTGGAAAGGCTCAGGTTTGTTCTCAAAGTCACACCATGCTTTTCTCCAAACCATATTTGCAAACTTTACAGGAAGAGCATGAGCTGGGGAATAAAGGGGGCTGTTAATAGGAGCCTTACATATTCAACAATACTTCCTTTATTAGAACAGGAAACTACCTTGTCTTAACAATTTCTTTGATCACCACTGAAAAAGTGACTTCTTATGTTATTGTTGCATTGCCATGTGACACACAGAAAACGACAAAGATAATGGGACATGGAAGAAAAGCTACCTTGAACTATTGCTTGTTTACCCAGTAGAACAAAGGAGTAGGTGTTAGAGTTCCTTCATTTACCATAAGTGTGTCTTTGAGCTAGTCAACTCTACCTGCCTGCTAACTTGGGGATAATAAAATACATACCTACCCCACAGGGATGCTGGGATGCTTAATGAACTAATTAGTACTGTTCAGTGCTCTGATGGGAGGTGTTACCTGTACTTTTGTTTAGAGCAGGTGTAGCTAGCACTTTATCTATTGCCTGAGAAAAAAAAAGAGAATTTGCTCCTCATTCCAAGCTTTTCTATTACTTATATCAGTATAAATGCTCTCAAGCCAAGCATCAAAGTGATCACAGTAAGAGTCAGTGACTATAAAGGGGAATAGAATTTGCCTGAAGTGTGTGAGTAATCACACATTTCCATGGATAAGTTTGTGTATGCATTTAGTCATATATCAAAGTATTGTCACTGAGTCTTAAAAAGTCACTGAGTCTTAAAAAGTTACTGCTTTCTATACAGCGCACAAGAACTGCTTTTTCAATGGATATTGCTAGTTCTTAACTGCGGAGGACAGGAAAAGATACAGAAGGTCTGTACTGCAAGCTGCAAGAGGAATTTGGGTAACTAGATGATAATTCCCCTTGTCATGTGGCAAAGACCCTGAGGTCAACCCTTACTTCTTATAATATGATAAAAGGTCTGTAATGGCAAGGAAAGGTCTCAGATTTATCCCTCATGCAAAAAACAATGACTCTAGTGACACATAATGCCCAGGCACAAGCTGGAATATTCATTCAGCATTCAGCCACCTACCGAATCATCACAACCATTACAAATCTCTTCAATTTCTTTGCAGTTCTCTCACAGAGCTCGTTATTATTATTGTTGTGGTTATTATTATTACTATTATTATTGTTATTATGAGGATAACTATTATGCTAGTACCAAGGTTTTGATAAGTTCACTTGACTCTAGGTTCCTAATCTAAGACATGGGTAGGGAAGATCTAGTCAATATGGAGAATGGAGTCTAAGGCATTATTCAGTTCTTCAAATGCAAGTGTCTATTTTAAGGTGAACTGAATTGTTTTCTAGACTTTATTGACTGTTTTGACTAGTATTCTATGGCTAATGCAACAAATCTGTATTACTTGGTCAAACATAAATTTGTAAAATAGATATCTGAAGTCTTGCTCCAGAACTGACTTTCCTCCAGGTGGGAACATATTGCAACAAGTATTATATGAACACTTTTTTCAGTGTAGCCTGATGAATTTGAAATCTGAAGATGAGAACACCGGAGATGCTGAATGTGAGATTGATTCTGTTTCTATTCCAGCCTGTGTAGTCCATAGATAAATAATGAGGCAAAACCTGGTGATAGAAAATCCCTTCTGAAGAGAAAAAGCAGTCTAATGAGTAATGTGTTTAGATAGATATGGTTCACTTCTTCTGTGCTGCACACACTCTGTGAGACATTGAGTTTAAATCCAAGTCCTTAGAATAATTTATGCACCTAACTTTCATTAAATCCTATGTGAACTGTGGGAATACAATTGAAGGCTTTTCCCCTCACTTCCTCTATCATTCAGACCATAATTAGTAAGATAGCGGCTGAAGCAGTGGTATTGCCTCAGTTCTTACCTCATACACTTACATGGATGTTTGAACTCAAATGGTGTTGCAATGGGGCAGAGGAATGTACCTGTTCCACATGAGGATCTCCTTGTTGTTAAGCACAGAAACTAGAAAGGCTTCAAACTGGGATGAGACTGGCCTAGAAGTTGGATCTCTAGAGCGCAAATCTACTTTAATAATCACAAAGTCATTAGGCTTTTTTGGAAAGACCTGCTGTAGGCGCTGACACATCTAGTATAACCATCAGTATTCAGCTGGGAGAGGTCATGCGGGACCCTTTGGCATCCCATGGGGAGAGCAAAGCACTGCCAGGAGAGGTGGAGCTTGCCCGATGCTTGCACCAGCTGCTGGAAGGAGGTGGATATCTCTCTCCACCAACTGCAGAGGAAACCAGGGAGACTATGGACCTGACTCAGAGCCAGGTGGGTTGAATCCAGAGTCAGTAACTCATGTATATACTGACTAATAGCCACAAAAGTTTACTTTGAAGCACAAGGATAACTTCATACAACAGCATGGCAGAGAATGACAAGGTATGGCTAAAGTCCCCTTAAAGACTCTTGCATATTTTTGCTTGGCAAGAGGACTGACAGAAAGCCTTTTGAGTAGGTCTGAGCAGAGTTAATCTCCCACACCTCTCAGATGGTCTGGGCTATGATTGAAAGCACTTTTATAGACATGGACTTGTACAGATAAAGAAATGTATTGATTCCTGTGCCTTCTCCACAGCATGGTAGGCTTCTTACCTGAGACCATTATCCAAAGTACTGTCTGCAATTAATCTTCTGGGCAGTGTGTAATCATCCAAGGTGTACAGGGCTGAGTTTCAACTAGATAATGATACAGAAGGGTGTTGTGGAGGGGGAGGAGAGAGGAACACCAACTTACTTTTAGTTTGCTATACCTATCAGGAAAGAGGCACAAGCAAAGTCTGTTTGGTGTCCAGTGAGGTCAAGGTTTCAGACAGGGTAAAGGACAAAACAGAAGACCTCCAGACTGAGTATTAAAAATGGATGTATGTCTTTTCAATGTATTTGTACAGGAGGGAAGGAAAAAAAAAAAAAAAAGGTGAAACATTCCAGATGCTTGCCTGCAGTAAAGCATTTATGGCAGTTAGTTCCAGTAGGTCATTACTGCATTAATTTGGTGTTTAATTAAATGCCTGTGCAACAGACCATTTATTTGTTATCTAATATTAGCTTTAGTTCTTATCAATTAAATGCTAGCTGAGGGCTTGATTCACTTACGTTTTATGTCCCCTTACACTCTATTTTTTATAAACAAAAAACAAGGACTCTGCGCAGAGGGAAGATTTACACCCCCAAATTTCACAATGTGCATAATGCAATATGCTGAAGTACTTAGGCAGAAGGTACTGAAACAAAGGGAGATTTTTTTTAAGAAAAAGTAACAGGCATTTTGTTTTTAAACAACGAGTGAGAAGCTAACTGAGTTACACAAAAAATGCTTCTTAGGGAGTGTTTCCAATGATAGTCTAAGCTGGATCATGCATATATCTGATTTTCTGTGGGATTTTTTTATTCTAGAAAGTCTTACTCAGAACAATCTGACTTTCCACTGGAACATCTTTCAGGATATACATTCTCCTTGGTCTCTCCCCAAAGCAGAGAAGGCTCTGCTATTTGTTCAGAAGTTGGGCTCCATCTCAGCCTCAACTTCTGCCTTTCATGGGTACTTATTCTCTTGCAGGACTAAAAAAATTCTTAATATTGAAAAGTCACTCATGTTGGAGTTTTTTGTGTTACTTACTGTTCATAATAGTTACACAAACATTGTGTCAAATTGAAGTATTGACCAGAAATGTTATCACAAAGAGTAAAATTTTCAGAACGCTCTGGGTCCAGCTGTTTCCACTGAAAACAGCCAGCTAAAGCAAGTCTTGAGGACTAGTTCAGATCTGTGCTCTTGGTTGGAAGAATCACTAGAAGCGTGCCTCACTAAGCATTCAAAACAGACTCACTATACCTGTCCTTGCAAAATTAGAGCAATTGAATCTCCCATATGTGCACATCTTTCTAGACAGTAGTGTATGTGTAGTCCCACCAGACTGCCTTTGCATACAACACTGAATCTCTCCAAACAGCCCCGGCTGATTTGGTTTGGAGCTTGACTCACCTCATCCAGCATCTGGATTTTAGGGTCAAGCAACTTTGGGTAGCACAAGTGCCACACCTGTAAATGTACAGGACACTACTGATGCTACAAAATCAGGCTGGCCAGAAAAATTCTTGGACTCCATTTCTTACTCAGTCCACTACACTATACTACATAACCTGTTAAGTCCTGAGCATTTGACAGTAATGGCCTATTAATTGGGTGAGGAAGACACTTTAGAAAAGTAATTATTAAATTTTATTATCAGAGTGCACCTTCTTGTAGCAGGAACATTTTTTACACCCAGTTTGGAAGGTATGCTTTGATCTGTAATGCAATCTAAATGAATAGTCAGATCTATCTAGCTATCTTAGAGTCTCAAGAGTGGTGGCCTCTATTTTGGCTGTCTTTCTTCCATGCTGAACACAATTTTAGAATTGAGCCTTTTCTGCTTCTCTTTCCTACAAGTAACTATTTGAATCTTTTCAAATATGTGTTAAATTATACATCTAAAACAAATTTCCTATGGATTTGATAAAATTCATTCATTTTATGAATTTGAAAGTGATTTTCCTCGCAGGCATGGTAAAACCAAGTAAAATCAGATCGTCTCTCTACATCTCAGTGTTATTAAAGGCTGTATTCAGAAGTCAATCATTATAAGATTGTTTATTGCAGTTTTTCACACAGTCACTTAAGAATTACATTTTAAAAAAATGTAATTGAAATTCAGGCTGTATTCTAAACTTGATCATGTACTTCACGTAATGGCTTACAATGACATAGCTAAGTTCAAAATCATATATTGCAGTCCAAGCACTGGAGAAATATGGATAAGGCAAAGCCTTTTGGCTTTTCGATGATAGATTTATCTTCAACATTGCCATCATATTATTATTTTGTTTTCATACAACTGAATTCTTAAACAGTTTGTAAGAAAGCAGTTGATAAAATTAGCCTGTTACAAGTACACACTTGTTTCTGCCTGCAGTTTGCAGGCATATATGGTTGCACAGAAGTCAAAGAGTAAGATCATAATTCAGCACAGGATTTGACCAAAACAAAGCACTTAGTTTCTGTTGACATCAGTGAAGCTGAGAAGCAGGATCACCCTTAGGAGGTAGAAGTTAGCTGGTCTCTGTGGTATTGGAAGGCATTAAATACTGTGGTACTCTGGGAATTACATACTCTACATAGAGTTGAATTGGATCAAATCGAATTGAATCTAATCAACTGGAATAGCAGCCTTGCAGAAAACAGCAGATGTTTACATGATTTGCTCAGCTGAGATCCAAAATCTGAGCCACAACAGTGACTGAGAAACACCAAGCAAGGTCAAATCTTCTGGTTTCTAATAAATTTTTTGTAAGTACAGCCAACACAATTATCAGACCGATGGGGTCCATTTGGTCTACTGAAAGACATCTTTGTGTGGCAGTTAAAAAGGGAGAAAAGAAAGTAGATGAACAAAGGGTGCAGGGAAAAGAGTGCTCTAGGAAAAAGGACTCACAAAGCAAAAGTGATAAGACAAGTGGGACTGAAGTGGAGAGATTTGGGGTAACAAAAAAGTGGATCTCTGGGTCTGAAAAATGTGGGGAACAGAGAAGAAAGTTCAGGAATAGATGTAGAGAACAGGCTAAAAGAGGAAAGATGAAAATCTCCCACATTATACAGTGCTGTTAGAATATACGATCATAAATGTAGAAAGCTGGAATGAAATGCAAAAGGAAGTCTGAGCCCTCATTCTCCCCTCCAATGCAAACTCACACAGGAGCAGACAGAACCACACACAAGGCAAAGTTAATACAGAGGACAGACTGCACAAAGACAACATTTCAATAGTAGAATGAGTGGGAGACCTCAAAAACAGGGGGGAAAAAAATGAAGACACTTTGTAGAAGGAGCTGAATGCTCTACATTAAAGGGGGCTGAGAGAGTGAAAAAGCCCTTTACTTCATCTGATGAAAGTCCCTAGTGAAACAGATGCAGTGAGGAAGGGAATATATGCTCCAATTAAGGTCTGACATGAAAGGACCAACACATCTCCCTTGTGAGCACATCCAAAAGGCAAGGTGAAAACATTCTAGGGATGGAAGTTCAAGGGGGTCTAGTGTGTCGAATCTCATTAGGTCCAGATGGGTATCAAACTGGTGAATGTTTTCAGAATTATCTGTGTCAAAAATGTTGACAATTCTATGAACTAGTGACCCTTTTTCTTCCGTGCACTGAGTATAATGTTATCTTCCTATCCCATTTGCTGCTTTGACTTTGGTCTTTCTTGTAAATCCTTACTATGGGGTTGTTAATACACCTTAAACCCTGACTGTACAATCCCAGTGGATTTCAGACACTAGATTTTTACTATGAGGTAAAGTAATGGAATTTAATGCTCACCTCACACACCTACTTCCCAACAAAACTTCTGCTTGTTCTTCACATACATGAGCTGAGCTAATTAGCTGCTTCCAGTGAAATAAATAAATAAACATATGCCCCACTTCTGTGAAAGAAGTCAATGAAGGGAGCAAGCTGAAACTTGTAACTGGAGAACTGGAGCTCTCCAGGCAGAAGTGGAATTTAACTTCCTTCAACAACTTGAACTTTTTAAGACTGGTGAAGTTTTGCCGTTAGGCAAAACAGCAGATAAAGAAAATAAGTTTATTTCTCAAAATCAGGGAAATGAATAGCATACAAATATTGTCAGTACAAGGACTGTCATTTGAATCCCCTGTAAACAGAAGGAATGAAACATGAATGACTTTTGCATCACATTTTATTTGCACAAAGTTGTACCATGTATAATTCAGAGTGGTCTGCTGGTCTTAATTGATCAGTCTTCAGTAAAGTGCCACACAACATTTGTGCTCTCTGTAATGGGTAGCTTGAGTTGAGATTTCATCCCCACTCCATGGTCCCGGATCCCTAAAAGCCCTCATCTGAGAAACCTGACAGCTCAGGTATGAAGCCACTGAAAAGCAGATTAGCTCCATTGTCCTTCTTTCTTTATCAACATTAATTTTCCTTTCCAGAGGTGAAGGGGGAGAGCTATGTAGATGAATACATCAAAGACTGAGTTATTCAGATATCAATATTTATAACAGGCGTGATAATATCTATAAAAGAAAAAGGAAATATAGCATGTCTCCCACCTTTCCCTGGAAATGCGTTTCAAACTTCTTATCTCACTTCCCATCTAACTGGTTTTAAAGAAAGCAAGCACATATCACTTTGATTTAGGTCAACATTAAAATAAATGGGTAAATAAATAAAGAAATAGTTTGCATGATTTTTTATTTTGCAAGGACTCCTTCCACTGATGAAGAAATCACTATTCCTTGCCAGAAACATTAACAGCACTTTTCTCTCTTGTCCTCACACTCCATGCTCCGTGTGGCTCTCTTGTCCATTTCTCCTTCCCAACTCACTTACCACCAGTGCTTTATCATCAGCCCTGTTATTCCAAGAGCAGTGGCCCATAAAACGAAGATAACAAGTCCCAACTCCCAGCAAGCTTTTCCTTGTCAATGAGAGATTAAAAATAACAGTCAGGGGCTATGCAATGATATTTGCAGCTAACTTTAAAATTTTCATGCAGAGCATCTGAGAATTTTTACCCCTTTCTAATCTTCTGCAGTAGCTTGAATTTCCCCTCACTAGGTTTCATTGCGGAGAGGACAAAAAGGTGGCATATGGCTTTTCTGCTCAGAAAATGTATCATTAAAATAGGTATGCAGGTTATCATATTGGTGTAGCTCCCTGCATAGGCAGATTGAAAGGATTTTAGCTAAGCTCTAAAGTTAGGAGTATGAAATGTTCACTCTGTCACTTCAGTGTTTCCTTACATAAACCACCATGCAGACTCACAAAAAAGGTGAGGAAAATGAAAATTCCAACTACAGGCCAGTCCACATCCCTTTCCCATAGGTTTCTATGAAAGCAAGCATATAAATGTACGTTATTGGTATAATAGTGTTGCAATGTCTCTTCAGCTTTGTCCATCTGTTAAGAAATAAGAAAGGACATGTCTTTTCTGACATCCTCCTTTGAAGTAATTTCTCTTCAACTTTAAAAACCTCTCTCAGATCAGACACATGTTTGGCAAGACTTCCATAATCCTCTACCTGCTAAAAGCTCTTAAAAATTCTCATAGTTTATGACTAAATTCAGACCAAATCCCAGTCTGTTATTCACTCTCCCTCAAAACCCAGTGTAGGCATCACATTAACTTCAGTGGTCCCCAGAGAAGATTATTGATTCGTAGATTTGCCAGGGCATATTCAGACTGACTCAACATTTGACTGCAAATTGTTCAGATCTCAGTACAAGCATTGAGTTATCTTGATAGAACTATTTAACACACCGTTTCTAAGCAACTTTTCTGCTTAAATCCTGGGTATTCCAATTTTCCACAGTTAACCAGTCACCTTAGTTTTTAAAGAAACAAACACAGCAGGGTAGTGGGGGGAAAGAAGGGGAAGGAGAAGGAGAAGAAAAAGTAAAAGAAGAAGAAGAAGAAGAAGAAGAAGAAGAAGAAGAAGAAGAAGAAGAATTGAAGGCTACTCTGCAGCACTAGAGATGATTAGATAAAGGACGTAACAATTTCAGCAAATACTATTTCTTCATTTAAATAGGTGTCCCTTTCACTGTTAGAATTACAAGCATTTGACTTAGGCACTGACAGAAGGTCAGAGGTAGCTCCTGACTTTTTCTAACTACAATAACTAGCAAAATTTACAACCACACCTTTCTGCAAGTGTTGACAAGTACTGGCCAACCATATATGACTATGCTTTTTAAAAATAAAGCTCTTACAATGTTTCACAAATCATCTTCCAATTTTGGATGAAACATCAGTCATTCACTGATCTCAAGTTGAGCTACTTTCTGCTGGTCCAAACAGCTGATATGTGGCTCACAATATCTTCATCTAACTCAGATAAACACCACATTCCCAGCAGAATTTTACCACTGAATGTTAGGGATTGATTCAATAAGGATCAGCAATCTAGATCAATTGCTAGAAAGGGCAACTTGTATTTATGACTGTTCAATAAACACATTATTTTGAAAAGGTATGATGAAATACAGAAATGTACTTGGTGGGTTTTTTTTAAGAATCAGAATCATAAAATCTAAGTTTTATTTCTGTTCTCTCTATGCAGAATTGGACTTGTGCAAGTCAGAATGAAGATGAACACTAGCAAGCTACTTTACTCAACCCCTACCTAACACTGAAGAATAAAGACATGTCGTTGCTGCGCCAAGTATCAATCCTCAGGCTGCAGATGGCTTAAGCAAAAAGCTCCCTTCTGGATTTTCAGCTCTGTATTTCATACCTGGATGTTTTATATTAGTCTAAACTTGAACCAGAAATCCGTAAAGAGCAACAGTTTGGATGAGCAATGGGGTTCAATGAGGACCTTTAATTTGGTCAATGGTCTGCAAACAAATTCTATAATAACATAAAGAGCAAAATATTTTGTGCACCTCCATACTGAGATATCACCTCGCTCTCCCGAAGTATTGCTTTTCCACATAGCCGGTGTGTATAGGTTACTGAAGCACCAAGAAAATTAGATGGTGGCCATATCCAGAACTTCAAGTGACACAGTATACTCAAAATTGTTCTGATAAGACAAAAGTTCCCTCAATGATTGATTGACAATGTCTCTTTTTCTTATCTTCTCAAGGGGAAAATAAGGACAGACTGATACACAAAACAGAAAATCAGAAATGCAGAAGAATGACAGACATTCAGCTGGCAAACTAGGTCTGTCATAGCCAAGGATACAGCCCCAGGCTTGGGTTAACTTTATGGTCTACATCAAATAACATTGCTGTCATGGAGGCACGTGCTTTTAACTGTCATGAATCATACACAGACGTGATGCTCAGGTGAAGTGACTTGTAAACACTTATCTGTGACTGAGCTTTCTTACTGTTGATGGATAGCGCAAAGAATAACAATAAAGCCTTCTTCTGTTTTATCTAGGATTGAGTGGAATTACTGCAAGGCTATATTTCCAAAATATACAGGGAGAGATTCCACTGAAGGTGAAATTAACAAAGGCTCCCCTTTATTTTGCTGTGTATTTTTGTTACATTTCAATGAAGAAAAGTCATGGCTAATTGCAAGGAGAGCAAGAAGAAACAATGTGAGAAGGTAGTCTCAAACTGTGGTTGCATTTAAGTAGAGAAGTGAGATCAGGCTCATTTGAGAATGCTAATCAGAATTTTAAAAATAATTAAATAAAAACCAAACAGAAATATTGATGCCCAACCTGAAATAATCTAATAATCAGGGTAGTTGCTTGAATGTGAAAGACTTAGCCTCAGATCCCTGCATATTATTAGATCCCTGTGCTATTTGCTATTGAAGAACTTGAACCTTCTGTAAGATTTTAAGCAAGCATCTTCATGCAACCTATGATTTTTCATGTATAGACTCCTTGGACATCAACCAGGTTCCCAGTGTGGATCTTGAAAATCTTCTGACTCTCTTTCTTCTCATGTTTTATTGGATTGACATTTTGTGTTAGCAAGTTCTTTTGACCTGCTCAATGTGAAATATGTAGGGTGGGGAAGAGATTTTCCTAGATCGCTTGTTAAAATCAAACTAAATCGTGTCCAGGCAACTAGAAACCTTGAAACATGCGATGATAAGGTCAAAGAAACTCAGCACTGTTGTGAAAACATTTATTCATCTGTGGTTGCTAAACACTGATGTAAAAGAAGAACCTTAATGAATTATTTCAACCTTCATTCATCTTTTAGGTTGAACTCAGATGACCACTGTTTCTGGAGTTCAACCAGAACACATAAATTAAAGACACTTCTGCCCAATACCCAGCTGCTTCTTCGAGTGACAGAAGTCTGGGGCTTTGCTGTGTTGAACACTGGCAGATGAAAACACTCAAGAGAGGGAGCCAGGTTTCCCAAATTCCATTACCACTTTTGCTGTAGACTTATATGTGAATTTGGGTTATCCCTTCTAAAATGTATTATTTGCTCTTTAGCAACCTAAATGGTTTCTTAATGAAGTTAATTAATGTTCCAGGCAGATATTTAGCTCCAGATTAAACTCCTTATATTTTGGTGTCTAAATCATGCTCTTGTGTCAATGAATGGTTTGAAGGTACAAATCTTTTACCCAAGTGTCAGCACCTCATGACATTTTAAACTCATCCCCTGCCTCCTTCCCCCAGCCTCTTGCTGCCTTTCCAGAAGGGCATTAATCTCCTTTAGATATGGCATTGGTGAAAGTCACATGCATGTGTCCTAAAGAATAAGGGGTATTAGAAATTGCTTTAGGTGACTATGCATAGGCAACTAAATCTTCTTCCCAGTGTTTAGCTATCTTGACCTACATTCAATTATACTGAGCAAGACTGCTGCCAGAAAACTCCTGTAAGGTTTAAAAAAAGGTACCTCCCCCATTATTTGACAGATGTAAGGACAGAGGAGCTAAGGTTATTAACTTGCTTAAAGAACTTAGTTGTCTGTACACTTTTAAGGCTGTAAAACTAGAAGTCTGTGATGAAACTAAGATTTTCAGGCAGGTCTTCCATGGTGCTGTCCAACCATGTTCTACCTGAAGGGATACATGGTCACATAGCACTGAAGTCAATGGAGATTTACACCAGGGCACATAGCTGGCTCTTTGTTTCTGTGGTAATTTTGGCATCCAAGTGAAGGACTGTTATTATGGCATTATTTGAGACCAACCGTTTTTCCCTTAAAAAAAAAAAAAGCCAAAGTAAAACAAAATATTACCTCTTTATTGCTAAATCTCTTTGAAAGTGAAAAGTATTGATTATTTTATCATTTTTGCTGGCAGATAAGAAGAATCTGGCCAGACAGTAATTCAAAGTATTACTGGGTTTGTGCAGAAATTTATTGTATTTCTGACAATGAGATACTTAGAGATCTACAGGGATTTGTTAGGGTTTTATTGAAAAAACCCTTGGGGTGCAAGTTGGTGTAGAAGCTTGTTCTTTTTGCAGGAAATCCCAGAATAGAAACAGTCATAAAGCACTGTGCTGAAAAATATTTTGGGAAGGAACACCATACACTCAGAAACTTCCCTCAGTGGTAAAAATCTGAACTATAGGGAGTGGAAGGAGCACAGCTACCAAAATACAGAGCAGGGCTGGATTTTGGGTCCTGCCATTCATCTCTTGGTGCTTTTGGAAAATGCATGTAGTCTCTCTGTTTAGTGGTTTACTTCCTCAAGAAGAAAGGGTATTTCTTTTATGGCAACCTTAGGAACAGAGCTGTGATCTTTGAGTGGAAACCTTTAAGTATTCCTCTCCCAGGCTGGACTAGTGTTCTTTGAAAGCAAAATGCTGGAAGAAGGGATGATTATGCATGCGTGTGTTTGTGTGTGTGTGTGTGTAAGAGAGAGGAAGAGAAGCAAGCTTAGAAGAGCAGATAACCTCTAGATCAGACACTCAATTTTAGGCTTAACCCCTTCAACAGAGATTGTTCTCTGATGTGCAGCAAAAGAAATAGGTCCAAGCAGGGACGTAAGAGCACCCACCAGACACCTGCTAGCTGTTAGCTTAGATCGTGTGATGTTTCATTGGAACTTGCCTTCCACCATTCCCAGGTGATGGGACGTGTAGCGATACAAAGCTATTGAGTGTCAAGGACCAGCCCCAAATGTTACAAAACAAATATAAAAATACAGAACCATGCTTTATGACATGCAGGGTTTCACAGTCAAATATTCCATTGCAGATTTGAGCAGCACAATATAATTTAAGTATATGAGCATCTGCCTAGCCCTTATTTATCCATTCAGTGTCCTGTCTTCTTTCAGATTCTTCTCCCCATCCAGTTTTTAATATTTGGAATAATTTTTATGTTTGGCAGCAGCAGATGGATCCTAAATACCTGTAAAGTCATTAGTTTAATAACACAATTGGTAAGTACAGTCATTCTCAGTGAAGGGCAACTGTTACAATTATCTCACTAATTTCACTGTGTAAATGCATTGTGTCAGGGAAAACATCTGAAAATCATTTAATACATTTGAATATCATATTCATTATCAATAATACAAGTGACGAGTGTCCTTACTTCTTGGTGTACACATAAATAACAAAGAAAAAAAAAATAAAGTAAGAAAAAAACCCAATGCCAAACTAAAAACAATCCCCCCTCCAAAAGTCTTGACTTTTAAAAATTAATTATAAAATCAGGTGATGAAGAAAATTAATCCAAACTGAATTGAATTTGAATGCTGTCAGATGGAGTAAAAAGTGCCCTAGGTATATAAACAAGCTTTGGTAATAAATAACAATGTAGCAAGCCAAGGGGAAAGTGTTTATAAAAGGGATTTGTGTTTGGTGCATTCTCATTTGGCAGCCTCATTAATGATTTAGAAGAAGGTGTAAACACCACATTCATGATTTTAGGGAATGCTAGTGTGCTACAAATGCCAATAAGGAGAGACAAGGAAAAAAAGAAAACAAGAAAAGTAATTCTGTGAAGAGTCTGCTTTTCTATGCCACTGTTTCTTGGGCTAAACAGGAACATTTTCTCTTCTCCCATGTTCTTAGATCTTCTTCTATCTTAATTTCCTCAGGATCTGTACAGTTACCCAGAGCCACCTTTACATTTCTTAAATTGTCCTTCTGTAATAATTCAAGTTCCCCCATTTTTTTTCACTTACTTTTTTTGTTGGAGTTGGTCAAATAGCTAAAAACCAGTGTAAAATAAGAACGTACAGACATGTGTGAACTTATCCACCATTGTAATTTGTGTGCTGGGTGATCAGTGAGACTCTGCTTTTTGGTGCACAGATGTCTGTGCACAAATGAGGAAAAAATTCTCAGACAATAAGATCATTGTCAACAGTAAATTATTTCCTATAGCAATCAAAGCATTTGGACAATAATTAAAATGAATGGTTGGAAGTCCTGCAATGGAAATCCAGAAGTCTGAGGTGGAACATACATCTTCCTCAATCTTGATATATGACCTAGTAAACATATAGGGCTGTTTCAACCTCATTTGGACCTGAAAAACTGGTCAACGGGTTCATATCATGCCTTGCTGACTTTTACATAATGGTTGTTGATTAATTGTTAAATGCTCTTCTCTGGAGGGAAACCTTCACTGATTATATGCCAGCTCTTTCTCCAAGGTCTACAGCTATCTGATTTATATAGCTGTGTGAAGCTTTTATTAAAAAAAAAAAAAAAAAAAAAAAAATAATTAATCGTAAATGCTTTTCTTCCTTTGTATTCCCTTCTTTGCCCTTTCCCCTATCCTATACACATACCCTATTGTAGGGTTATTTTAATCTTTGACAGAGACATATGGATCTCACTAGTAAAATTGTTCATTGAATAGCAGAACTGATAAAGAGCAATGTTCCCTGGACCACGTCGCTTTGCCAGACTTACTCTTTCCT
This sequence comes from Elanus axillaris, assembly GCA_026212715.1. NCBI lineage: Eukaryota > Metazoa > Chordata > Aves > Accipitriformes > Accipitridae > Elanus > Elanus axillaris. The sequence goes on along the minus strand of JANZLQ010000079.1, from coordinate 76,560,378 downwards.
GACTGTTCATGACATAGTTCAAAGTACTGGTTATAGTTACCCATCCTCAGAAAAAAGAATCAAAATTAAACCTTAAAATAATTTAGAAAGGGATATTGATCAGATTACAGATAAGGGCTGAGATGAAGGACTAGGGTAGAAAAACTTGATCCTTCTGTCATGTCTCTTTAATGGCACTACAGATTTGTACTCCTCTGTCAGGGCCTGCTCAAAAGCACACTGAAGTCAATGGAAAGAGTCCTATTAATATTGATAATTGCTTTTAGATGTGACTGAAGCAGTATGGAAGGGTAAAAATGGTCCCTAGTCGCTGCTGCAACCTAACTGCTGTTTCTAGATGATGATGGTTGCTGCTTAATCTAATTCTTATCTTAAACCAGCAAAATCTCTGCCCATCCAGCAGCTTTCTCTCTTTCAGAATCTGTTCCTACTCTAACTGCACTCCTATACAAGCATTAAACTCATCACTAAACTCTGCTGCTTCTCTCTCTTACCTAACTGACCAAAAATTACTTTTCTGTCTGTGCTGATTTATTTTCCACTTTTAGCTAAAGAACTTATCTTCCTTTCTGCTTCTGTGCTAGCACTTCTTCTTGCCTGCTTCTTTTAATTATTTCCTAGTCTTTCTGCATGGATCTTTATTTCTCACCTGCAAAATTTTCTCACCTCTGCCCAGGCTTCTCAACTCTCTACCACATATTTACACTACAGACTGCAATGTTCTCCTTGTTCAGGTGTGACCCTAGCACTGCTGTTTTGCTGACCCTCCAAACACTGTAGAAATACCTTTTTTCAAAGATAAACCTCCCAGGTCTCTGTGCATTTTTCCTCATATATATATTTTTCCTCATGTGTATATATATACACACACTCATATACATATGTGTATGCATATACATCCTCATACGCCCCACCCCCACAAAATTTGGAATTCTTAGTGGATATTTCAAAGTAGTGGAGAATTTTTAGTTTTTTTGATGGACAAGCTTTTTACTGAAATGTTTCAAGTCAAACTGGAGAAACATTAGGAAATATGCTATAGGCTCCTACTCTGATTTTAAGGTGTGTGGATCTAGGAATGGAATAAAAGACCTGTAGCATCTTTTAGTTTATGTGAGCCTATGGTTATGCTACTGGCTGTGTCCATCCAGATTACATGTACAGAGAACTAATGCAAAAAGGGACCTTATGACATATCTTCCTTCTGAACAAGAAATAAGCTCTTTTTGTTTATCAGCCTTCAAGGATATATATTTGTTTTGAACCTTGTATGCCCTTTTGTTTGATACTTGAAGGACTTACTAAGTATTGAGCATAGATTTTACTGCTTCAGAATTAAAAACTTATTTTACTTGAGCAAAAGAACAGTCAAATCCTAAGCCTTTTTAGTAAAGGGATTGAAAAACCTGCTGAAGAGCTCTTGTTTAGCTTGTGTAGAATTATGTGTTATCTAATCATTTTCCTTAGGTTGCCATGAAGTTCAGAATTTAGTCCTGTGTTTATTTACCTGCTGTTTCATATTTCAGGTTGCATATGAAAAGCCTTAGAGGTTCATGAGAGGACTTGGAAGCTCAGTAATAATTGTTCCCTGCTATTGGGTTCAGAGGGCGGACTGGTGACAACCACGGTCTTCCTTCAGGCTTACGCTAGTATGCCCTGCTCTTCCGAGGAAGGCCCAGTTGAAGTGTCACTGGATACTACTCTTGGTATTGGGAATTGCTGGTCTGCTTGCTCTTCATGGTGCTAAGCTCCGAGACCACCAGGCTCAAAGTGTCAGGAATGAGCTACATCTGCCAAGGTAAAGATCTTGTCCTACCCAGCTGCCGCACTCTTATAGTCTTTGTGAGGAGTAGCCAGGGATGTGAGGTGGGGAATCACATTTGGCTGGAGGATGCACGAAACACCCAGAGGCTGCAGACATGTTTGTCACACAACGGAGGAGGTATTCCCCATCTCCTTCTCTTAATGATGTAGCTCGCTGACAGCAGAACATCTTGACCAGCCTGTAGAGCTTCCCAGGAGGGTTCTCAAGAAGCACAACTTTCCTCAGTAGGCTAAGGAACAGCCACTGCCAGCTTGCAGGTCAGAAACCAAGCAATCCTCTTGGAGGCAGGTAAAGTTTCTCTTGTCCACTAGCACTGATACCTGCGTCATCAGTGTTTTTCCATCACCAGGGTATCCTCACCTTATGTTATGCTGGTTAATGGAAAGTTGACTGTAATGGTGTCTTTATTTTTGTTGTTAGAATAAGCACTTAGACCTCTACAAGCTTTTAGCTGAGGATCTCTGTAGTCATCAGAAACCTCTTCCAGTGAAATAAGGAAGCCTAATTGCAGACTGGGAAAATGAATCACTGGCCTACTTAAGTGACCTACTAAAGAAAATATGGCAAGACAGTCACAGAGCCAATAACAGAACCTGGGAGTGGCGGTCACCTTTCCTAATCATTTGAAACAGTCCAGGAAAGGTGAAAGATTGTATTTTATGGAACAAATTAAGACTGAGCTTTATATATTTAGGAAGAGCATTTTAGGATGTGGTGCCTGACACAGCAGGAAATTGCATTCAATGGTTTTGGAGGTCCCTACCAAATTTTCCCTGTGACAGGTCATTCCATTATTGCCCACTAAAGACTTTCTTACACCTTTCTCTGAAGCATCCGACACTTAATTCAGAGATAGGATATTGAACTAAATGGATCACTAGTTTGATCTATTATGTCAATTCTTATGTTCTTAGAGATGCAAACAGTATGTAGGGCATAGGTTTTCCTTACCGTACACAAAGTCAAATGTAAATGTACTGACTGTGGTAAGGGAGAGCTGGTTCAGAGATGGGGGAAGCTGTCGATGCTCACACCATTTTGTGGCTGCTCAAGTACTGAAGCAGAAGTTTACTTTGTAGAAGAAAACCCCATGTACACTGTAAATGCTGTTGGCCGTGTGACATCACCATATTCTTCCATGAGCAGAAGTCATTTTCTACAGTGCTTATATTTGATTTCAATTAAAAGAAGACAGCTTGCTTAATCTTTCCTAAAAGTTGATATGTTGTATACCTGAGTGAACTGGCCAATTTCCCTTATAAATTATGTATAAAAATCCACAAATGCATTCTCTCTCAGAAACTCAGAGGAAAATTCAATTTCTCTTTTAGCTTATATTTTTTCATGGTTCTTGGGATATTCATTTCATATTTTCTGCTCATTTTTATGAATGTCTTATTTACTCAAGCTCTTCATAGAGGAAAGTAATGCCATGCATTGCTGATTTTATTACTTTGGACAGTTACAATATCTCTTCAGAACCTAACATGTTAATTGATTTTAAAATTTCTATAAATTTCAGCCATGCTTTAGGATTGTACATACTGATGCCAGGGAGACTTTTTGTATTGTCTTCTATGGCCCTGCTGGAGTTTATCTAGATGTGCATAGCTCTTCTTTTCCTTCTCTCTTCCTAGCAGAGATGTGAAGGGAATAAACTGCCACTGTCCATACTCCTGACTAGGGGCAGTAGCTAGAGTCAAAATCAGACATGTGATCCCAGTCCTACATTCTGTCTTTTGACATCCAGCTAGTATTACTACCTCCCATGATACCCCATATTTCTTGTTGCTTGACAGTGAATCCCTGTTCCAAATAGCTCAGCCGGCCACTAAGCCCCACGGAGCTGCTCACTCACTCCCCCCCAGTGGGATGGGAGAGAGAATCAGAAGGGTAAAAGTGAGAAAACTCGTGGACTGAGATAAAGACAGTTTAATAAGGAAAGCAAAAGCTGCTCATGCAAAAGCAAAACAAACCAAGGAATTCCTTCCCTACTTCCCATGGGCAGGCAGGAGTTCAGCCATCTCCAGGACAGCCGGGCTCCAGCACATGTAACAGAGACTTAGGGAGACAAATGCCATCACTCCCAGCGTCCCCCCCTTCCTTCTTCTCCTTCCCCCAGCTTTATCTGCTGAGCCTGACGTCCTCTGGTCTGGAATATCCCTTGGGTCAGTGGGGTCAGC
>JANZLQ010000079.1:76509916-76531286 GCA_026212715.1 Elanus axillaris | reverse complement strand
CAAGTCCTGCCAGAAAACCTGCTCTGTGGGCTCCTCTCTCCACAGATCTGCAGGTCCTGCCAGGAGCCTGCTCCGGCACGGGCTTCCCACGGGGTCACAGCCTCCTTTGGGAACCCACCTGCTCCGGCGTGGGCTCCTCCACGGGCTGCAGGTGGGCATCTGCTCCACCGTGGACCTCCATAGACTGCAGGGGGACAGCCTGTCTCACCACGGTCTTCACCACGGGCTGCAGGGGAATCTCTGCTCCGGCGCCTGGAGCATGTCCTCCTCCTTCTGCACTGACCTGGGGTCTGCAGGGCTGGTGCTCTCACATGTTCTCACTCCTCTCTCCAGCTGCAATTGCTGCTACACACTATCTTTTCTTCCTTCTTAAATCTGCTCTCCCAGAGACACTACCACTGTCCCTGATGGGCTCGCCCCTGGCCAGCAGTGGGTCCATCTCGGAGCTGCTGGCACTGGCTCCATGGGACACCGGGGAAGTTTCTGGCAGCTTCTCACAGAAGCCACCCCTGTAACCTGCCCCGCTACCAAAACCTTGCAACAGAAACCCAGTACATTCCTTCCATACCTCCACATGCATAGAATAACCTCACACTTTGATTCCCCTGCTCCAAAAAATCTCCAGGCCTTCCCAGATACAGCAGGCTTACTTTACTATATAGAATTGTATACACCCTTGCTGTTATGTTCCCATCTGTTCTTAGGGAAGAACCCACCTTACTACAAGATATAATAATGAGCATCCTCAGGACAGTACGTGTGGTCCTGTCCCAGCAGTTTTCTCCTGGGAGGGCATGTGTAGGTTGTGTTCAACACCCCTGAAGATGGTGATGGTCCTGGCATGGTGAGATGCATTACTGTACCCCTGTGGGAGAAGCTGTTGCGTTTCAAAGCTGTGCATTTTAAATTCCTCAGAAAGAACTTAGCAGAAGAATATTTTTTTTTACCTTGTTGGACAACTGTGGATGGGTCTGCAAAAGAAAAATGATGGGATAACACCAAGGTACTAGAAATAGTTACACTGTGGTATATTCTGACACAAGAACAGTTAAATGGATGGATTCGGGAGATAAAAAGAAAGCAGCAACTCTGAAATATTGTAATTGTTGACACAATATAATGCAGATGTTGGCAAAATACTGTGTTCCTGGGGAGAAGTGAGTCAGTCCACACACCATCTGACCATTTGTTACACCGTGGAAACCTTTGAAGTGCATTCAGTAAAGCAAGCACAGCACTGTTCTAGCTGATTAAGTTGCACCCTGTATTTCAGGCTCTCAAGGCCACAAGACAGAGATGCCAATTTTAACAAAAAGGTTTTTCTGCAGGAAGGAAGCAGGGTATTATTATATATTACATTTCTTGACAAGGCAACTGGAAAAAGTGCCTGCATTCTCTCTGACGAAGTGCCAGCTTGTTGGCTGGGTATGAAATAAAGGGTTGTGAAGGATTTTCTCTGTGTTCGGAGTATCTAGGAACAGCAGGGCACTTTCTCCCCTGTAACGAGGTCCCTTTGTATCATGCTCCAGAATAACCTTTAGGTGGTACCATGAACTGAACAGAAAATAAAGGAAATCAAAGGATGCAACTCCAGTTAGTCCATCAGACAGCTTTGGCTAGGTGGGGGCTTGAACAAAGTCTGTCCATTTTATGGACTGAGAGAATCTGTAGGGTAGGTCCATATGGAGGGGTGCAACACAAATTTCAGCTGTTAGAGTTCTGTAGAAAAATAAAAAATATTTGTATTCTTTTATGCCGAATGAGACTCATAATTTTGGCACTATTGCAGAAGATGGGACACCTCCTTATGCAAATGATTCTTTACATGGGTGGAAGTGTAATAGGAAGGATGACTGAGGATTTCCTTCTACCCTTCAGAAAGCCTCCATAACCTGATGGACAAGGAACTCTCCCAGGAGAAAATCAAATTTGTCTCTCGTTCTTTCTGTGGTGGGTGAAGACTTCAGCTGCTCTGCTCTTCTCAGAAGCAGTTCATGCTTCTCTTCCAGTTTGGTGAAAATCTCACCGCCTTATTTCTAAGTCTTAAAAGTGTACTTTATGCATATTTTCAAGTGGTTATTCTCAGCAGAGAGGGCTCAGAAAATGACTTGAAAACTGAAATAGAGATTTTTACTAACTCATATGATTTTGAGAGCTAAAATCTGCCCCCCCCCATCAAAAAATCTGCCCAGTAAAATGAGCTAAACACTGAGCTATCTCTGAACACCTACTTTCAAAGATTTTTCTTGGGTTTAAGTAAAAGTTATCTTAAAATTATCAAAAGATGAAGAAGGGAATTCTAATTATAATTCTAAAGTATATGTTTTCTTTTAAATATGTACTTGAATTTTTAATTTTGAAAATTAATTATTTCAGCTATGCAATGCATTTTATGAATGATCTTGCTGATGTATTAGGAATATACTGTAAAAATTTTCTTTTAAAATGACTCATAAAATTCTCTTTTTTTAATATAGATTTGTACAGAGCCCACTCTGTGGTAACCATAAAATAAATAAAAATACCTCCCAACAAATAAATAATAATAAACATCACTCATGGTGTTCTCTAAACCTCTAAAGCACTCTGGCCTATAACAATCCTTTTTCCTCTGGCAACTGTTGCTCTAGTGATGCATTTCAATGCACTGAAAGAACAGCTTACTCTTTTGACACATTTTTTTGTAATATCCAGGATTGCTACTGCTTCAGTGGTGTATTATTGTAATACTTTATCAAAACAATGCCTGCCAGGAATTTCTGTCCCAAGAGAAATTTTATATAGTTCTTTTAAATGACAAGAAAGAACGCCCAGTTTATAGAATTTCTCGGCAATCCTCACATAATAATGGACACCACGGAGTCACTGTGGCTAGCAGCTTTTCACTAGGTTATTTTATCACTTCATTATACAGGGGCAACCTGATTTTACAGAAGAGTCACTGAGGAAAAGAGGCTAAATCCTTAATGTCTGGGAACCTTTCTGAGAGCTCAGATTTTTAAGAAGGTGAAACTGGGAATAACCACACTGTTTTTTCACCTCATTATCAAACATGTTCTTCAGGAAGAAGAAGATGGCTTTATCCTAGGACTCTTCCAAATCCAGCTGCTTTTGGCATAGGAACTTCCTTCCCTGGACATGGTTTCTATGAGTGGATTTTTCTTCCATACACTTGAACGTTGTCCCCTTGAACGTGTTGAAATTATTATCCACAACTTCAGTTGGAAAGGAGTTACACAGGTCTTCTCACAACTGGTCTTCTAATTGTGTGAAGAACGAACTCCTACTACATGTTTTGAATCCTGGTCTTGCCGGCTTTATTTGATTACTTTAGCTTTTTTGTTTGGAAGAGGCAATGAACAACCAATCCTTATCTGTGATCATCAAAACTTTCAGGACTTTGTAGGGCTCCGTTATAGGCCCTCTACATCATCCCTTTTCCAAAGTGAAGAGTGTTAGCTCAATTTGTCATCACACCAGTGGAAAATACACTATACATTTTACCACCTCTTACTGTTCTGTGAATCTTTTGACCAGTTCTCATTGTCATTGTGATGAGGGCCGTAGAGATATACACAATATTCAAGACATGGTTGAACCACCTCTGTTTCCAAATGTCTAAACAAATTTTCTGTTTCATTCTTTATTATTTCTTAATGATTTCTTGCATTAGATTTGCTTTTTTTGACCGCTACTGAGCACTGAGCTGACATTTTCATAAAACTTTCTATCATAACCCATAGGTCTCATACATGAACGGTAACGATCACCTCAGAGGAGTGGCATTTAAGAGCCTACATTTAACCTATATTCAAATGATAAAATACCTAACCTGTATGGAAATCTAAGTGGGGAAGGTTTTCACTAGCAAAAACTCTAAAGGCATCACTGGCACCTGAGGGTGTTTCACCGCACATGCCAAGAGGTATCAGCATTTTGGCTCACCCAAGCATCTTGGGGACCTAAATTCATTTGGATCCTGGATGTTAGGCAAATATACCACTTTCTTGGCTGAGTGATTTATTCATATACTGTTTGACAGGAAGGCATTGAATTCAGCACAAGGTAGAGCATCAGCCAATTAAAAAAAAAAAAAAAAAGTTAATTCTAAGAAGTGCCACTTTTACTAAAGTAAGCATAAGCAAAAATTAGGCAGGGGTTGGAGAGTGAGCAGGGTATTAAGATCTCCTCACCTTCAGGTGTACAACTCCACTTTTTCCTCAGGAAAATTACCTAACCTTTAAGAAGAGGCTTAGCTATAGGGACTGAGCAATTGTGCATTTCTCTCACCCCTTACTGTTGGATATGATCTATTGTGCATATGTAACATAGAAAAGAAAAAAAAAGAATTAATGAAAATACACACATATGTATGTATATACCCCTCCATGCATATATAGATACATATCTACCTGCATATTCTTCAGACAGGAAATGGATTCTACAGACCAGTGGAGATCTTTCTAACTTGAAATAAGAAGAATCTCTCTTCCTGCCCCAAAACAGTAGTCCAGTGATGTGCATAACCGTGTCTAATACATTTAAATCTAATCTCAGCAGGTTGCTTTTCATGGCTACTCTAGGTGTATTCTGGAGGCTTAAAACTCCTGCAGATACACAAGGGACTGAAATCCACTGCAGCAGATAAAGCTAGGGGCTGAGATCAAAGGGGCTGCTGTATTAAAAATCCAGAAGCAAAGTTCAAAGCAGTCCTCAGTTCACATACCATAGTCACTTCTATCTGTCCATTTTATGCAACATATGGCAACAGATAGGTATAGTTACATAGGCGCAGGTATAGCTAGGTACAAATGCAGATATAAACATATGCTGAGTTTTGTTGCAGGTATTCTTGGAGAATACACATGGATCAGGTTGCCCTGTTGGACTGCTTAGAAGATATTTTGAAAAGATCCAAGAACTATATATGATGTTCTTTTCTCCTTGAGATGTCATTGGTACACCTTGATATTGCAACCTACAGGTCAGAGGCTCGTGATTAGATTCACCCATCCTAATACTATACCTCTTTTAACATAATGGAAAGTGCTCATGAGGAATAGGTGGCTCCATAGAGTGAGTCAGGTAGTAGATGGCAGAATCTAACCTCAAAGGAGCCAATTTCTCTCCATTGATGGAGGGAGGCATGAACATGTTTCGAAGCGAGCCTCCTTTCCCACAGTTAGACTCCACTGCACTCTGACTAGCTTCCAGTAGCAACTGGTACCAGGGCTGATTATTAAAATGGGTAAAATAGCATGAATATTGATTTTAGGACAACATCATCAAAGCAAACCCAATTTTACAAAAACTGAGGACCCCAAAATCAATAGTAAAGAACTCATGGGTAAGACTGTGGGAGCATGTGGATACAGCATCTCTAAATCTTCACATTGCTTTTGGATGCCTGTCTAAAATATGTTTTTGTTACAAATAATTACTGGGTTCAATACAGATATAATGGGATAAAATGTTATGGCCTATGATGTACAGGAGGTCAGACTAGCTGCTTTAATGTCTCTCTGGTATTACTTTATGAATATATGAATCTATGAAAAATAAGTCAATATTAGGGGGAAATGATGCATTGTAACTAAGTCACTCTACTCTTCTACTTCTAGCAAGTACATTCATAGTTGCCTCCTAGTACTTTTCTGAGGCTCTGGTAGCCTTACCATTGAGTTCAACAGGGGCTAAGAAAGGCTGATGATAAGACCTTTTAAAAATCATGCCCTTAATTAATGTTTCTGAAGTAATTTAAATGTGCATGTACTTCTGGTGATGACTGAGATTCTTTAAGACACTAGAAAACTTGCTTAGCTTTCATAATTTTTTTTTCTTTTCTTTCTTCATTTTTTTTTTAAATTTGGAAAGTGAAAACAAGGTAAAGCTACTGTGTTGTAACTTGCTCCTGACAGACATGATAGCTCAGACTGTCAAGTGACAACACTTGCAAATATTACCTGAACCGTAACATGGTCAAATATTTAAAGAACTGTAAAGTTTCACAGCACATGACTAAATCTCAATAGCAGGTTAATATCATTAAGATATGCTTTACTACTTCCTAATACATACGTGTATGCATATGTATATATATTTCTATGTATTTTCAGGTAGCTTCAGCTGATGTATGCAAGTATATCTTAAAACTGCTTAGGATCAAATCCACTAGTTTTATAACCTTTAAGATCAGTTAATGATTCGAGACACCAAAATGATTATAAAGATCCTACATCTGAGCCATTTAAAGCCTGCCTTAAAACAATTACAACTACACAGCTATTAACAACATGATTGTTTACTTTGCTTCTAGTTATACAGCAATCTCCTGCAAGATGCTGAAGTGATAATCTGTATTTTTCCACATTCCAGCATAGCTACTTTTCATCTTTTTTGAATGGCGTCCTCCTAACATTTTGGACCTCCTCAGTACAAAAACCTGTATCTTCTTAAGACCACTGAACTGCAAAATAATGTCGACATGGGGTCCTTTACAACTGGAAACTGAATAAATTGAGATTCTCAAAAGTCCTGTGGACTATACGAGCTTCCACTCCTGCTAAAATATCAGCTCTAACAATTAATCCAGCTGCTTCAGAAAGATCTGTGAGAAGCACGAATCTCATGAAGTGCTCAACCTGATTTTCTATTCAGAGCAATTGACACAAAGACAGAAAAAACTTTAGAAATACTGTCAGACATTGTGATTATTCCTCCAAAAGAAATCTGCAAAACTCCTGAGGATGCTCACCACTGTTGACAATGTATGTGAACCCAATCTTTAGTGGTTGCCTTCATTACCACGGGAGTACAGGTAAGGGGAACACTGAGTCATAACAGTCAGGCTGAGTCAGTTGTCCAGTTCATGGTTAAAAGAAGCAGATAAAACTTGGTAAAACAACCTTGCATTAGACCAAGTCGCTAAAGCCTCCAAAGCAAACTAAGAGAGAAAAAACAAAGGGCACATCAACATAATGTACATATTGTGAGGATTCTTGAAGGTCAGAGCACGCTCTTTTACTTCTTAGTGACATATAATGCCAATATTTGTCAGACCTTGATGAAGACCAAAGCTCAGTCAGAAAAAAATGCACTGCATGACATTTGTTCTCAGACTTCTACCTTTGAACAGTCTTTATTGTAGGCACCTGGGTATGAACATAGTTTATAGCTAAAAAGAAAAACAAATTCTGGGTTTGGCACTAGGAGGCAGGGAGGGGGCTTCCACGGATATATTTTCATGTGATGGTGAGTTGAAATCCCGGTGAATGAAACAATCATACAAAGAATAGAAGTGCTTTCTCTACATAAGCATAAAAATAAATGGCATGCTTTATCACAATTATCTTTTACTCTGAAAATCAGCTAAAGACTTCATTTAAAAATTATATCCATTTACTTGAATGTCATGTTGATAGAATATAATGAAAAAATTGAAGAATTTCATTTTAACAAGTTATCTAAAAGTAACAGTCTTTCCAAGTCTTTGTCTATCTATAAATCTTCAGGATACAGATCCCCATATAGACATTAATCTATCCAAAGATGCATTCTTTTAAATTATATGGAGAGTTGTTACTTTTCTTCTTTGTTTTGGGGGTTTTTTTTTTGTTTGTTTGTTTGTTTTTGTGTGTGGTTGTGGGTTTTTTTATTTAATTGAGCTAAGGACAGTAAATCACCCCTATGTACTAAACAAATCTTGGACTCTATGTAGAACCAAATATTTTTGTAAGCTGTGAGCATTTGAGTGTACTTGCACCTTGTGAATCTCTTACTAGCAAATGATTGTATTTCAGAAAGCTTTATTGGTTTCCATTTGGTTTTTTTAAAGTCATTTATGTCTATGGAAACTGGTTGCAGAATGACACCTTTTCTAATCTGATGGCCTCCTAAATGTACTGCGAGCACCATCAGTATATTATAGTACAAGCAAAGCAATAAAAAAGTTTAGGTTAAGAACTTTAGTTATTATTTATAGGAGTGACACTAATAAAATAGATACTCGGAATTTATAGATTTTCTTTTTTTTCTATTTCTTGTTAACTTTTTCAGCTCTACTGAGGAAATAAAATAATAGAAGATGACACAAAATGGGTTAAGATATAAAATAAACTAAACTAAATTAAAAATAAATAAATAAAATAAAATCCCTCCTCTATCCAGAAATGGAACAATGTGGAGTCTTAATTCTATTGGAGAAAAACTGTAAAATTTCTAGAAGATTGAAGAAACTTTTGATGTGAACAATGTTCTCAGCATTCTAGTGATCTCAAAACTAAGATGAATCTCCAAGTCCTTTAACCAATATCAAAGAAAGCGTCCTCTCAACCACCATAAACAGAACACATTATTGTTTGGAAAGAGTAGAAATACTTTAGTGCAAGTTGACAAAGATGTTATTTTATTTACTTTTTACTGAAGAAGCATTGTAGCAGGAAGGCCACTTAAGGTAAGCTCAAAGATGCTGGATATGTGAGAAGTGAATGCCAATCCACTTATCAGATCTGTCAGCAAGTTTTGTGAATCATTCAGTTCACAAGCTGCCACCTCAATCTACTTTTTTAGCTCCTCCATGATAATAAATAAACAGACAATATCTTTCTTGGCTGTAAAAACAATTATTAAAAGTAGTACTTCCTTGTCAAACTGATCTAGCATAACTATTTCCCTTTTTAGCCTGTCCATGGAAAAGTGCTGCCTATATGGCCACAGTATTTCTACTTGTGTATAGATATGTGCTTGTAGCTGTCAGGCTTCCATTTCTTAATTTTGGAGCTTATTTCTTAATTTTGGAGCTCATTAGCCACTTTTATCCAAATCTGATCAGGGAGAGGAGTTTGAAAACTTTAATGAAAAGAGTGGGTCTAAAAAGGAGCAAGAAAGTATGAATTACCTCAGCAAATGAAAGCATGCAGAGTATCTTCAGGCCTTCCAAAATTAGAGAGCCCACAGAGAGAAAATTAATACAGATTTCTTAAACAAATGTGGTTACAACCAGAATATGCATTTATCCTTCAATCCAAAAGCAAACAAACCAGTTCAATGTATGTCAGACATGACCTGACATCCAAAGGGAATTGAAGATAAGGTCTTGCTGGTTTGATGCTGCAAGTTCCCTGGCATTTACAAGTGCTCAGCATCTCATGATATTTGGGTGCTTTGTTAGGATTTTGCTGTGAAATTGAAGAGTAAGGCACCTAAAAATGTAATATAGTCCATGTCTATTGTTTTGGGTATAACAGATACCTTTTTATTAGTACTCTAATTAAGAAGCAAGTCTACATCTTATCTCTAGACGCAGTTTGGTAAGTGCATTGAAATGACTATGACAGATGAGCAAGCATGTATGATGGTGATGGTAATTTTTCCAGGTTAATCTCATTTCATCATGAGCCATGATCAGCGTTTTATCATGTCAGTTCAAAAATTATTCACAGGCATGGTAACATGTAACTGACTGATGTCACTCACAGATTTATTGTTTGCCCCCTGCGTCCTATGCTTAGCATTAAAATTTTCCTTTCAACCTTTGAAGCCAAGCAGAGTTGTTCATTACCTTTTGGATGCCACACCAGTTTAATCACATTGATAGAGGGCTATGCAATCAAAGTGACAGTTCAATGATGATTTGCATCATGCCTGACTCATTACTTTGTGAAAGATTTGGCATGCCAATCAATGGAAAATGATGTGCAGTCCCTTGAAAAATGACAGGAATCCATTTTCCACCAATTGGCAAGAGAAGTTCTTGACAGACTTACAAGTTAGGGCCAAAGCCAAATATTATTTGGCACGTCTCTCAGTTTGCTGCCATTCTGCAAATCCTGAGGGTATTTGTCAAAACAGTAACTCTTTTTCTTTAATGTTAAACTCCTTATAGCCTTCAGGATTTCCTTATGTTTTCCAGGAAAGCCCTTGAATGTACAGATGTTCCATGTGTTCATGCTGAATTTTATTATGGCATCGAACACTTCTAAATGAACATCGTCAGTTGATAACATCCTAATAACAGTAATAACATCCTGTGATCATATTGATAACATCCTTGCAGCAGCATCCTTATCTAGTTCTCAAAGCAGTTATGTTCACCCTTCTGCAGAAAGCACCGCACAACTCCATGACACTTCCTTAGGAAGATGTTGGATGGAGCTTTTCCTTTTCAGGACCCACCTGCATCAGCCCAATGTAATGGTCTGCCCCACTGAACACTGGTGTTTGTCACACACTTAACTGATTTAAGGAGGAGCATTCCATCAGGATTTAAGAGAAAACACAGCCTTGTTATAACTTGGAGCACATGGAAAGTGATGGACATTTCACTGAACATCTCAACAGCTGTGAAGACAGGGCCGAGCACTCTGGAGATCCCACATGTAGAATCTGATTCAACTCTGAACGCAGGTATAAATGCTGATTGAGACTTTGTGTTACTCTGGATGATTTTGAAAACCTAACAAGCTGTTTTATATTGGCCTCTAACCCCCAAACTAGGAGACCATGTGAGCTACAAAAGAAAGGGGGATCTGTATCTGTTATTAATTTTAGGATGAGTTCAATGCCTTCTGAAATGTCAGTCTTTGTCCATTGACTTTAGAGACATCCAAAATGACCAGGTTAACCTGTGATTCCATGTTTATTCTTTTAAGCTAGCACAAGTACAAATGCTTCTTCTACAGTGGTCCTAAATATTTGCTTCTCTTTCTGTAATGACAGTTCAGTTCTGGTCATGCAAGTATTTCTGAGTCTGTGCTTACTGGGGAACTAATCTAAAAAAAAATCTGAAAAAATGAATAAAGAAAAAACCATTATTTTTTCTGATGTTGCAACTTGTTCTTTCAGATGGATCAGTGTTCTGCCTGAAGTGGTTTTTAACTCAACAAATAGTCGAGGTAGTGTAATAAGGCAATTGATTGTGGTGTTGGGTCAGGAAAAAAAGAAAATAGAGTGGTGTATCTGAAAACAATATTAATGTTGAAGTGAAATTTATGCTTAGATGAGATACCTAAGTATATATGGTGAGATTAGTTTTTGCCGAGAATTCCTTTCTTTCATCTTTTTTAATGAATATTCTTTTAGTATGAGCACATATAGTGTTTATTTATGCATGTGTTAAGTCTAAAATGGAAAACTATATTCTGTCATTTATATGGGAAAATGATCTGGTAAAATCTGTCTATTACTGGGAAAACTCTTTGTATATATGTATATACAGTCAGCAAAAGGAGCTATATGCACTCTAAATATGATATTTATTAGCATCTCTGATTGACTGTTAAAGCAGTGAGATGTTATTTCCTACTTATATTCACTTGCTGTCATTGGTTCACAAGTCTTTTTTTGAGAGGTAGTATTTTTAGGATGTTGCTCTGCAGTGATGATTTTAAAATAAATACTACCAGGCAGCTTTACAAAACAAGTGAGTAAGGGAAAAACATACTTTTCTCAATTGTAGACAGTTATTGCCATATTACTTTCCAACATAAATAATAGAAAAGAGTCTGAGTTTTGCATTTTAGGCTTGTTATATACATCAATAAATACTATGAAGGCAAACATCTGCAACAATTTTTTTAAAAGAAACTGGAAAAATGCACTAAAAATATTTTAAAAATCTAAGCATTTAAACAAAAATAAGGGGCAAAAAGAACAGAACATTTAAAAGCTTAATAATATTTTTTATCCAAAACACTCATAGCCGATTTAAAAACTTGAAACTGAACCTCTTTGTAAGAAGGAATATAGTTTCAGAAATAAACCTTTCCAGGCCCACAGCGGGTTTCTCTCCTTTTTTTTTTTTTTTTTTCCCAGCTAGATCAAGAGTCCTATTCTCAGAGGTAGCACTGAACCAATCATGTGTAACACAGTTATAAAAATGCACATACAAGTCTAATGTTGACAGTTCTGGTTCAAGTACCCACTTTGCCCAGTTCAAGTCCAGACCCTGAATTTCTATTTCCCACATTCCAACTAACTGCAGGGTTAGTGGGAATTTAAGATACTTAGCTTCTCCCACACTGTGGTTTGTGTCTTTCTTCACAAAAAAAATCTTCAAGACAGCTTGTATTTTCCTGTTAAAAATGTTGAAAATGTCTTTAGGGCAAAAAGCTGTTTCTCGCCTAGCACTTCATATTGATTTATTCAAATATATAGGTCCATTCTGCAAGGGTTCAACTTATACATCATTGGAGATAAATAATACTGCAAAGAGCTTATGGTATAAACAAGCCAGATGAATGGAAAAAAGAAAATATTATCCCTCCATAATAAATGGGAGATTGAAAACAAGCAGCTTGCCTAAGGAAGTCTGGCTGAGTGCTGAACTTGAATCTTTTTATCCAGAATCCTGATTCAATGTCTGCAACACAAAACTGTCATCCCTTGTGCAAAGCCTGTAACCCTAGTTTTGATACACAGTTCAAGGTGATTTTTTTTAAAGAAAAAAACAGAATCAATCTATTCTACTCAGTCTGTCGCTATGGCATTATACAGTGAAATTCTGATTTTGCATATTGGATACATCATATTGTCACTGATCCAGCTTGAGCACTTTTGTTATCTATCCTTTTTACCAGATGATCATAACTTAGTACAGAGGCAATATTTATTGGATGAATGATAACATTCATTAAATCTGACCAGCTTCCCCAAATTTGGGAAGATTCTGTATTTCACATGCCTGACAGGTAGCCATAATGCCATCTTAGTGTGGTGATGTGTATTTATTGCTCAAGCATCACAGAGGACCTATGCGTACATCCAAAGGAAAGCAGGAGAAGAAAAAAACCAAATTCTTTGCATAGTCCAATATGTATTCAGAGATTTATCACCTTCCTTCATATTTTTGGATACATTTGCCAGTACTTTTTCTTCTTCAAGGTCTGAAATGCAAAGGGATAGGCAGCAATGCAGTACTCAAGGACAGAATGTGAGCCGTCCTATTCCCCTATTAGAGAGTAAGGAGTGTTATTATAAACTGTTTCATGTGCTTAGCCAGAATATTTTTGTATTGCCTTGCATAAGCTCCCTTTGTTTCTCCTCTGTAAAAGGGCATCGACAAGCCAGAATCCTCTTAATCCAGTGCTTTAGAATTCCAGCATTCATGCAGTTATGTCTCATTTTATACAAAGGAAAATAAATGGCGACAAATGAATTACAAGGTTGTAAATCAATTGAGTACTTCTGCTGATATCCATCTCAGGGACACTGCGGAACAGCAATGTTAACAGAATGTGGATGAAAATACAGAATATTTGTTAGTGGTAATTCATATTTTCCATCACCACTCTGACAAATGTTTGGAGTGTAGTGCTGTGTCAGCATAATTATTTGGTGTTTGTATTTGAGAGTCATTATCACAAGGGTGGTGTTATTCATATAGAGATTGAATGAAATTTGAATGCTCCTGGAGCCTTAAAAAAATACACAACCTGAGCAGGTTTACTTTTACTCTTGTCCCTGAAACACAAAGTCTTGTAACTTCCCAGAGAAGGTGGAATTTTAATGTTTCTAGGCTACGAATGAAGCCCAAACTTTACTGCTTATTATTAGACCTGTATATGGGGTAATCTATACTCCTCTGACTATGAATCACTACAGCTCCTTCTGTGCCAGGGGTTTCCCAACTCACAGAAGCAGATCCAGAGTTTGGGCTATTCAAAAGATGTATTATAACCATCAACTGTGAATGAACATCACTGCAAACTCTCTCTTCAGCTGTAGCTGACTTCAGTTGCAGTCTATATACAGGGAGACATGCTTAAGATGCGTATATGTTTTTTTCATCTCAGTCTGGGTTTCATTGGATTGGATTGCAGTAACAGAAGTAATGCTTCAAAAAAGGATCCAATTCTTAACACACAAGTGGAAAAAGAAGACCAAGACCCCACCAAACTGAAAAACAAAGACCAGAGTGGCCTCATCAACTGATAGGAAATGCAAGTGGAAAGACATGTCCCTTGCCCTTCCAAAACAAGCAGAGAAGAAATCTCTTCCTGCTAGTCTCACAGGGCATCAGTCTGGCACGTGGAAGAAACTTGGTGTCTCAGTTTGTCTTTGGTGCCTTTGAACTAGTGACTTCATGGCTCTCCATGAGGACTCCCAGCCCCTGGACTGTGCAAACGGTCAGCCCAATCTCCCACCTGGTTGACATTTCAGCTGTATGTACAAGGTGGACAGCTTCAGCAGGAGAAATTGATACTTGGTGCTATCAAAAACCCTACCTTAGCTAGGAAACAATTTTCTTGACATCCCACTGCCATTATTGTGACCATTGGGATGCTTTCTCTGTCAGCATCTTTGTTTACTGCAAGGGGCCCTTCAGGTTGGAAAGGCACAGATGGAAAAGGAGGTGGTGTCATGGGTATTGGATGGCTCAGCGTGGTCAAGCACATGCAGAAACATTGAGCGCACACGTGCAGAGTGGCAGAAGTTGAGCTACTGGGATATAACAACTGTAGTGACAGCATAAGCAAGTATGCTGGTCACTCAGCAACTAGAGCAGAGTTTTGTCAGTCTGTGATCTTTGCGATTGGTATTACTGAACGCCAAAGTCCTTTCTACAAATGTAGCATCTTGGCACAAGAGCTGCATTTCTCAAGAGTGCAATGCATGTGTTTGAAATTATCACTCTACTCTAGCGGTATTTCCTACCTAGTTATGATAGATACTTCCAGCCTGAACTTCACTTTACAATTTTTAGTCTTTTCTTTCTTTGGAAATATAAAAATAATGTTCTATTCTTCACTGAGGTCTACCTGAGACAAGTATTTTAAAGGCGCTGATTTCAGAGGGCAAAGTCAGATAAGCTAACTAATGTTATACTAATTCCAGATATACAAAAGCATACTCAGGTTTGGGATATGAGAATAGACTGTTGACTTCAGAGAGACTTGGGTGCCCCATTGAAATTGAGGCTATAAAATAGAATATATTGTTAACATGACTTTAGTTTAGATTCAGAGTAATTTCCCTTTTGTTCTGTCATTGTTACAAATTTCATTCAGTAAAATCAGTCATGCAGCTATCGGTGGGTGAAGAAGAAAATTGTATTTTAAAATAGAGGATTAAATTAGAAAATAAAAAGTTGCACAGAGGCAATGTAATAATAAAATAATGATATAAAAAACTGAAATAAATAACAGCCAACCAGGAATAGAATTTTAAACCATAATTGGAATTAAAAGAAATAAACAGGTTTTGCCCTTATCTAATCTATCACTTGAGCAGTAATGTGGTCTTTGAATTAAAACATGTAGTTGGATGAGAACAAATCCATCCTTACTGGGACTCCATTAACATCAAGGGTTACACTATGTGGGCTTTGACAGGAATGTGCATAACTATCAGAGGCAGGAATATAAATTCAGTAATGGGCCAAAACCTGTCAATGACACTTTTTCAGTAGCTGGAGCTAGGTCTGAGCATCAGCAACTGTAGACCTGAAAGAAACCTGGAACAAATTGGTGGCATTACTCCTGCGGAAATCTGAATAAATGTAGAGCGATTAAGTAACGTATTACACAGAAAAATCGGTGGCAAAGTTGTGAACAGATCCTAGCTCTGTTACCTGTCATCTGCCTTCTTAAACACAGGAAAACCTGCCTGCTCTTTCGATACCCAGGACAGTTTCTCCCAGCCTCTGTTTGTCTTAGCTATTTAGATTGCTAATCCGGCAGCGCCGGGACTGTCCTTCGCCACGTGTTTGTTCAGCATGTGACACAAACCGCCCCATCTCTGCGGGGGCTTCATGGCTACAGTGCAAATAATGCTAATAATATTAATAATACTACCAATAAGGGTCTGAAAAGCGGTGGTGTAAATATTTGCTTTATAAGCAGTGACAGTGTATGTTACGGATGAAGCTAAGCATTTGAGTCAGGGAAAGCAGGTGTTTGAACTGGGATTTTCCAAGCCTGAAAAGGTGCTGTCCCCACAGTGCCAGGGCATGGCAAACAACACACAGTTTGTAAATACCCAGTGCATTCACCTAATGCTACTAGCTGTGAATATCTACCTCCCTTTCCAATATGAGGGCTACGACAAATTCCCTCTCTAGGGCTTGGCCTATCACCTTTTGCTGCCTCAGTTTCTCTGCCTAAAGGACAGAAGCAACCGTGTTTGTCTGGTGCAGTCAAAAAAAGAAAAGAAATTAATTTGAGCCAGCTGTTTTGCAAATGACTGCATGAATGTGGTTCTGTTAAGTAGAAAATTTTATTAACAGGTGAAAAAAGAACTTTTAATTTACCATCAAAGTAGACCAATTTCTTTAAATCGCATTCAATTACTTCTTGATGGGTAAAGCTCCTTTTTCCATCCCCATCTCTGGATCCTCATCCTTCCCATATCAAAATCCACTCTAATTCTTTTACTATGGAGCTTTAAAAATAAGCTGGGGAGTCATAAAAACTATCCCTCTCCACAGATTCAATAGGCAGCCTAATAGGAAACAATTATCTTGAACAATAAAAAGACCACATAACATTTGGGACATTCATATTTTCATCAGAGATGCACCTCTTCATTGGAAAGTCCTGGGCAAGCCAGCAGACCTGAGTGTTTGTGGCATCTATTTTGCGCTTGCTTTACAGCATCGAAGATCAGAAAGCGTTTTGAGACACAAACTTTTTTGTAAACTAAGCCAGCAACAGAAACAGGAGAGGTTTACTGACTACCCCCTGTTGTTCCATTGTACCCTAGTTTCCATGATACACTCTTAATAAAACAAAAGGGAATCTTCCGATAAAAATATCTCCCCATTTTATAATGTAAAATACAAGCAATTTTATCAGCATTAACGCTGATTGGCTTCCATTAGCCTCTTGCCTTCTAATAAAATTTATGATACCTTTCAGAAGCACAATTTGATAGAAAGTGAAGTGATTACACCCTGCTTAGATATCTCTCCAGCATCTATTCCAACAATAATGCGGTAATTTTATGCATGAAATAGCACAATTGGCATAAATAGTTATAATACTGAGTGCTGTCTAAGGAACCTGGCTTCTGGAAAATTAGAAAGAGCTTCACACTTTTGAAACAGGTAATTAGGATTTCTCTCCATGCTCATAGGAGGCAGACTGGAGTTTCGTTTTATATTTCATGTTTCATTAAAATATATGTGTTAAAAATAAATGTTGAATTTAAAGCTGCACAGATTATGAAAATTAAAGGTACAGCACTGCTGCAGAAGGTAGAGTAAAATAGGCTTTTTTAACTTCTAATTTTGGTTCTGCCAAGAGTTTTAACACTTTCTGACAGGTAAACCAGGCTTCCACTGCTTTCAAAGAGTTTAATTCAGCAATAGCTGCATATGGCTGTGGTTAGCAAGATGGAATTTTATTGATGTGGAGTTATGTCCTGAAAACTAGTCACAACTTTAATTTTTCTCTGCTGAGAAAAGTGGATGGTTAATGATATAGGAAGCTCTTCCAAATTAGTGGTTCCAGGGCACTTCTCCCTGACCTACCTCCTATTTATCATTTGGTTGATCAGGGACTGTCTACAATGCGCTTCACTTTCCAACCCAACCAGCAGTGTCCCCCTTCTTTGGGGAGCATTTCCCACCAGTGATCCTATTCAGCACTTGCTTCAAGCCATGATTTCAGCCTTGCCATGCCAAAGCCTGCTGACGTATTGTGGCTAAGTGAGAAAGATACAAAATTCTTAGTAAGTTGATATTAGAGGGTAAGAGGAAAATAACAGCTTCTTTCCCAAGACTAGGCTTCTACCTCCTTCCTCTCTTATCAGATCAAATCATTCATTGTAACATTGAGGAACTCAGTTCCATTTCCATTTGATATGATTTGAAAATATTCCTCGTAAATCATAATCAACCCTTTCCTCCTTTTTCTAAGCAACTGTAAAAACTTGCAGAGGCTTTATATCGTGAAGTGTCTCAGAGAAACATGTAGATGTTTTTAAAAAATTACTGTTAATAGCATACTCAGGAACTGCATTTTACAAGGATATTTCTTCAACTCTTCAGTGATGTTTACTGAAGGAAATAACATGATAAAAATAATACCACAGATGCTTATTCTAAACAAGAGAAAAAGCAACCCCACAGATCAATAACACTAATTGATAAGGCTTTGAAAACTGCTCCTTAAAAAAAATTCAGTTGAACTCCATGATTTCCTTATTTTCTTTGAACATAGTAAGGGTCTACGCCTTAAACTAGATGGATTTGCAAAGAGATTCTGGTTTAAAAAAATCAGGAAGACACTTTCAGGCAAACAGTTTAAGTTGTGAATTTGGCAAGCGTCAATTAGTTGCTTCAAGCTTTCCTGGAAGAGACAGAAGAGTTCCCCTTAAACACATCAATACACATATTTTATCTTAAAATGTTGAAATGTATTGTTCTGTTTTGAAATAACATTTCATGGTGAAATATGGCTACATTATCACTTTCTAAAGAAAATAAAGAGGCAAACAATTAAAAAAAAACACAAAAAATCCAAACCAAACCCACAGCAAAATAACAAAAGAAATCTCAAAAAACCAAACACCCAAACTCATTCAGAATGAAGACAAAAGTGAATGCTTTGGTTAACCTATATGAAAAGTATAGTTTGACTCAAAATCCCTGTTTATTTTCTCACCCTGTCTCTAAAATTTGTATATTCTGGTGACTCTACCTGTGAAAGATTTTTCTGGCTGCCCTGTGCCTCTTTTACAGGAGCCAGGCTAGCTACAACCCCACTGAAAAACAAGCAAGTTGGGAATGACTGTGGCAGAATTATCACTTAGACCTGCAAAATCAAGGCCTATTCATCATGGTTCAGAGCTTCCCTTTTATGAGGGTGCAAGGTGCATTTCAGTAGACTGATTGGGAGGAAATGTTTCTTAGTTGTAATCTTTTTTTTTTTTTTTTAATGTAGCCAAGGATGGCTTTTTATTCAGGAAAACTTCAGTGAGGAAGGAAAATAACTACCCTTATTGTAATAGACAGGGAGAAAATACTCCCTAAAGAAACCATCATCAATGGGGAAACTTTATTATCATTTCCTTGCCCACACTCAAAATCTGAAAAATCTGACTGAAATTAAGTACCTGTTGTACAAAGAAAAAATCAATGCATTTAAATCAATGACAAAACTGCTTCAGTTCCACTGAAGAGGGAATAGCTCTTCCGCTAGCAGCTGCAATCAAGACAACACTTACCCGAACTGTTCTTGTTCAGTAGAATTTGAAAGAAATTTATTACAATAATATTAAACTATGAAGAAAAGAAGAATTTCTATGTGTATTTCTATGCACATACTTGACTGTGACCTGGTAAGTAAATTATAACACAAGAACCTCCCGACTTTGAAAATGAGAGCAACATTTCATAATGTTGGACTAAAATCCAGTAAAGTAATCTCTTTTTGGTGCGTTAGGTTTCAAAATTTGATTGCTGTTGTGCTCTCACCATCTGTAGGGTCCTCATGGAAAGCAGGAAAGATAAGACCTCAAATGTTAATGTGAACAGAAACAATCAAACTAAAAACTCCCAGAAAATAGCCAACTTTAAAACACTATGAGGGAAAAGAATAAAACAAAGTGTTCAGCTATTCTTCACACATGAGGTAATGGAGAGCAAGAGTTGTTTTTTCCTTCTGCAGTCAGCTATAAAGGTCAAGCATTGCTCGTACTTGTTAATTAATGAACAATAATATACTGTTTTTCAGGTTGTGTTTTTTTCAAATCTCTTTACTTTTTTTGGCTGTTTTGTTGTTGGAGTTTTTTGGTGTTTGTTTGTTTGTGGTTTGGTCGGGGGTTTTGATTTTTTTAACTTCTTTCTCTGTCACATATGCTTCAGCACTGATTTCATCAGTTCTTGGTTGTAGGGAACAGCTTGAAGTGCTGGAGCCTGGCACAGAGCACATCTGTGCCGTGGTCTCTGCAGCTCAGCTTGGAGGGAGACAAGGGTTTCTCTAGACATCGCAGGTTGTACTCCAGACACTCACACTCTGTCCTGCTTGGGACACGGCCAACTTCCACTTAATGCACAGTACCTTTTGGTAATGTGCCACCAAGAGAGACTCCAGAGAATACACAAGAGCGATCTGAATTATTCCTGGGGAATAAATTATTCAGGAGATTTAGCTTTTGTTCCCAAACTCTTCCTGATTACTATGGATGTGATAGCTATGCATAAGTATTTACCAAATAGTTTATACAAACAAATTGCAGCCTATGGATAGTTCGTGAATTATTCACTTCAGCTGTTCATTCTCTGTTATTCTGTAAACTGTGTTGTGTCCCTGAAATCATATGTTCCCTGATTGGATGACTAAAAAATTGCATCTCACTTCTCTCCCAGTGGATAACTGAACTCTTCAGAAGAGGGGAATAACACATAATGAGCAGTAAATAGCAACTCTGCGGTGCAGTGGCACACTAATTTTTTGGGTGACAAAGCTGACTTATAAAGTTCCTTCCCTCCTCAACTCCATACTCCTGTCTTTATCCTTCTTCAGTCACCAAAATTTATCATATTTGCAACTAATTTGGCAGCTACATAATTCTGAATGTGTGCATGTAAAGTGCACTTGCTTCTGAAAGGCTTCAACAGCAGCATTTTGGGGCTAATACTTGCAATTTGAGCACAGGAAACTGAGGCAGCTGTGACCCTGTACCCCTGTAATACAGTATTGCCATTGCTATATTGTTATTATTGTTGCTGTTAATGAAAATTTTTTCTGCATGGTAATATTCTTTGTGCAATTAGACCTGGACTCATAATGATTCTTAGGTTAGACTGTTACTATTTCAATTTTACTGATAATAAATTCTTGACTTTACATACATACATACATACACACATATAAATAAAAGTTGTGTTTCCTGTTTGTCCATAAACAACGTTTTGAGCATAACATAGCTGGGAGCCAATCTCATAACAGAGGCATTTTCAGCTGTATCAGGGGCCATGGGTCAACACAAAAGTGAGAAATGGCACAAGTGTGACAAGGAAATGATGAGTCAGGAGTACTGGGCAAAGGGGAATGGGATCATCCTTTTTGTTGTCTTTCATCACCTTAAACTGGTTGTGAAGCTCATCTTTCAGAGTGATAAATTATAGCTAATGTTGGATGTGAAGCTATGTTACTCTCAGAATCTTGTTTATGGGCAACCAGTAAACATATCTTACATATAAAGTCAAGAGTTTACCACTAGTATAATAAAATCTTAGCTGTCTAATCATTATCAGTCCTGATCTAATTAGCATGGAAAAAGAAAGAAAACTTCTATGCAGAACAAGTTTCAGCACAAAAACACCTTAATGTGGTTTAGATGGTCATACACACATGTCTGAGTTTCTATGTCCTTTTCGTGGTGTTATGCCCACCCGTCTCCTGCTCCGCAGGGTCCCAAGGTCAGT
>JANZLQ010000079.1:76469614-76502523 GCA_026212715.1 Elanus axillaris | reverse complement strand
GTACCATATACATTAAAAAAAAAAAAAAAAAAAAAAAAAGCCGTGGAGGAAGAGTTAAAACAGCAATGTTATGAAGACTGAAATATTGGCAAGTTGGCAACTGATATAGCAGACTTAAATCTACTGTTTCAGCTATAATAAGAACAAATTCAGTAGTCAAAACTGTTTCTATATATTTTAATTCAAAACACAAGTCCAACCTCCACGTCCTTTTTTCCTGGGTTTCTCTTGCCCTGGGCTGGCTCTGAAGCAAGGACTTTTGTTGAGTCTTCCTCCAACCTCCTGCTCCATGAGGCCAGGCTCTGGGTAGCCACCATCCTGCTCGTTTACATCCAGCCCAGCAAATTTATGTGACATCTGTGGTACCGAGATCTCCCCAGGCCCTCAGCACCCACATTGTAAGTCTGATTGACTCTCTTCAGATCACCTCTACAATATGGCTTTTCACATCCATCCATGCAGGGAAAACTCTCACCTCTCCTCTCACCACCTCATATCTCAATTTCTGTAACATCCCTTTTATCTGGGTGAGAATGCTGCAGACAACATTCTTCTTGACTGACAGCTTGGGCTTGTCTCTCTTTTTCCTTCATCTCTTCACCCTCTCCCTGTTGTCTCTCACATCAAGTTCAAAAGACAGTCCTAGCTCAGAAACACTTCTGTACATAATTTCTCACTTGCTGTCAAGAGGTTAATTCTGACCTCCACTTGGCATATGGTGTTTAACCTGCATTATCAGCTTGTGAAATTTTCAATCACTTTGTGCTTTCCACTGTACTTATCCTCATGGGGTTTCACTGGCCTTTCCTATAAACAAGAGCCATAACACCTCTGCGTCTCCTTCAAATTCCTCCTTAAATCTCTTACTTACCATAACACCTTTACAGAAAGCCTGTCAATACATTAACAACAGCAATAACCAGCAGTGTTTTGTTGTTTCCTGTATTCCTAAGGGGCTCTTTAGGTTTTGCCCTTCTCTTGCCCAGTATTTTGGGAGCAGGGGCCATTTTTTGGTTCCCTGCCTGTAAAGTACCTGCCACAGTAACATGCTTCTGTAATTAAAGGTGTCCAAGTCTGTCAATAAAAGAAATAACAATGAACAACTGAGGACTGTCGAGGTTGTTCAGATCAGGCCTTTCCGTGACTATCGGGATAAACTTGATACAGCTTAATATAATGTTCACAGACATGAACACACTGTCTGATCACTGAAATCATGAGGCTCTCCTAAAGGAATGGAGAGAAAACCAAACATAAAGTGCTGACTGAGATGTTGCATGACTAAACTTCTTGCTTGGATACCTTTGATTAGTGGGTAAACTGGGAGAAGCAGCGATCATCCTTAGAGTTTCAGTCCTGCAACTAGATAATCAGGGCAGATCCACCTGAGGGATATAGCCATAAATATTCAATTCATTCACCATTTTCTTGTATTTGCTGAATATCAGAGCATCGCATATCACATCATAGAAGGTATTTTTTTCTGCACTGACTATAGTGCTGGGTATTTTTTTCATATTAAGGAATGTGAAGAAATAGATTTGTTTTCTAAATTCTGCATCTTGATCAAGCCAAATTCAGCTTATGTACAAGGACAGGATTCATTGCCCTCTGTAGGAATCTCCCTAACTTAGACCTGCAGTTAAACCATGAACAATGCAGAAAAGGGATGAGGTTATTCTTATCTGTCTTCCTGCTGAGTCAGACCCCAGCACAGTGCTAGATAGCACTCTGACAGGGGAAATAAAATCTTTGGTATTAGACAAAGCTTTGAGCACTTGGTTTCAGACAGTTAATAGTACTTTTCTTACAAAAATTTGAGCCATCAGCCCTTGTGATTTGACCACTTCAGGAAATACTCTTTCTGAGATGTTGTATAGGTGCACTATAGACTTTGTTTTGGTTGCATACAGGCTTTGTGCTGCTGCTCATACTGCACTATAATTGCTGGGGAAAGGAGGCATTCAGCAGCAGCATCTTTAAGGACTGACTGTTGGTGGTGCTCCCTCCACACTGCAGAAGACTTCCCCATTTCCCAGCATGTCCTTTCAGAAGGCAAGGTAGATTCACAGCAGAACGCACCGGTTCAGCTGGGCACACAGATCTGTCTGCTCTTCCAAAGAAAGTCTGGACTGCAGATCCAGCTATTCCTTTTGAGCACAAGGTGTGTCCTGCCTTCCAATTCTCAAAATACAGAACTGAGAACTTCTTTATTTTCACGGTGGCAGGGGGACAATAACAGAAAGAGATCCCAGTGTGGGCATGGGTGACTTCTGACCCATGCCAAGAACGTGCTTCTAGCCCTGTCTAGTTTGTCAGGCACGTAACCCCCAAAAAGATGGGGTACCTCTTTGTGTTCCTTTAAAACAAATGCTTGGTCACTCAGAGACGAACCCTCAAAGGTGCCAGCCCAGTGGCAATATATGTCCTTGTGAAATAATGGAGTGTTTGTTTTACCTCCAAAGGCATTGCTTTCTTAGTCTCCTAGCTACATTATAGTTAACCTCTTGAGTGAGCTGCAGTTGGTGTCAGCTATAATAATATGCAGGGGTTATATATACATATGTCCATCTATATATGTTAAAGTTATTGTTATTTCTACATTACCATACTGAGCAGTTACTCTTTCGGGTTTTTTTCCCCTTCTTCTTCCTTAACGGCAGAGATTTTTTAGCATATATGACACACAATTTGGTAAAAGTCAAAGCAGGACAGCATTGTTGAGGCAAAGTGATAGCAGTATGTGCTGAGCCTAAGGCTACAGCCAGAAAGCAGCTGTCAGTGGACGAGTAATAGATACCATTGGAAGACAGAAAGTCCACACAGTTACAAGAAGTGGCACATTTCTCGCATATAGTAACAAATAAAAATGGCCAGGAACTGTGAAGCTTAGTTCCCTAACCCCCCGGCTTTTAATTCACAGATTTAATCCAGTTCTTTTCCAAACCCTAATTGCTTCTTATTAGTAAAATTGAATTTATAACTGTCTAAGCAACGTTTCTTTAGGCTACTAACTACACTTTTAGGTTTCTACATGAAAATGAGAAGCAGGTTTGGATGGTATCTTCATATTCAAGGTCAAGTTTTGTGCCAACACTGAACTTTTTGAAATGAGAAAGAGTTCTCACTCCTAACTTTGTCATTAATTTTCTTAATATCTCTCATTCGTGGCTTTTAGCTGAGAGCTGAAGCAAAATAACCCACATAGCAAGATAGCAATAAATTCTCATTGCATTTCTATGACGAGCTGATAGAAAGAGTGAAGGGATGGCACTCTACCCCTCTGAGTTTCACCTGCCACAAATGCACAAAAGCTGCAAATTTTCATGTTGATCTAGCAGGTACAAAGGCAGAAGGACTGGGAGAACACATTTGTGTTTACTGAGCAGTCTTTGCACTGTGAGGGGGACATTAGCATTTCTAATCCTGAACAGTATCACGCACTGACCAAAGCTGGGTGTTCGCAGAAAGACACATGCAGTCGTGTGACCAACAACCAGGTCAGTTATTTAGTTCAATAAATATCTTCCTGACCTCAACTGGAGATAAACTTATGCCCTGAAATATGGGTTCTGCAAATTCCATGGCAGAAAGTAGAGCTGCTGGTGGGTGGGAAGAAACATCGTCCCTATTCTGTGTGGGTTTAGCTGGACAGTGTAAATATTTTTCTAGACCCTTAGAACATTCATCCATAGTCCACCTGCCAGAGACCAAACCACAGAGAAACACATTTGCCTGAAAATATACAATGTGCCAAGGTGATACAACGTTCCTATAAGCCAGACCTACAGCCTGTACACTTTTTTCTATTTACTGCATAGTCTATACTGAGCAGTCTTTCAGACTGTTTAGAAAGGATGGGAAGTGTCTTGAAATGGCTGCATTACCTGAAGGGCAGTAATAAATTAATCTTGTATTTATACTACTGGACAATGCTCATCATATTTCCTAAATATTTCTGTATTCTGCAGTTGTTTACAAGTGGAATGTGACTATTCTCCATTATGAGATAATTTTGTTGAGATCCAAGGTTTCCTTTATGATGAGGTCCCTTTCCTATCAGTAACTATTTGTATGTACTTGTTTTTCCTCAGTGATGAAGTTATTGTTTGATTGCTTGAGTTTCAACATTATGAAGTCAATGCCTTTGCCCCCCACTTACGAGAGCAGGTAGGAGAACACTTCCCTGTATATAATATCTAATGAGGTGAACGTGAAAAATAAGCCTAGGGCTGCAGAAGGGCTCTTTTTTAAAGCAGTTGTCAAGAAATTCTGAGTAAAGTGAAAAATGAGAACAGTTGCCTTGATCGGCAGATGCAAAATGATAACCTTCTTGTGACAACAGAAAGGCATCTAATTTTTCCAGGCCTTATGAACTAGTGAGAAACCTCACATAAAGTCCACTGAAAAGTTGCATGGATATTGAAGAGGGAAAAATGGGCATGTATTGCTTCATTGAACAAAGGTGATCACCCAGATGATATCAGCAAGGAAGGACAGCTTCCCTTTCATCTGCAGCTCAAAAGAAGGCACGTGCCCTGAAATATTTAATATTTGCAGTCACTATGGATGGAAATAAACGATACCTCTCATCTTTCCCTCTCTCCTGCCCCTAGTCATCTAGCAACTCTCATAACTGGCATATGCTATGGCTGAATGACCTGGCTTCATTCACAACTGAATCAGTACTAAAACAGTCAGGATGATAGATAGCGGCTTATCAATAATTGAAAAGAAAGGCTTAGAGATGTCCCATTATCTGAATAATTAATGCTGCACATGGGCTTTGTAATTCCTTAATAAAACTGACTGATTGATTTGCTTAATTAATTCCTTCTTTGACAGGCTTATTGCTTTCTTTGGAGACAGGGCTGGGGAAAAAAAAAGAAAAAAGAAAAAAAGTAGTAAAAGGAAGACTCAAAATTAGGAAGGAAAAGAAAGATTTAAAATCTTTCATAAAGTTTAACCCTCCACTGGAGAACAGAAGAGATGTTCAACAGTTAATTCTGCCTTACATCTCAGACTCCCCCCAACCTCCTCCATCTCTTGTTAACCACAAAAATGGCTCCACAAATGGAAATATCGACAACAGAAAAAAACACCCAACAGATTTTTTCCACCTCCTTTGCATTTCACCTCTGTTCATGTCCCACTGCAACTGATCAAACATTATGATAAACCATAAAGTGTCCCATGACCACACCAGTAGTAAACTTGGCTGAGCCTTAAACACTTTTGAATAAATCGATCTGAATGAAATGTTTAAAGCCCACTTCAGTTTAACAGCAATAATTACTTTGAAAGTTGGCTGCTGCCACCACTGTGCTGCTCTGTCATAAAGGAAATGCTGCCTCGGGTTGGAGGGTTTACCTTAGGGAAAAGATTTAAGTGCTGACTTGAAATCAGCAGGTGCTGTAAGCTTATTGTCTTTACTTTTTTACTTTGTTGTGTGGTGTGTTAAACTTAAACTGCTGTGGGACTAATGTTGTTACCTGGTGTGAACTTTTCCAAGTACCAGTGGGTTCACCCTTACAGCAGATCCATATCTGGTGCAGGACACTGAGTAAAAACAAAGTATAATAACGAGGGTCAAAGAATGTGCCGAGAAGGGCAGTCACTAAAACCTGGCCATGAGGGTCATAAAAACAATTCCTACATGGTGAATACCCCCAGAACATGATTTATGCTTATGTGTCTGAGCAACAGTTTTGATCCAGACACATGTTCTTCATTACTTAGTGGCACAGCAATGCTTGGTCCATATTTGGCTCCATGCAAAAATGGATTTATCCCTAAAATCTGGAGACAGATTGTCCTAAAATTTGGCTGCATGGGCCTAAACTAGGGATTAAACCAATTTCTGTTTATAGTTGCTCCCCTTTAACCTAGACAATACCAACCCAGACCTCAGTCGACAGCTGCTTCTAAAATGGTATTTTGCATTAAAATAGTATCTTGCATGTAAAGTCTGTTGATTTAGAACTGCCTTAGAGCCACTATCTCTTTATCTTCCTGTTTTCTAAGTAAGAAAAAAGACAAAAAGTGAACTGAATCTGATGAAAAGTGAGCAAAGTCAACAGGTTGTCTGAGCTGTGCAGACTCGGAAGGCCAGAGGCCAGCACGTCAGACTGTGCAAAGGTGCTCTGCAGAGAAAGTGTAGATTACTGTGCAGCCATGGTTTCTGGTCTAATGTCGGTTATATGCTACTTCAGAGACCCTTACAGTATAATGAAATCTGCAGTACAGACATCCTTGCAGTTTTTAACTGTAGAGAAGAGATCATCATCATGCTTTTGAGAAGCAAGGGAAAAAGAATGTGTGGACAAGTTGATTCAGATCAATATTCATCACAGCAACTATGTTGAAAAAAAGAGCAATCATTTGACTAGCAACATTTATTCCACATTTTCCACTTGATAAATAAATACAAGGTTTCTTACTTTTTTGAAAGTGGGTGGGTTTGGGTTTTGGGGTTTTTTTGGTCAGTCAGAATTTGTTAGGAAAACCTTAACATTTTCCTTAGAACTTGGTCTCTTTAAGATGAAAGAAAACAGAAGGGTGAAAAACATGAAAGTGGAGAAGGTTGATCAGATTTGTTGTTAAAAGTTAACACAGACTTTCAGTTTAATTCTTTTAAGCTGTGCTGACTCAAATAACAATGGGCTGAATATTGCATTTCTTTCTGAATCAAGGCACCCATTGATAGTGAAGAGAAAAATGATATAGGCTGTCTGACATGGACCTTAGAGTTCAAGGGTAGTTCTGACCCAGACCTTCAGGTATTTGGAATATTCCTACTTGTGGTGTTGGTAGTGCACCATTTTCTTTCATTGTGATTTTATAAAAGAGCCCAAAAAGATTTTTTTTCTGAGGAGCAAGCCTGTATGACCCGGTGTGTACATTCAATCAGTTATTCAAATCTTGTGCATGTGCAGAGTATCTGAATCTCAAATGACACATTAAATTGGATGCACAGTTCAGGGAAATAATTAGCATAAGAAATGGCTTTCTTGAGACTCATGATGAGGTTTCCAGGCTCATCATAGGGGATATTTTGACACAAGCAAGACAACTTGGTTTCAGCAGTTCTTCAGCTACATAATCCACTGTCCCTCTACTCAGCATTTCAAACCAGAAAACCACCGAGACTTAAAATTTCAGCATCTTTCAGGGCCGGTGTCTGACATCAGCATTACTCACTGCCTGACATGATCAAGCCAGTTATTTCCTTCTGCCTCATTCGTTCAGGATGGCAGCACCCCTAGAAAAAAAGGATGGACTTTTTAAGCTAGACAGTTCTCATGCAGAAGGTGGAGTCTGAAAATTTAACACTCTGTTTAAATAAGATTGCTTCTCTATCCTGTTAAAAATGGTATGACGGGACAATTGAAGCATTATCTAAGTTGCATGGTTTGAAAACCGCTACAGTGTCTTTTATTTATAGTAAATTATTTGCAAGTGTTTATTGCTTTTTTCCCCATGGAAACAGGGATGTGATTGTAAGAGGTCGAGGCAATAGCGAGATATTCTGCTTACACTTCTCTTCCTCCTTCCCCTGTGTTAATCCTATGTGGAAGCACAGGAAAGGGCTTTGTCTTTCTGGATGGGATTTCAAAGTCTAGCCCCCACATAATGCAAAATCCTAGATAAGTAATTGCAAATAGTTTCCACTTAGTTTTCAAAATAAGCTTCCTAATTGAAAAGTAACATTTAATACTCAGAAAAAGTTTGTAAATAGTACAAGACAGTAAACTCCATTTGAAATACCAAACTACACTGAAAACAGAAGTTAACTCCTACTGCATGCCCACCATAGGGTTCCACCATAACACTTTATATATCTGTGTTAAATACTTTCCTTGTGGTCTTTGCTCTGAGAAAGTATCTCAGAGCATGAAGCCCTTCCAGATGTCTCTCTCCAACAGCCTGAAGCTGTTTGCTGTGGCCCCCAGCTCAGCTGTGGCAGTGGATTTGCACAAGCTCCCTCACTGCCTTGGGTTTTCTTGGCTCATGTAACCTGTTTACACAGGCATATAGAAAATTGGGCTCATAACCACTCTCATGGGAAGCTCTCCTTGTAAATTAAGCTAGAATAACAGTTGCTGTTACCCAAAATAAAGTTCACGCTGGAATCCCATCCACAGAGCAGATAGACATTCCTGAAGCCCTTTTCCATGTCCTTACTTAAATTTTTCCAAGGGGCTGGCTGCGCCGGGTCAGGAAGATGGTCCAAGACAAATGATGGAGCAAAACCCATTCTCTTACCATTCTCCCCAGTTCAGCTGGGCTGCCTAGTCCTGCTTTCTACTTTCACCTCATTGCCTCTAACTTTGGGTCAAATGAAAATTTCTGCAACACAACTCCTGTGCATTTAATATCATTGCTGGAATGGACTGTAGTGCCTCATGGTACTGTGTGTTTCGCCTAAAAGGTACTACCTCTGCATAGGCTCAGAAAAGACGTGGCAGTGCCTGTCAAGAAAGCTGCTGTCTCAGACACACAGCCTTCAGCACAATAATTTGGGAGAAACCAGTCATCCATCTAGTCCACTGCTATGATTTTGCTTTCAATGAACTGAATATGAAGCTGAATACCTGCCAGTGGAATTGCATTCATTACAGGGTGGGGGAAATGAACTCTAATTTTCAATTTACCGATTAGGAAGTTTGTTTATGTTCTGCCTTTAAGGCATCTTGTAACAGTAGACTATCATATTTTGATTCTCACGAACCTCTGCAGCACAGAACAAAGATGAAGTGTTTACAATATTTTCTTAATGAAAAAGAACATAATTCCATTACGTTGCACTTTGATTGTATTGAAATGAAATGTCCATTTCAAATAAAAAATTAACCTGATATTTTAGCACAGGCGTATGTGTGCATGTATATGTGCATATCTGAATTAAAAGACTTTCAGCATGGTGTGTGTATATACTTCTATACATATATGCTTATCTATATTTGGGTGAGCTGTATGCACACATGTGATTATGTATTTTCATACTCATTCACTCTCCTTTTTTTTTCCTCCAAAATATTTAATACCATACTAAAAAGAAATTAAATTCATACACTGAGGGCCAGTGTTTTAAAAAAGTTTGTCATGGTAAGAGCTGAAGTTTCATGAAAAGTTAGCCTTTATGTTTGCCAAATATGATTAAAATCAAATCTTCTTCTAGAGGTGGAATACAGAAAATGAAAGAAGCAACATGTTTCTTCACTCCACCATTACCACAACTTATTGTCGTGCATGACCAGAAAGCGTTGTTTCTTTTTTTGCAGAAATTAGATTTTTAAAAGAGTTTCCCAGATTTCCCATGTATCAATATCTCCATTCTTTTTAGTACAGGGAAATAATCCTTGAGAACTTATAAATAATGTAAATATATAGATTGTGGTTTTCATTTATATTTTTTTTGAGAATTGTTTCCTGGGGGAAATAATAATGCAGCTCAGTGATGCTAGAGATTTTATGGGTACCATGTATGAAATGAATGCTTGCTTAATTGTTTCTGGCATATAGACGTGAGCTGAAAAATGCAAGATCATAGCAGCCACAGAGAAGCTGATCCTAAGGAAATGGAACTGGGATTCTTGAGCTTTAGCTATGGGATAAGCCTTTGATTTCAAAGGAACAACTGGTCATGTTGCTGCATAGGGTAAAGTTACCTACATGCAACAGAAATAAGTGGTGCGCCGGGTTACTGGAGAAATAGTTTGGAGGACTGAGAAATACCTACTATGCCTAAGTCTGCTGTGCAGTTGAAACAAATTGGAACCTAAGGAATAAGAAGTTGCACGACAGAGTAATGGACAAGATATCTGCAGCCTGCGGAAAAGACATTCCCTTTCAATCCTAGAGACAATACCTATGGGTTGATCTGTGTATTTGTAGTTTTACTTAGCTATTTACGATATCATATAATCAAAACATGTGATCTGGAAAATGGTCAAATACAGCATTTATGGAAATTTGATTTAATGGCTAAAGCAGGTGCCTAATAATGATGAGTCTGAATATGTGCCTGGTGCATAGCTTACATCCTCATGCATCAATAATCTTTAATAGATAGACCCATATCATAAGATAACCAACATGAAAACAGTTCACAATGCCCAGATATGTGAATATAAACAGTACTGAGATAATAATGACTACAGCTAAGTTTACTAAACCAGAGACATCAGAATCAGCCTGTGAGATAGGTTTTGGATGCATATGCAAGCTTCTATACTTATCTGAACCTGACCTTTTTAGTTTTGACCATTGCCAAGAAGAGCATTGATCCATATCCCATTTCAAAGTGGAATCGCACTAAACATTCGACTGAAAATTAATAAAGTTTGTTAAGCCATCAATTGCTCTCCAGCAACACTTAAGAATTTCTGAACTGGTGTTTATTGAAATGCAAATCACTGATCCTAAGTCCCACAGCCTTCATAACCATCATTTAAAAATTAATTGCACAGACCAAATCATCTCACTGCTTGAGTATCGGCCAGTTGAGAGTTCTTTAACGTCTGGTATTGATAAATTGCTCCAGTCCTTTCCTATAACACATTCCTTACTGACCACAGACAGTAAACAGGAATTAACTTGTTTCAGGGGAATAAGTTTCCTAGTCTTACTGCATATGTGCACTCACAGTGTAAGGTACAGAGCCACAGAAATCCAACAGGTTGCACTGCCCATGCCTTTCTCAATACAGAACTGTGTCTGTCCTGTAATGTTAATACGGCTTGAGGTGGTTATGGGTTTGCCTAGTGCTTTAGCGTGAAAGAAAGCAGGTTCAGGTCAGCTAAAATAAATACTTCATTCCCCATGTCACTGCAGAGAGCAGAAAACAGTGATAACACAGCATGTCTCAGACAGCTCTCCTCTCTTCTTCCTGTGCAGTCCTCTCCTCTTATGCAAGCTCCTCACCACAAACTTGAGACTGAGAGTGAGATTAAGCTCTTAGTCTAGGTTTCACTGATAGGAAAGGCCCCTAAAAGAAGTGAGGCAAGCCTTAGGCCTTTTGCCTGTTTTGTCCTCTCTGAGAAGAACAAAGGGAGTTTTATGTAAGTTAGATTTGAACTTGGTTTATATATATCTTTTCCTACCTTAATCTGGCTGCAGGCTCATCATCCTCCTAAATCTCAGTTTGCTGTGTTCTTGGAAACCTCTCCATGTGCCTTTGGGAAATGCTTTTCATCTTAACTCCTCTAGTTTTATTCCATTTAATGTTTCTCCTCTTGACTGGCAAACATCCTCGCAGCAGATGAGTGAAGGAAGTGTCATGTTAAGTTAAACGATGCCACTGCAGCACTAAAAACAACACAGCCCATTACAGAAGAAGCCAAAAGCCCCCTAGGGAACCCTGAGACTAGAAGTCTGTAGTGTCCATATATTGATTGCTTCTCCTAAGTTATTGAACAAAGAATATATCATATTATGACTCTAGCAAATCATAGGATACCCATCAACGTTCAGGGACTCTGCATGGATTATGCTTTAAGTTTCTTTAAACACTGGAGATCTCTGAAAACACAACACATTTCTTGTTGATTTTCAGACAGTAATTTTTTGTTTAGATTTGTGTGGGTTTGGGTTTTTTTTTAGTTTTCCACAAGAAATAAAAGCTCCCATAATGCATATCAAGCAGTGACTAATTGTTTTGAGCAAACATATCATCATAGTCTAATTATAATCCAGGTTGGCCAGGATTCTGTTTTATATTTTGGTTAACTTCATACATAAATTGTTATTTAAAAAAAATATTATCACCCTTATCATTAACAGCATTAGGAGTTTTGCTTATTGTTTACATCTAAGGACTCTATTCACACATCACAGTTACACTACAGAATGGGTACAATAGGGAACAAAAGCCAGTCTCACCTCAAATACTTTAGAGAATGCATCTAATCACTAGCAGCCTGACAGACAAATACAAGAAAATTACAAGATAACATTTATGAACCAGGAATGTTGTTATAGGCTCCAAGTAAAGATTCAATTTGGTTTTTAGTAAAAACTGGAATTACATGTGTTCATTTCTTTTGTTAAAAGCATAATCGACCTTAGACCTAAATTTTGAAAATGGGCTACTGATTTTGACTGGTTTTATTTCCAGGTGGATAGTCAAGCCTACTTAAATGAGCCAGATTTTCAGTGCAGGGGAATAAAGGCAACTGATAAAATGAGATATTTCAAATTACTACTCATTTTTCAAAATTCAGGCCATATTTGTTAATGAAAGTCAGTCAGATCACTTAATCTTAAAGTGAAAATTTAACTATCTGGAAAGTTAAAAGTGAGTCCATTCAAGAGTTTGAAGGAGTTCAAAATTACTCCTTTGGGATATTTTACAGATGACTTAATCTTTTTGATGCCTTTCTTACAAATGGCTTTATTTTAACATTGGTAATTTGGGGTGTATGTCTATTTAAAAGACGCTTGTGTGATTTGTCGTATCTCATAGCTTAATAAAAAACAGCAACAACAACAGAGCTTTAAACCAAGCTACTTTATTATAATTTTCTTTATTGGTGATCTCATTTATACTAGGAAAGTTAATGAAAGTATGCTTATCTTTTGTGGCTTGCTCACTTTTAAACTTTGATCCTCTAAATGGAGAATTTTCATTCCTGGTTTAAAAGAGAAGTGAAGGAGTTCCCGCCTCTCCAGGGTAACAAAACACTGGAAATCCAGAATTTAAGTCAGCTCCCCTTTACAGTTCACTGCTCGTTTTGAGAGTCTGATAGATTTCATCCAAATATGGAGCTCTTTGGCCCTGACCTGCTCTGTGCGAGCCTCTATCCTCACCTGCTCCTCTGAACCTTCCCCTGTCCTGAACAGAACTGCTGTGCTATTCCCTCAGTCTCTCTCCATTGAGTCCAGTTAATCCTTAAAATTTAATTTCCAGTGATGCAAGGTGAACATTTAAGCAGTCATCTTATACCATGAAGGTCTTTGCCCTCCTGCAATTTGTTTTCTCAGGAAAACAAGACAAAACAAAACAAAACTGGACGGACTTATGTTCCTGAAGAGACCTTTTTCTAACACTAAACGGAAGAGTCAGCTACACATACCTTGCAAAAGTAGGTCAAGATTTCTTTATTGGCAGTAGTTAGCTGACTTGGTTCCTTGTTTGTTTTATCTTCTTGTGGGGCCTCACATAAGGCCTCCACGTATGGCCAAAGAGCATTGCACTTGGTTTCAGCTCAGCAGGGTGTTTCTGTCAGTGCTTTCCCTTGCTTTCAAGACAGATTCTGTGCTGGGCCTCAGCCAAGGTGCAGAAAAGGATGTGACAAGATTGCACTGGCTTTTTGATTTCTCTTTCCTGGCCTGTTGGTTAGTAGAGTACTAATGGACACTGGTGTAAGGAAAGGGATGACAAATCTTAGGACCTGTTGGCCGGGCAGAATTGTGTCACACGTATACTCAACTTGTGGCTTGATATAAGACATTTAATCTCTCTGTAGTTAAGCCCCATCTGTAAAATGGATGTCAGGACTTTGCTACAGCTGGTGTGAGAGGGAAAGGGTGTATAATTAATAGCTGACTAGAGGCCGGATGGCAAAATTCATCGGATGGTGGGTAGGTTCATAATGAATTTCTGACCTGGGGGACAAACATCAGTAGTACCTCATTACTTGAGTGCTGGGATGAAGAAAAGGCCCAGTATCATTAAGCAGCCAGGAAGGAAGTCTGCAAATTAGGAAAAAAAGAGGGAGGTGAAGAATCATCTTTTTCAGTGCACTGAAGGGAACTGGCCACATTCTGCAGGTAAAAGAGCTCAAGTGTTTAAAGGCAAGTTAAAACCACAGTTTAATCAATTATCTTTGTCTTTCTTTTAGGATTCTTGATACTACATATAGTAAGATCTGTTTTACCTGTCTTCTCCTTTTTGTCCTCCCTTTCTGTTCCACATCTGCATTCAAAGTTTCATACGAGCTCTCTGCAGGTGTCTCTCTCTGTAGGTGTCCCCAGGGTATTGATTCAAAGCATCTCACCTACCCGGTCCTACCAAAAGTATTCTTCCTTCCTAACTGTCTCTAGTGTAGAGGGAACCCAATAACCAGATTATTTACTTTCCTTCCTAAAGTTCGTTCTCCTGGCACTTACAGTTTGAGTAGCCTTTCTCCACTCTGATTCAGAAATAAAGGCATGTTCTATCTAAGCATCCCTGATGCTCTCTGTCATCTCATAGACAATAAACTTCACAAAATAAAATGGCAACATGTGTTAGAGTCATTTGGTAGCTAGCACCTGATTGTTATAAGAGCATGGTAAGGGAATCCTTCTGTACTTAAAAAAGTATTAAAAACCCAAAGATAAAAGAAATCACCCACTGCTGTTTAATACGTAAAACTAAGTCAGTTGCTGCAGGCAGCACTAGGCAAATAAAAGCATTTATTTGAAATAGGTGGTATGTTAACATAAATTATATTTACTCCTCACATGGCTGCTCTCTGTCATCTGTCTCTCTGGTTGCCCTCCAGAACTTATGTAGGGCACTGTCCTAAATCCTTGAATGATCAGCTGAGGAAACTTCAGCGGTGGGTGGCTGCAGATGAATACATACATTGTCAGCAAAAGTTCTGCTCTCTCCAAATGCAGAGGTCTACTAGGTGCCAGAAAATCCTATGAGAAAAAAGAAAAAATAGCATTTTGGGTTAGCAGAACACAGCCTTTACCTAAGAGGGAACAAAGTTTTGCAGTCCCCAGTCTTGCATAAATTTAAGTTCCTTCTTAAATTCTGGATTTTCCTTCATAAAGTAGGTATTTTTCAGAGTGGTACAATCCTGAGGGCTTAAGGAAGAGGTACACCTAGGCAGAGCCATGGCCACAGCACTGGAGCTACTTTGGAATAGTGACAAATGTCATCCCCCAGCACTTGTTTAAAAAAAATACTTTTCTTGAAGATTTTGTAGTTGTTTCTTGTGGTTTTTTTTGGTTTTTGTTGTTGGGGTTTTTTTTGTCAGTCTTAGAAACTGGATTGTGTATAGTGGTATCTAGATTTTTCTGCTGTCTCCATATTCAAACTACAGTAATGGCTGATAACTTTCTGACCAGGGTCTTCCAGCTGATGTGGCCATGTACCCTTAGGATTCAGCATTGCTGTTTGTCAGGTTGAACCAACACTGGCCATTGCCTCCAGAAAAGGCTAGTGGTGTTATTGGGAAAGCAGCCCAAGTGCACTGTTTCAGGTAGGTCACAATTGCTGCCACTTTCAAATCCAGATGTGTAACTCCACTTTACATTTTTGGTTTTTTTCTACATCTGAAGATGTAGTCACCAACATAACTGCATTCTTGTGAAGGCAGAGGAAAAGAAAGGGAACCTGCGAGAAGCTGTATTGAACAATTCTAATATAAAATACTTTTGTATCAATAGCTGGTGCTGGAGATGTGGGAAATCCCAGATTTTGAGTTTTGCCTGTATTGTAAGCTAATTTTTAAGTTAATCTTATTTTAAAATATAAAAATTGCTCTTGGCTTTTCAGTCCTTGGAGCCATGGAAGAGAGAGGATGGTGCATTTTTATCCCCAAGTCTCAGGTAAATGAGGTTCTGGTTCACCCCCTAGCAGAACATAAATGTTATGCTGGGGTTATATTAAATAAAATCAGCTGTTCTAATTAAACCAGCATCAGCTCAACAGAATGTAATAGCACTCCAGCAATGGCTTTTTTTTGCACTGTTCTTCATGTTAGGGTCTGTAACAAGTAATTACCCACATCATTACTGAAACCAGTTTTAAGGGATCACTTCAGGAGTCTAAAACATCTTTTTCAAATTATTCCTTTACTGAAATGAGAAAATGGAATATTTCCAGGCAGAAACATGGGTCATCAGGTGAATAAGGAAGGGTATCAGTAAGAGAACTTGGTAGAAGGTATAATGGTAGTAGGATTATTTCTTTTTATTTTCCTTTTTGGAACATTATTTGGAATAGAAAGATTGGATTGTAACTCCTGTCACTAATCCCAGCCTTCTGCTATCTGATTTACCACTGGATACACTGTCATAGTGAACACTGTTAAGCATCCTTTGCCATCCATGTTTTACATGTTTATTCCTGTTATTTTGGTACTATTGTAGAACCTCAACAGATTCTCACACTGCTCTTTATCCTATTGAAAATACTTCCTTACTCCTGACTTCTTTATCTCACTCCAAATATGTGACTGGGAAAGATGAGAAAAACTGCAAATCATCATAGAATAAGTTAAATCTGCTAAATAAATTATATAGAAAAATTAAAAGCTGCTAGTACACAGTATAATGCATATTTTATTATTTCCCTCTTACAATGTTGTTAAAAATTACATAACCTCTTGATGTATGTATATTTCCTTGAGGAAGGTGCCCTGTAGCTCTGAGGCAGGATAAGTAGCATGTGATGTGGCAGCTGTAAGGTAACAACATGTTTTCTCATAAAAAGCAGAGTAAATGGGCACATAAATTCCATATAAACTGTCAGGATGTCAGCTATGCTAACACTGGGTAAGCTACTGCCCTGGAGCCTCACTAACTTATTCACCATCATTTTTCAAACAATACACTTCAAGAACTCGTATAGCTCCTGGGGAAGCAATGCTTAGACCACCCTTCTTCTGGACATTTCGGCCACCTTCGTTCCTGAGCAAAGTCTGAAGAGGGATGAAATCCAGCCGTTATTTTCTGTAGGTGATGTTTTCCCTGGTGTCTGAAAGCAGTAGGTCTGCAGCAGAGCTGGGAATTTAACCATCTTTTCTGATAGATTATCCCAGTCCAGGATTCATCTCATCTAGCCTCAGATAGCTAATCAGCAGACCTCTACATCTGAGCAAGTCACTCCAGACTCCGCAGTCACTCGTTGCAGTTAACCGGGGTGCTGAGTACTTTTAGGGAGCAATTAATCTGATCCACTTTAGCTGTGTAATTTAGCTGACATGCACCACACCTCAAAAGAGCCTAGGGAGTTTAACAGACATCAACACCTACATTATGAATGTCTAAGTTAGAAGACATAAATCAACTCCTGAATATCTTTAGCCCTCTAAAATAACTGTTCTGCTAAGTGACTTTTTTATTATTATTATTCTTTTTACATCTGACTACTCCTTTGGCTGGATATTGTTGAGGAACTTCAAATACTTGGGCCAACTCAGCAGCTCTTACCAAACTATCCACCTCAACTTTCTTGTTTATGAAATAGGAAATCTGCAGGCAGCTTATGTATCCCCATGCAGAGAAAACTGTCATCTGGAAATGCTGGAGATAGAAAGAAAGAATTATGAGACTGATTTTGATAAACTTCATACAACCTTAAAATGCAATTATATTCCAAATACCACACATGGTGGACAGGTCAAGAATAAGGTGCAACCTTAACATAAGGTGCAACCTTGCTAGGCCTTGCTAGAAGTTTATGATTGTATTTTATCAGGTAGATTTTCTGTAACGCCTGTTTCAAAAAAACACTTCTTGAGGAAGAGGGGAACACTGACATGTTGGCAATTTTACAATGAAAATGTTTGTATATTAAAAAGTCTTTTTTGAATGAAACATATACAATATATGGCTAAAGAAAGAAGATGGGAAGAAACCCTTTGTCAAAGTTGAAAAAGACTTTTTTTTCTTCATATTTTTCAAATATATTTTAGGATAGGAAAACCATTACCGCAAAAACTTACCCTGTAATACTGAGGAATATTTGCTGACCACCTTAGGTTGCTTCCTATGTTCTGGGCTGTGACACAATGGTCATGAAAGACAAGCAATGTCAGTTTGAGGCAGTTAAAATTTTTATATCAACAAAGGCAATGAAACTCTCCCACACTCACCCTTTCTCTTCAAGGTCAAGTGTTCTCTGTCGACCTCTTGAAACATGCACACAACTAAATTATACAGGCATATCACTGTTATCATAAATACATTATGTACTCCTATTTTCATAGTTAATGTAAGAGGGTCAGAGAAAATTTTTACTTGAATAAGGCGGGTCAGTAACCTGAAAAGGTTGAAGAACACTGCTTTAGATAGATGGACAAGGAAAGTCTTTATGACCTGATTTCCATGAACTTTAGCTGAGTTTCAAGTGCTGAGGAAGTACTTTAGTTTTTCGTAGAAAACAAGCTAATCTGCAGACATTTCCTTAGTTGCTATCAACAAGCTATTGAGCATTTCTGTCTGTTGTGTTTTCCATGTGAGACAGATGTCCAAAAATGATTTCTTTTTAATTTGGATTCTTCAAGAAGGCATAGTGAATTACTATTATTAAGTAATGAAGCAACATAGTCTGAAGCTTTAATAAAAACAAG
Source organism: Elanus axillaris (assembly GCA_026212715.1). Taxonomy (NCBI): domain Eukaryota; kingdom Metazoa; phylum Chordata; class Aves; order Accipitriformes; family Accipitridae; genus Elanus; species Elanus axillaris. The sequence goes on along the minus strand of JANZLQ010000079.1, from coordinate 76,484,230 downwards.
AAAATTTATTTGATGCCTTGAGTGAGAAGGATCTTTCTGAATTCATTTAGCCCAAATAGAAAGCAAAGTAGCTGATCTGTCTCTGGGTCAGGTACATTCTTCTTCTTCAGTTTGTACAGTCCCTTGCACAACAGCTCTGGTCTTTGATAGAGGTTTTTAGGCAGTCTTGTGATGAAATATAGTATGGTGAAGGTGAAGAAGACAATATCATCACAGTGAATGCCTACATTCTAATATATCCAAATACAGTCATTAGCCATTAATCTAGTAAGTGTCTAAATTACAATTATATCTTAGTTTTTAAAATAATTTTACTTATCTCTACTTACATAAACAATCATGCCTTGGGTTTTTTTCTCATTCAGAATCTTTTAGATTCTTGTATGCACACTTACAATATTAAAATACTCAAATCTCTCATCAACTTGTTTCCCAATATCAGGAAGCATAAAAATGGGAAAGAGGTTGTGTTTATTGACTCCAAAACATAAATGTGGAGTCATGCAATAGTCACATTCAAAAACTCACATCAGACACATCAGAGTAGGTGATCATGTTGTGAGAATCAAGCCGTCCACAAAGTTAGCTTATAGAAAGCATCAAAACAAAATATGTCGGTCATATTCCATTATGCCATGATACTTTCTTGAGATCTGGTAATAGAATATACAAATACAATAATACTAATTAAAAAAAAAAAAAAAGAAAAATAAAACCAGAGAGAGAAAATAACTGCCTGAGACAAAAAAAAGTGGTAGTTGCTTTTGATCCAGTTACCAGAATTGAGTTGAGGTGAGATTTACCTGCTTTTTTGGCAATGGGGAGGATGATCTCACAACCCACAAATGTGTTTAGTAAAAAATAAAGAAATTCTAAAAGCTGGATAGACTGTCAGTAACCTTTGCACTTCTTCATGCCCTTAGGTTTGCTGGATTGGGTGGTAATTGTCACGAGAATCCTATAATCCATTAGCAGGTTTATTTTCATGTCTGAGGAAGTACAGGAAGACATTAAAAAAAAAAAGTAAAAAAAAGAATGATATACTCTTATAAAATGAATTATATATTCTTACGAAATTTTGTGTTTATCTTTTCCTTGAAGCTGAGGGGAAGGTTTCATTTTAGGATGTGATTTAAGTTTTACGCAGATCTTTGGATCAATGTTTATATGCTGTGTCTAGCTAAGCTTCTCAAGCTGTGATCCCATCAGATCTCCTGGGGCACTTCCAGCTGTGATCCTGTCAGATCTCATAAGCTAAATAGGTTGGGCCAACTCAAGCTGTGATGCTGTCAGATTTCATCAGCTAAACAGGTTTGGGATAAGTCAGTGCTTGAACAGAAGACTTGCAATGAACAGGTGGGTTTCGAAGGACATAGTAGTTGTGGTAACACCATGTATGTGAATGATGTTCCCTTTTCCTTTGTGATGGCATTGGTCTCAGGCAGAAACTCTACACTTCCAATACATCACACTGCTGAAAAACAGTGCTTATGAAAAGGAAGGGATGAAACTGAGGCATTTCCCCAGATTTCAGCATAAATAAAGATTGGAAAAGATCTTTGCTTTGCCTGTGCCTATGCTAACAGTTTTCCAGAAAGAAACCAGGGGACAAGCATATCAGAGAGGAAGGGGTGAGTGTGGTCCAAACCTTGTTTGGACAACAACGTGTATGCTGTTTTCAGTTTGGAAATTGCATCATCTCCTGTGGCTCTGCCAACAAGACTCAAGGCAGCTGCTTAAAGAACGAATAACTGCCTTCATCTATGGTTCTCAGGTACTTTCCATTGCAAGTGCGTTAGGAGAAGACTTCTTAAGGATCAGCCTTCCTTTCTCCTTAACAAAGGAAGCTGTATATCCTACTGGTGATATTATTCTACAGCCTTCAGAAGCTTCTTTAAGATTCATGTTTGTATTGAACCAATGTGATGAAGAAAAAATATGTGAGGTTTATGAAGCTTCATACGTGAAGTGCCTTTCTTAATTTATTTTGTAATTCATTGCCCCTCATTTCATTGTGAAACTGAAGCAGAAAGACAAAGAAGCTGGTGAAAAAAAAAGAGAAATCATCTCTGGAAGAAAAGGAAAATGTTTTGAAATTGTATCCATTTTGCAGGTTTTATATTGGTATTTTTGTGTGTTGATATTTGTGTCCTTTTTAATAGGTATTTGCACCAAAATAATTTCTTTTAAAATAATTTTTTTATCACCAGAAGTCACATTTTCTTATTATATGGTGAACTTCATTAAATAGATAAGGAAAAAGCAAGGTCTTAAAAATGAACTTGATAAAAAGAAGTATACAAATTCAAAGAAAACATTAATTAAAATAAAATAGAAAGATTACAACAATAGTCATGTCAATTTTTTTGCTACACAATTCTTTTATGAAAGAAAAGAAAATGTACTTCTGATGAGGAAAACTGCTGTTGTTGAGCATATTCTGACCAGTTTTAGGAACAAGATCCTGTGCTGAAATAACCCATCTCTGTGACAAGTTCCCTAAAAGACAGAGTGGCCCTCAACTACAGAATGAGTCTTGGCAGTTCCTGCTGCCTTAATGTAGTAAAAGGCAAGGATTGCTGAAGAAGTATTAAGTGTATGTTCAGTCCACTTCCTTCTTCTGCCTTTGGTTGTGATGAATTGCAGGCCAGAGCATTGTCTTTTCAGCACTTCTCAGGAAGTCTTACCCTAATTTAAACCTCACGGTTGGTGTGTTATGATCAGTTGATAATATATCCTGGAGCAATTTAAAAGATGATACATAACAGCTACCCTTCAGGAGGACCAGGTTGAGACTCACCTCACCACACCACACTGACAAGGTCTCATCAATGCCGAAATCTGTAGTCAGCTGGTGTTCCCATCATAGTCAGAGGAGAGGAAGAGGAAATCAGGGTATCACTTTCCTGGGCTGCTTTAGACTGAGCACACTAAAAGTTCTGCTTTCTCTCTGCTGACTTTAAAAGGAGGCTAGGAGATTGGTAGAGATCTATTAGTCACATAGATACACCCCATGTCTTCCTCCAAAGTTGTGCACCATGGTATTAGACTACCTTCTCCTCATTTGACTGAACCCAAGAGCTGTTGTATTGCCTCAACATAAGCACTTGGCTTGATCACTTGCCACTGATTAGTCAACAGAGGGAGAGGACCCCTTATTCACAGTAAAAAATGTGAATGTGGTTCTAAAGGGTTAAGTCCTGACCACTTTGCCTCACCTCCCAGGAGCCTTCGTGTTGAAAAGATGACAAGTTCTACAATTCAACAGATGCCTGAGTAACATCCAGGTTAGACTAAAAGGATATTGACTGCATCCTGACTGTGCCTCAGGCTTCCTGTAGACTCAGGCAGCTCCTACCACCCCAGGTAGACTTGCTCCATCTTCTCAACATCATCTTGGAAGTCAGAGTAGCAACTGCTGGGCATCTTATCAGTGTTTGGAATTTTTTTTACTTTTACATGACTGCTAGGTTGCTGTCTGGTTGCCCAGGAACATGCAATGGTAGTCTGTGCTCCACCTCATCTTGCACAGGGGACTGATGCCTGGGAGAAGCCAGATTCTCTGCCCCAGGGCTCAGGGCTGATAAAAATGTTTGAACACTGCCCATATGCAGAAAGTTTTCTGCTTAGCTCTGCTTAGAAACACAAGGATGTTTTCCCTTCTCTTCTTTTTTTTTTTTTTTTTTTTTTTTTTTTTTTTTTTACTGGATGCTTAGAAATTCCCATTTGAAATGTTAAACTGAAGATGAAGGTTCTGATGTTTGTGTCAAGATTAGCATGGTGGGTGGGAGGGAGCGGGGATGTTTTCCTGAGGACCAAAGCCCTCAGCACAAGAGAGTACGTCAACAGAGATGAGGGGAATCTAAAGCATAAAGGTTAGCTTTTTAAATGGCTGAAGTTAGAAAGACTGCTCTTTGTGAAACTGGTCACAAAGGGAGTAAAGTGTCTGCACCAGAAAGACTGAGTGACCTTTTCAAAGTGTTAGGTATTGTTTATTTTCATTGAATTATGTGTGTATGTGCATGTATGTGTGTTGCGTGGTGAGGAACTGACAGATGCTGCGCAGTTTTTCCTAAACTTGCCGAGTCTCTATTAATTAGAGCTGGGATGGAGCTGCATTTTGCAATTCACAGTTAAGTTCTTAATTTTGAAATATTTCCTGAGTGAAAATGGACACAAATAAGCAATGTTTTTCCCATAAATCTGTTACCAAACAGATTCTGGAGGAAGTGTTCTTGGTTTAATTGACCTTTTCATTCCCATTTTAATTTAGTTTTTATATCCTATTCATGTTGCACTCTGTGATGTTATGTTATATACAATGTGGAAACAAAAGCCACATCTCTACTAGTAAATTACACATGCTCAGAAGTTGTTTTAGATATGGAAGCCAGATGGCATGGATCAGTCTACCTCCTTATTGGGAAATTCTTTCAACCTCCAAAACTGGGTGGCCACATCCAAACTGTCTATTGAGAGTCATCCTTGGCCAATGTTGTCTCCTGAAGAGTTTCCAGAAATTGCCTGGGGAAATGCTGGTTACCTGGCACCAAAACTGTGCTAGGGACAACTCGTAACAATTTAACTTTATAGGCAATTGTATTCCAGAGCCCAGGGATATTTTCTGGCACTAGTTAGCTTAGAAGTATGAGCAGTCATTAAATCCTTTGGACTGTGCTGCACTTAATTTGGTCAAATACCAAAAGAAGAAGCGGGTCTTATTGTGTTTCACTTTGAGGAATATCTCCCTGGCTTTATCCTCAGATTAGCCTAAAGACTGTAGTCACTCTGCTGGCTAACAGCTCGGGGTGATAGAAAAATGATCCCACACGTGTCTCCTACATGCTTCTCTGTAAACAAAGCTTACAGTTTGAAAAAGAAGAAAAATATATTTATAGTCAAGAAATAGAAGTCAAAGACAGTATGCATTTGTGATGTCCCCAAATGACTCTTTATAACTGAGATGTGCATCAAGACTCTCTCAGCTTGATTTAATGCACAGGTAAAGCCACTTTACCTTTGCTTTTAGAAAAAAAAGGTTAGGTTCAGTAGATTATTCTTTATATTAGAGTTTATTTTTAGTTTGGATTTTGTTGTAGGAGCAGAGAAAATGACCTATTACTGTAGTCCAGCCCAGATGTGGATGGATAAATAGATAAATGGAGAGAAAGAAATTACAATTTATGGATTTTGTTCTGTTGAATAATTTTCTTTTAGAAGGTGAGCTATCAATTTTTTTTCAAGTAGGCCCAGATATCTTTGGTTAAATTTTTCAAATCTTCCTTTTGCTGCTCTAGAGGCTGCCTTCTTTCAGCTAGTGAAAACTGTTGTTTCAACTAAAGATATTTCAAAGAAACATTTCAAAAAGGTACTTACTTTTCACATTGTCTTACCTTATTATAGGTAATACAGGACTACTCTTGTGATAGAAGCTGTACAAACCAACAAGATGCTTAGAGTAACACTAGTAAAAGTGGGGAAGCTTTCAACCTGGTCTAGTTGAAGATGTCCCTGCTCAATGCAGGCTGGTTGGACTCGATGAACTTTAAAGGTCCCTTCCAACCCAAACTGTTCTATGACTCTATGATTCTATGATTCAATCAGTGACCTGAGTGGCAGGAGGATTTCACTTGTGATTCTTACACACAGTCCAAAATCCACACCCAGCAAGGTGCTTTAGATGTAGACACTCATGGATCAGTATATATGTATCAATATGAAGTTGCTCAAACTTCTCAGCATCTTTTTAAGAATTTAAATAACAGACAAGTTTCTAAAAACATTTAATATGTAGAATACTTTTTAAAAGGGAACCTTTTTTTTTCTCTCTATGTAGGACCTGAGTTGCTTTGAAATCTGGCCATAAATTTACTGGAAAAGAGTTAGCATCACATTGAGAATGATATTTACATCTACTATTTCAAAACAAGTGAATAATTTCTACTGATCACCCTGGAAAACAAAATCCATAGTTGTCAGGCATATCCACATGTCTTGGGAGCCTGGGCAGCTGTCTTTTATAGTGAGGCACAAATTTTTAGTGCTGGTTTTGGTGGAATGCCGAATTTGGAAGAAAATTTGCACCCTTCTTGTCCTCCTCCCCTCCCCCCAAAAGATAGGGAAAAGCCACAGTGAGTCCATTTCAACTCATAATTGAAATCTTTCTCTCTCTAAATAGCAGCACCCCTTAAAATAAAATAAAATGCCACATAAAATGCAATTCCTACTACAATATAAAATGTGTTTTCACTCAGGCTCTCTGTAGCATTATCTCTAACTGCAGTGTAACTAAAAACTAATAACCTCATTTTTAATTAGCTGGGTTTGTGGCATTTTGCACCCATCTCACAGTTGTTCTTTCTACAGTGTATATCATTATTAACCCTAGATGTCTTCAAGGAGGTCTTAAATATACTTTGCCTTCTTTCTTCTTTTCTTTCTCCCAAAAATTGTTCTCAAAAGCCTTCTATTCATTAAAAAAAAAAAAGAAAAAAAATCTAAAAGTGGTCTTAAACACAGTATGAGTGATTCTGATTTTTTGTAGCTATTCTTTTTGTTCTGCTATCTGAATACCTTCCTCTTTTTTAGCCAATAGAATAGGAATATATATTTTTAAAATATTATACTGTTTCAGTCTGACTGCCCTAAAACTCATTAAGGTGTGAGTTTAAAAAAGGAGACCACAAGTATTACCCATTGGTTCACTTGATGTCAGAATAGTACTGAGTAATTACAAAAGGAACACAATATATCTTGGCTTTCCGTTCTTTTAGAGCCATAACATATACTAAGGACTGATATAAAAGGACACACTAAGAGTAAGTGTTCACTACACAGCAACGGTGTAACCAGGAAACCCTCTCATATTACAACCCTTCATCACAGATGTCAGAGAAGAGACACACTATACACATTTAAAGAAACTTTTAAGCCATTGAAAATCTGACCTGAAGCCTACCCAAAAAACATAGGTGTCACATCACTAACTGATACTGTGCCTTAACAGCAAGTGATGCAGCCTGTGGCCGTGCCACCTCCAGCTGTGATCCCATCATCTCTCAGGACCTCCGTGCAGCTGAGCAGGGCTGTGGAAGACAGCCCAAGTGCACAGCCAAGCTATGGGTGACATTGCCCTTTGGTGCTGGGATGAAGCTGGCTGTACAGTGAAAGATGTCCCTGCCCACAGCAGGGGGGTTGGAACTAGATGATGTGTAAAGGTCTCTTCCAACCTAAATAATTTTATGGCTCTATGTTTCTAAAAGAAAAAAAGGTCATGACCTGTACATGCTGAGTGATGTCACAGAGATGACTTAACATATTTTTGTCACTTTTAGACCATTTAAAATATTTCCAAATGAAAATATTCCTTCTTTTCGACCAAAGATGAACACATTTAACAATTCCCCATTTTCAAATCCATGTCTTTGTCTGTAGAGGGAAGTGAGGAGGATGTTCACACCACTGCTTCTTTGGAAGGATTTTGTTAGTGATCAGTTAACTTTGTTCGTCTCTCCAGCATGTAGCTGGCTAGATATAGAATCATACAATCATTTAGGTTGCAAAGGACCTTTACGATCATCAAATCCAACTGTTAACCTAGCACTGCCAAGCCCACCACTAAACCATGTCCATAAGAACCACATCTACACATCTTTTAAACACCTCCAGGGATGGTGACTCCACCACTTCCCTGGGCAGCCTGGTCCAGCACTTGACAATTCTCTCAGTGAAGATTTTTTTCCTAATATCCAAACTAAACCTGCCCTGGCACAACTTGAGGCTGTTTCCTCTCATCCTATCGCTTGTTACCTGAGGGGAGAGACTGACCCCCACCTCGCTCCAACCCCCTTCCAGGCGGTTGCAGAGAGCGATCAGGTCTCCCCTCAGCCTCCTCTTCTCCAGGCTGAACAACCCCTTTTCCCTCAGCCGCTCCTCAGAAGAAATGTCCTCTAGACTCTTCACCAGCTTCGCTGCCCTTCTCTGGACATGCTCCAGCACCTTAATGTCTTTCTTGCAGTGAGGGACCCAAAACTGAAGACAGGATTCAAGGTGCATCCTCACCAGTGCCGAGTACAGGGGAACAATCACTGCCCTTGTCCTGCTGGCCACACCATTTCTGGTATCCTGTGCTCTGCTCTGAAGCTACATTGCTAGGAAACATACACCTTCGTCTTTTAAAAGTTTGGGAAAAGGTCATGATCCAGAAAAGACAGGGATAAGGATTGTCCTAGACCTCTTTGAGGCATCTCCCTACTTATTATTGTAGAAGGTAGATGCCCAGTACTGGAGTTGGCACTGTCTTAGCACATGGAAATTTTTCCTTCCACAAATGTATATAGAAAATAGGTAAAAAAAAGCAGAAACTCAAGAAGACAGTGGGAGTTGTCCATGTAACTGGTTTTAAGCATTTAGCTCTAATGCCCCAGTTAGGATCCTGGTTCCTAGAAGACACACTCAAGAATTTAATCCAGAGGGTGACTCAGTATACAAACTTTAGGTTCCTCTCCTGAACTCTCAGGGATTTTATATCATGCTGTATTGGGAATTTAATTTGAGTGTCTAACATTTGGCAGCATCTGTACCCTCTGCATAATTTGCTAAAGCAAATCTGGTAAAAGAGACATAGGTTCTTGAATTCAAGCCTTAAATGCAGGGAACACATAATTTTCCTCCTATATGTTTTTCCTTGGAAGAGCTTATGATTCCACTTATTTCTATGATCTGTAGAATGACACCTAGATCCATTTGGTCAACAAGCTTTTACAGAAATGCACTGTCACAGAGATAATGCAATACTGAAGAACAATGGGAATGTATCTGGGGAATGTTTTACCTCTTAAACTCACAAGCAAATATGTTGCTTTGTATTCTGTTTCTTTTTCATTTCTTAGCTCACACCGACTGTCTTCTTTTTCTGTCTCTATATTCTTCTATTTTTTTATTACATGGATTTATAATCCTGGTTTTAGAGCGTCCTTGAATAGATTTCTATAATTAGCAATTATAAATAGAGATATAGTCCTGGGTTATGAAGTTTACTTTTATTGACTGCAACAGAAGGTTTAAGTTCAACTTCCCCTTATCTGATTACATTTACCAGAACTGCGGGAATTCACTGTGCTATAAAAATGGACCTTGCTGCTAGCTGGCATACACCAGAACATTTAAATAAAAATAGCAATGAAAACCCAACCAAATATTATTTATGTCAGTTAGATGCCAATGAAAACTAAGGCTTTCAGGGGTAGACAGGATCGATTTTTAAATTTTTTTCTCTCTCTTTTTTTTTTTATATATGACAGAATGACACACTCTTCACTCAGCCACTCAAGCTGAAGAATGACTGAAGAACCCTGTGAAGGTCGAACACATTTTCACCCAACTGATGCTCTTTTAAAACTGACTTAACCCTCCTTGTGCATTTCTGCACAGCATGGAAGTTAGCTTTGCAGTTCCAAATTAGGGGAAAGTGCAGCGAGATCTCCCTTTCGTAAAGCTCTTTTGTATTAAGCAGAACAAATTCCCTATAAGCAGAACTGTAATTTGCACATTGGAATGCTTTCTGCCTATAATGATCTTCCCGGCAGAAAGCACTGTCATTTCACAAATGGCCCCACAGTGTTCCCCAAAGCTAAGCAAAAGTATACAGATATAAACTGAGAAGGAAACTAATACAGGCCCTGATCCTGCAATGGACATCTAGGGTACAATGAGGACAGCATTATCAAATCAGAGAGATAACACTTTGCTCACAGTATGCAACAGTAGACATGGCAATGTGAGACAAGGAAAAAGAGACTTGGATGCATTGTGGGTCAGCAGAGAGATGTGTCACTTATGTGATTACCTAAATGAGTTTCAATAGGTGAGTTTAAACCACAGAATCCAATTTTGCAGACAAAAAAATAGGATACCACCTAGACATAGTATATTCAGACCTGAGAAGTCCCCAAATCCCCTGAGATGCTTCCTCACCTTATCTTTCTTGACTTCCTTATGCTTTTGGATGAAAACAGAGATGGAACTTCTGCTGCTCACAGACCAGAGATGACAGCCATAACAAGCTGACCAAGTCTTTGCACTGCCGACCTCCTATTTTCTGAGCAAGGGAACTGAGATGCCAAGGGGATCAGCAGCCTTAATGGGCCTCATGCTAAAAGAAATCTCACTGAAAGAGTGTTGCTGTTCTTTCAGGTTCTCCTGCACAACTCATCACGGTCCATAACTTTCAGGTTGCTCATTTGTTCCCATAATATCAGTCAGGACCCTGAAGAAATAGCTATGTTATATAGCTATATTCTCAAACATCTGGTGACAGTGAGCATAAAAGGACTGTTGGACTAAGAGGACTGGTGACAGAACATTGCCCTGTAAATCCCACTTCTGTGCAATACAAGTTTTTCTTGCCTCAGTTCTGAACGTAACTGTGTCTCACAGAAAAACATCATCCTGCAAGTTAGGACAGTGAAAAAGGACAATAAAAAAGAGTTATGCTGAACCTTCTGGTTGGATTTGGACATTTATATCATGGTTTTGGGGATTCCCTTTTCAATAGTGAAAGATTTCTGTGGCGAGGATGTAGAAGGAGAAAAAGAAGAGGAATAAAATGTAATGAAAACATACAGAAACCAAAAGCAGTCAGAAAGGAATGAACTGTGTTCTAAGAAAAGGAAGCAGGAGAGGAAAGTAGGAGAAAGGTCAGTGCTAAAAAAGTATACTTTATGAGATGTCCATTCTGTTGAGGGTTGTCTGTGCTTCATACTGCATTTAGCACTACAGAACAAAGGCTTCCTTTTAACTTGTAAATATATGAGGAATAGTAAAGAAAAGGATATTATTTCCCATATTTGTTTGGATTTTAAATTATCCTTGCTAGTGTGTGGAGATATATACCAAATACAAATTTCTAAAAATGGGAAAAAAAAAAAGTCACATGTGAGGTTTGTAAAAGCTTACATTTCCTTTGGCTACAGGGTCCTGTGCTAGGATCCAACACACCAAACCTGGGGATCTGCAAAGAAGGTAGAAGTTTTGCTCAGCACATTTTGTGTAACCTAACATTTGAGAGATTTTAGCTCACATCTCCTGTTCTAGCAAGCTAGATCATGAGTTTCTTGTGCATGAGCCATTTGTTTCCACCTTGCCTCAGTTTCTCAGTTTTAAAATGCCTGGGTTTATCACAAATAAATGTGGACATTTAACTGAAGTGCCAATTTAGAAGTTTAGTTACTATTGTTATAGTGAGCAGTGAGACAGAGACGTCTTCCATGGATCATGCAATCCTTTGATTGCCCTACTTACTGAATGTTCTTCAGTAACCTGTTGAAATGTTGTGGACTGTGTCTATTTCCACTGTCTTTAGGTAAGCTCAGCAAATTCAGACACAGTGGCCCTAATTTCTATAATATTAAAGATCCCCTTCTCTCCTACACCTCTTCCTTCAGAAAAATGAAGAAGGCTTGTATGTTCCCATACTGCCCAGAAGCCAAATCACGACATGCCCACTGCCTCATTTCCCTCACTCAGCACACTCATCTTTCTCAGGACTGTTTCTCTCCACAGTATCCCTTCGCATGAGAAAACATCAGGGAACGTAGAAGACAAAATGTTTCATGGTGCCTTATTGGCTCTAAGCCTTGCAATGCAAAGGACCTTCCACCTGTAACCTGGCTTTTCACTTGCAACACAGTAAGCTTTCATCAACACAACCCAAGGCTTCTGCTGCAGTGCCTTTACCATGGCACCCCAAGTGCCCTTATCCACCTTGCACTGTGGGATTCTGACCTGTAATGTCCTGTTTCTTCTCAAAGTCATTGCCCTTGATGTTTAAATGATCTTGTTCTTCCTCTGCCTGTTCACCATTTTGCCTTGTAGCTACTAGTCTATACCTCTGTGTGTAGATCCATTCACCCTTCACCCTGTATGTTTCAGTCTGCAGCTTCATATTAAAACAAACACAGCTTAGTAGATAACAAATAATACTAAATTTAAAATCCAGTAAATATTATCAATAATATACATGCCAACACTTAATGGTCAATTAGTGTGCATCTAACCAGGCGTGCTCCAACCAGCACCAGTAGTGTCATAAAGAGTAACTACAAATGGGGAGATTGAGCAAGTCTGGATGAGAAGTATAATTGTACTGGGGAGAAGGAAGAAAAAAAGATTTTTTTTGTCATTTTCAACTTGATCATTGTCAGCACCTGCTGCCCTGGAGAGGATGCCTGGAGGAGGAGGAAGCTTGTTTGGGTAGCTCATGATTTTTCTTCCCACCTGGATACATGGGAGATGGTTTCCTTTTTCTCTCTCTTTTCTCCTCATTGTTTCATCCCCTGTCCTAAGGCAACTTTGAAGTTTAAGTATGCCATAAGCTGTGGCCCCTAATAACAAGCTGCATATGTGTAAACCTACTTGAACTTTCACCGTGCAGCAAAGGAGGGTGAATTACAAACCAGGGCCAGGTAGAGAGCAGGTAGGAGAGAAGGCAGGATTAGAACTGGATCTCTCTGCAGACCATTTCATGTCCTTGGCTTGACTTGGATCATTAAATTTGCACCAGGGTCAGGTATCTACTGGGGAAATAGCAGTCATAAAATAAAGAGTTTACCCAAAAATGAGGAACTTCCCTTCTCCCTTCTTACCCACAGTCTGAATCAGTAATGCAAACATCAATGGGCCATCATATCTCCAGACAGACTGTTTTGCTGATTGTACTTTCTCATCCTTTTATGTTCTTAAACTCTTAGTCACATCTTGGAAGAAGCATTTTAGAGATATTAAGTTGGAAGTCCATGTGTAATTGCATCTCCAGGAGGTATAAAGTGTGCTGCTGACAAGTATTTCCAAATTACATCAGGGACATGTACAAAGGCAAAACACCTTTAATGTGGGGCTTGTTTAGAGATAGGACTGGGGAAGACGTGCTCCTCTAAGGCTCATTACAAATTTTACAAGAGGACATATTTTTCCACTAGAAATGCTGATGTCTGGAAGTCAGTTCCATGCGAATATGTCAATTATAAAATTTTACTTTGATTAAAAAAAAACAACCAAGCAAGTGAAATCAAATGGAAACTGTTTATACCTTGGAGGGTTTTTTTGTTTGCCTTTTTTTAAAAGAATTTTTTAGTTTAGAAGGAGATTTGCTATATTTATTGATAACGTTAACAGCTAGATATAGACAGAAATGATATGAAATATTTCATTGGATGCAAAGAATATTCCCCCATCCCCCAAAACAATTTAATTATAAATTTCAGACTTTATTTCAGAATGAAATCTGACTTCAGAATATTTCTTATTCTAGTGTCTGTTCCTGTGAGGATTTATTCCAGTTATTGTTTGTTTTAAAGTACCACAGAAAAAATGCAAGAGAGGTAAGCCTTCTTCGCTCTTTCAATGCGGAGGGAAAGAGGAATGCCCACTGCTTCAAAGAGTTTATGACCAAACCAGGCAGAAATACAAAGGAAAACATACAGTTTGGACAGCCAGAACAGTTCATCCCAGACCACACTGCATCTCAGAGCAGCGAATAGTGAAATGCAGTCCCCACAGAATACCGTTTCCTTTTGCTTTTTCAAGTGCTGGCCATCATTCACGGATATAACTGGGTTGATGCAAATTGATATAGGGAGAAAGGAGTGTGATCTTCAGTTTTTAAACTGAAGCCTTCCTCACATTCATTGCATGATCCCACAGATGAAACTTCCAGCCATCTCAGGTGTTTAAAACCTTACCACACCTCAGCCAGCTGCTGCCTCCCCTTCAGGTGTAGTATGATAACTACAAATAGCATCTCTTCTAGGCTGAAACAGTGCAAAATTAACAGCTAACTTAAAACATGATCATTCTTGCTAATCTTAAGCCACTCAGCAAAGTAGCACTTTGATAGAACTTCTTAAACTATATCTCATATTGACACTGGAAAACAGTGGCTGAAATGAGGACAGCCCCTATCATGACAAGACCAGAGTTTATATTTTCTACTTTTCTCTCAGGGTCGTTGTGGAGACTGAGGAAATGATGGATGCAAACAATATGCAGCTAAACATATTTTATATCTACAGTCCCAGAAAGGCTTTTGAAAGGGAAGGGAAAGTGTGCTTTACAGGAACTCAATGTTGTTCAATACAGTTTAGGCAGAGGAATGTGTTCAGTTGAAAAAATTCTAGAATTGTAGAGCAAGGCTCATACCTATGTTGTAAAACCGTTTACAAATATAGTGAGACTGTTTTTACTTACTAATGTGCAGAGGAGGGTGAACTCAAATATTATTTTAGGACCAACTATTGTTTCAGTATAAATTTTAGCTCCATAGCTGGAAGGATGGGCAACTAACACTAGAGAAGGATCCCTGGGTTGCCTATGAAACAGAGGAGTGCTCAGATTGTTAGGTTAATGGGCAAAAATAAGACTTTCAGGAAAAAGATTTTCATCTGCTTTTGGTGCTTTCTGTGAGAAAGGACAAACCTAGCTCAGTGTTTTGAGTTTGTGTGGCGGGTTTTTTTGGGGTAGCGGGGGAGGGGCCGCAGGCCCAGCTCCTGTGAGAAGGTGCCAGAAGCTTCCCCGGCTCCAAGCGGGACCCGCCGCGGGCCCAGGCCGAGCCCCTCCGCG
>JANZLQ010000079.1:76453145-76469530 GCA_026212715.1 Elanus axillaris | reverse complement strand
GAGGCCCACCCGCAGCCCGGGGAGAGAGGAGCCCGTGCCGGAGCAGGGGGAGGCCCCCCAAGATGGCCGGGGCTCTGTGGGAAAGCCCGGCTGCAGCAGGCTGGGGCCTGCGGGAAGGCCCCAGGGACTCCAGGGAAGTCGGCGGAGGACTGTCTCCCGAGGGAGGGACCCCCACACCCCCCACCGGCGGAGCAGGGGAGGAGCGCAGAGTCCTCCCCCTGAGGAGGAAGGAGCGGCAGAGACAAGGTGTGAGGAACTAACCCCAAGCTCCATTCCCCGTCCCCCTGCGCTGCCGCCGGGGAGGAGGAGGGAGAGAGAACCGGGAGTGGGGCTGAGCCGGGAAGGAGGAGGGGTGGGGGGAAGGTGGTTTAAGATTTGGGTTTACTTCCCATTATTCTTGTTTTGATTTGATTTGTAGTAAATTAAATGTTTTGGGTTTTTTTCCCCAAGTTAATTCTGATTTTTGCCTGTGACCATAAGTAGTGAGTGATACCTCCCTGTCCTTGTCTTGACCCACAAGGTTTTTGTTATATTTTCTCATCCTCATCCTCCCTGGGCAGGGGAGGAGTGAGAGAGCAGCTTTGTGCTGTTTTGTTATTGGCTGGGCTTAAACCACGACACTCAGTCACTCATTTCCTGAAGAAGATCCATAAGCATGCCTTCTCACTAGACAGAAACACTTAAAATACCCCATTCCTCTCTAGAAACAAGCAGTATCTATGCTACACTCTTGCCCTATCATTTCTATTATACTAAGCAGCATGCATAACTAACTCTTGCTCTTACAATATCAGAGGGCTTTGCTTATTGATTGTCACCTCAAATCCATGTCTAGCTTATGTTCTAGCTGATGTGCTAAGCATTACACATACTTGTCTGCTTCTGCACAGATACTGGAAAGTAAAAATACTTGAGGGGAAGAAGAGGAGGCCATGCAAGCAGTGGGATAGCCAGCCCTCGTCGTTGCTCAGCTCACCATTAACTGAAGGGTGAGGTCTATCATCAACGGAAGAATATAGACTTTCCTGAACCCTCACATGCAGGACTTTCTGTTGACCTAGAGCAAAGTTTTAGGAATGTTACTTTGTTCTCTTTCAGGTTTTTGTCAAATCCATGTACTCACTCTGAAGCTTTCCAATGGAAGATGCAATTAACAATTTATATAAATATATATATATATATACACACATATATATGTGATATTTAAAAGTTTAGATGTAGGTCTTGAACAGTTCAAATGTTGTTTGCATGGCAGGGCTATGTGATGTGAGAAGTTCTGGGGCAATGGTGGTAAGATTTGCTGGTCAGCCTAACTCGATAGCTAGAAGTGAGCCCAAATTGCCTGGTTCCAGATGCTGGAACCCTATGGCATTCCCAGCAGTTAATGGGGAAAGAAACGTTGGATTGGGGAAGTAGAAACTATCGCTTCATGAGATACTATGAGTGAAGATAAAACTTCTATGAATTAGTTTTAGCAATGAATTCTCTTAAGAACAGGCTGTCTCAGGAGACTTCTGGTAAGTTTTGGTTTAGCTGTGACTAAAATACTGCA
This sequence comes from Elanus axillaris, assembly GCA_026212715.1. Classification (NCBI taxonomy): domain Eukaryota; kingdom Metazoa; phylum Chordata; class Aves; order Accipitriformes; family Accipitridae; genus Elanus; species Elanus axillaris. The sequence continues at coordinate 76,467,978 of JANZLQ010000079.1, read as the reverse complement.
AGAAAAAAAAAAAGCCATCTTTCCACACAGCTGTTTTTACACTTTGTCTTCAAACCCCAGCCAATACCAGGGATTGCAGATGAGAGTGAAAGTGGGAATGTGTATCAGAAGTACATTACAGAACTGTAATGAGGTTTTATCAGCATGAATTTGAAGGAGCTAGAGTGCTTAGGATGCAGCAGAGCTGTGGGGATAAGACAACATGTGTTTCTGTTCCAGTGACATTAAAGCCTGGATCTCTGAATAAAAACCTATGTGGTGAATTGAACTCTGTATACAAATTATTTTCATTACACAAAAAAATGCTGAAGTCAGTATTTAGGCCTTTAGGAGATCTCAGTTTCAAGATTTCCTTGCGACTTCAGGCTAGATCACAGTGGCTACGTCCATATTACTAGGTTTAAGAAGACCAGGAATATTTTCTGGACAGTGAAGCTTAATCAACTACAGCATTAAATTGTTAGGAAGGTCTCTGGCCTGTTTAGACACAAGATGTTAATCTCACCCCATGTACACCCAGCAGCCAACAGCCAGCAAAGGAATGCCAGTGTCAGACTTCTAGGGATGTATTAAATTATTCAGCATCTGTATTTTTTAATTTGCTTGTTAGCTTTTTGTGTCATTTATGATATTGCCTCTGAAAGCTCTGGTTTTACTTTTTCTCATGATCTATCTGCCTGACCCCTTTTTAGTCTAGTTCCTAGGTTATTATGGACCTGGTCTGCTTCCACGACTTCTTTGGCTTCTTGATTTTTTTTCTTGAGCTCTCTCTTGTACTTGAAGAAGTGACTCTGCACTCTGGAATCTCTACCCATGCCTTTGTATAGTTGCTGGGAATTAAATTTCCCTTTCTTTCAATATTCTTAATCTTTTCCCTTCCCTGTCTTTAGAAAAAAATAATCCTGGGCTTGACAATTCAAGATTTGCTTGCAATTTTACCCCACGCACTTCTAATTAAACTCCAGTGATTACTGAACCTACCAAACCCTATCCCTTTTTCACCTGCAAGTGTAGTTTCTGCAATACCCTTCTGTCCTTCTTAGAAGCCTCTAGGTCTAAATGCTTTTGGCATTTAATGCCTACCAATGCCTAATGAGGATCTTTGGCACTGCTTTATGCCACTTGAAGAACCTCATCTCGTTGGCCACCACATGCTGAGCAGATCAGGTCCATCACAAAAACTGTGGTATTGTGACTCTCATAATCACTGCTGCCAGCATGGAGATGGATGTTTATGACTGACTGACCCTTGATAACTGGCCTAGTGATGAGACACTTCATCTAGGATGTGGGAAACATGTTCTGGTCTATATCAAGCAAAGTTTTTCCACCTGCCATCTACTGTTGTCCTGGATCATGTCATACCACTCAGGTTTATGAGGGGTGAGGGGGAGATGTAATGTCTTCTGCTGGAGATGGGCTACCGCAAGGAAAGGCATGAAAGATTCAGGAGGCAGGAAAACAAAGAGTGTCAGATGTAGCTCAGTGATTAAAAGCAGCCTGTGGATGAGAGAAGCTCTTTGTTCTGGGTCTCTAGCTCATCTTCCTCAGCTAGCCTCACTTTATAAAGGGAGAAGTGAGCCCTACTAAATACATAGGAGTTGTTCTCCTCATCAGAGGGTTCTGCGATGAGGAACTTGAGAAGACAGACAGTGACCCCTCCTACAGGGTGATGAAGTCCCTGTGTCTTGGGCCCAGCTCCTCAATAGACAAAAAAGGCTGAAACGTCAAGCCTGCCTGGAAGAACTCCTATACAATGTAAGCACACAGTACAAGGGAGCAGGACGAGACTGCACACTGACAAGGGGGAGGGATGCACACTGCAACAGCAAGACAATTATGATTAGTGTAGACAATTATGATTATGATTTAGCCGTAGGATCCCCAATAGCCATTAACATGATACCACATTTTCCTGACAAAAAAAATTAAAAGGGAAAATTCAGTGGCTAAGCAAGAGTGCTGAAACCCAGGGCTAAATGTTTGCCTTGAACAGGGCTGTAAGCCACATGAGAGACTAATTAAACTAGTCTCTGGCCTTTAGTTATGTCAGAAATGAGAGAAAGGGGGTATTGTTTTTGTTTTTTTAATTCCCCAACTGATGAAGAGCGGGAGGGGGGAGGCATGGGGGGAAGAAAGGAAGGAAGATAATCCAGGGTGAAATAAGATTTCCAAGGTTTCTTTTGTTTGCAAAGCCAGCTAAAGAAAAGAAACGCTTCCCCTTCTCTCTCCCAAAGATGGAGCTGTTGCAATAGGAGAAGAGCGGCCGTTAGCGTGCACAGGCACACACAAGCGCCCACACACACCAAGTTCGGCATTCTGCAGCAGGACTTCAAGGCTTCTCCGAAAACACAACTGCTTCCTTTCTGTAAGGAGAAATAAAAATCCGTATTATTATAGCAGCTGCGTTATTGCAAAATTCTACCAAAACACAACGACTGATATTAAGTATCTAACCCCTCTTAATTGTCTATTTCATGGGCTTTAGATTTCTGGATTGCTAAAATAACCATCTGAAGACAAGACTTCGATTCATTTTGTTTTATTAGTATTATTATTTCCTTACAATAATAATAACACTTTACACTTATACAGCACTGTTCATCTGCAGATACAGACAATAAGGACTGGATTGCTGCTATTATCCTATCACACCCCACAAATGAGAGGGGATAGAAAATTCTCCAGGAAGCTGAGGCTGAGGGAGAAATTTCCTGAAACCTTGAGGCCCAGGGGTAATTCAGAGGGAAGGGTAACCAAGTGCATGACCGCAAGGTCAGCTGCTTCAGTGAATTCCTTTTTTGATAATCTTTTAAAAACCTTTTGGCATTATAATTTTCATTGGAACATTAATTAATAAGGGAAACTCTTCAACAGTGTCATCTGAGCAGTTTCGAAGCTAAGAATTCGGGGGTCTAGTTTCAGTTCTTCTGAAACAGATGTTCCAGTTGAAGGACAGCTGGACAAATGTGAAGGAAGGCAAACTGTGTTATTTAGGAGACCAGACGTGACAGTCAAAATGCCCCCTCTACTCTTAAAATCTGTGAATAAATGAATGATCTGGTGTTCCTTAAGCCACTCACTTGTGGATTTGGTGGGGGCTTTCTAGAAGTTAATGACTTTTGAAACAACATTTGTTTTCAATTGCAGTTCAGTTCAGACATACATCCATCTTGTTGGGAGCAATGCCAAAGAGTGCAGCTAGTTCAGCCCCATCTGCTCCTTGCCTTGCAGCCTAGACAGAGGCAAGAAATTCAGTGACTTCAGTAAAGAAAAGGGAAAGGGGCAGCAGACAACAGGATAACATTTCCCTTTTACTGTGTGTTGACATGGGTTCTCCTGCCCAAGCAGGCTACAACCCACTCACATAAAGAAGAGGGTGACAGCAAACTGATTAGATATGACATTATTCATTGTTGTCCTGTTATCCCAGTTTATACATGGGGAAACTGAGGCCCAGTTTAATGCTGTCTAACTCCAAATTTCTATAATGTGGACATCTGAGCTCATCATCTCTGGCTTCCTTTAAGGAGAAAAAAAAACAGGCCCTTTTAGGTCATGGTTTATTTGCAATCTTAGTCGGTAAGTGCCTATTCCTTTCCACTGACAACTGGAGAAAACTAGCTGGCTCAGCTGAACCCCATGTGGTGCATTTGGGTTGCGAGAGGCAGACAGACCATGCCTGTAAACTCTGTTACATGAGGCACAGCCAGCTTTGAGTGCCACCACTTTCAGACTGTCCTTCAGAAAGCAACAAGGTGAAAGCCAAAGTCAGTCTCTGCAGGCAAGTACAGTCAACAAGGAATTACTGTCTGGAGGATATGATCACCATTGTGCAAGGTGCAAGACCTCCATCTTTTCAGCTCCAAATAAGCTGAGCAGTGTCACACAGCAGATCTGTGGTGAAGTCAGGAAGGGAAGCTGGGACTTGGACTCCCAGGCTCCTCATCTAACCCTCGGTCATTCCCTTTCTTCAGCGCCTTGACTCAGTAGTTCCACATGCTGTCTCCTGCCCCTGACAGAAAGGGAGCAAAAGTTATTGCAAGGATGGAAGCAGGTAATGCAAACCACTCTGCTTATTTTTTTATATAAAAACAAAAGAAAAAGCATGCTCATTTGACCTGGCACATGGCTCACCCCTTCGGTGCTGCTATTATTCCCATCTTAGACTCTTTCCACTTTCTCTCTTGCCAGCAGGAAAGAAGTAACACAGAGATGTTTTATGCCACTGAGACAAAGAGATATTGATCCTTTTTGCCTCTGGAAAAGGTTTCTAATAATTTCCAGATATATTGTAGATTGTGGTGCTGCTATCTTTAATTAAAACATGACACAGAATAGAAAGCAATTATTTGGGGATTTTTTTTGTTTGTTTTTTTTTTAAGTGTAGATTCCTTTTCTTTGTTTTAATGGGCTGTGCTACCAGATCAAATGGCTTGCAAGTTGAGCACACAGAAAGTGGAGAGAGAGAGGAAGAATATCTGCTCTTGTGTTTGTTATTCATGATATTTAAATATGATGTTTTGCACTTCATCTTCAAAAGATGTCATCATCTGTGGCTTGTTAACCCCTTTGGCCAGAGAAGCTGCAGAGAAAAAAAAATCCTCTGTCCAAAGGAAGACTGCTCGGATCAACAAAACACATTACTCTGTCAGCATCACCCCTTTGCAATGACTGCAGTAACACCCCCATGCATAGGCCTTGGCCCTGTAGATTTGGGAGATAGCTGTTGGCACAATAAAAAGGATAATATGAACTCAGAGTGACCCTCTTTCTACACAAACTTCTTCAGGCAGAAACAGAAGTGAAGAATTGACTTCCCTATTGCTGCAGTCAGATCAGAGCTTCATTCTCATCAAAATAGTGTGTAAAGTCCCCAGTTTAGCCACTCTACTGGTAGTAGCTACATACTGGTGAAATCTGTCAATGGACATTAACTTCATTATACTTTCTTATGATGGTGGCAAGTACTATTGCTTCTGGTTTACCAATGAATTTCTAAGGCTTCACCAAGACCACCACAGAGGAATAGTTACAGCAAGGATCTGTTACATTTTTGATTAAAATAACTTTTCTAGAAACTCACCCAACTGTCATTTTAGGGTTCCATATACTGAATTCTGGTGTTTTTAGGATTTTAACCTGGAAGAAAAAAATAGGACATGGATTCAAGGTACTTAGGAGACATGCAGAGTTTAATAATCTCCCCCTTCTATAGAATAACACCACCACCACCCCCCATTAAATGCATCAGGCCTGAGCTTTTGCTTCATCCAGAACATTAATTACACTCCTTTCCAGAACTCCAGCCTCACAGGCATTTAAATTTATGATTAGTCTTTTCAGGAACACGTAAAAATTGCATCAAAGTAGCACTTTGCAAAACAAGTCTGTACAAAACATGAGGTTCTCTCATTAGCAGTACAAAAGAATTGCACTGAGTGTTTACGAAGGAGGAGATATCCCCAAGCTGTCTTGCCCACTTCTTTGGGAGTCCATGGCAGCCCTTCGAGTAGTTATAACCTATGACAGAATGGACAAGACCCTTAGGACCCCTGCCTCGTCACACCTACACAAGTTTGGTGGTGACCTAGTGGGAAAGACTCTTCTGGCTTCTCATGTGAAGCACCTACCACTCTGTCCAGGTTCTCACACCCAGGACACCTTCACTCCCTGACACTTGATCTTTCACATGGCTGTAAGCCTAGACAGCCGATTAATTTTTTTAGTCACAGCTCCCCTGTTTGCATAGAAGATGCAGGAATTTATTGTCACAACCTTTCCTATTGCAGTGGCTACAGAAATGCTGTGCAGAAATCAAAATGGAGGTAAATAATTTCCAATATATTTTTGTCCTAAACTGTCCCAAAGCATAAATGCAAGGCTGTTAAGTAATTTTACTAATATCAGTGGGGAGCTGCTGACTTCAAAAGCTGAGGTTCGAGTGGAAGAGTTGTTATTTATTAGTCCAAGATTACTTCATTATAGCATGTTGGTTGTCATGCTATCAAACCAGCCATTCTTGTGGCTGAATAAGATTTTCATTTTATTACGGTGGTGAGAGGAAAAAATGCAATGATTGGTGCCTCTATTTACATATACATATAAAATCAACTTGGATATTCTCCTGGAATTATCTCTGTATGTATTTCCCTCTCACATAAACACATGTTCTTTCTTTCGTACCATATTACCTTGTATGTTTTATTCAATAGTAAAATTAAATACAGCAAGGATTTCAAGTCATGTCTTTCTCCAGTTTTTGAAAAGGATGCTGATTTCATATGCCACAATGATTAGTCAAGTGATGAGTGAACTTTCATATACTTCTGGTTCAAATAAATGTTGGTAAATACCCCAAGGATGTTTATTCAGAGTTTACCTGGGCTAATAGAATCTCCTGAGTCTGAAGATTTCTCTGGAGCAGATCTGTCTCTTGAGAATCCCACTACTACCTCCTGCTTCCTAAATCAACAGGAATTCAAAAACAAGGGTAATAAAGAGTGCAATTTTTGTGTAGCTCCATGAATGACCGGTTTGGGTCAAGGTCATGTCTTGGGTATATGCTAGAGTAGAATAGGCTCTTATTTTACCTGAATTCATTCAGTCATGCCTTGTCTCAAACAAAGCAGTAAGAGACACACAAAGAAATCCTACCAATATCCCAAAGAATCAGAAACAATACACAGGCAAATAAATAAAACATTTGCTTAACACAAATGGGAGATTCTGGGCAAAAGGAAACACACAAACTACCCTTGTTGTTTTGAGATTTACAGATCCGTATTTCACAGATGCCCTATTGCTTTATTCATACTGTTAAGGGAGAGAGAAGCAGCCTCTAACCATCAACACCCATCATTAAATCATTACAAAACCTCTCTTGTTAAAGAGACAGCGTATATACATATATAAAAATATATACACAGTTATGTATATATTTATATCTATAAAATTCTGTGTATAGCTGTGTGGAAATATGAAAAGCTTCTTGAGACTGCTTAGCTTTATAGTGTATCCAGTGCTACCATTTGAAAGAAATAAATGTTTTCCAATTGCCACATGAAAAGCAAAGTTAGTATAGTTGAAATGACCAAACAGAAAAGAAAACAAAGCTGGAGGATTTTCCTGAGAAGTGGTGAAACAGAAAGGAAAGCAAAGTTGAGTGACAAACATTGAGTGCTAAAATAAAATGCCAGGGGATGAGCTACAGGAACCAAAGAAAACTACACCATGGAACTCCTGTGACAGAAACTTATTTTATATGGTATCAGCCAGTAATGACTTATTTCTGTTTGGTAAGAGATCTCAAGAATGCCCTGTATACCCCGTGTGTCACAGAGGAGTGGACCTGTGGTCTGAAGGAAAAACAAAAATCAACAAAACCATAAAGGGCAAAATAAGTGGAAATAAGGAGAGTGATGAACCTGGCTAGTATAGATACAAAAATCTTACTTAAGGTTCTTAATCCTGAAATCACCAGGGTGACAAGCCCCAGCAGCCTGAGTGCACCTATGGATCTGGCCCAGCTGACCTTTTGAGGACACTTAACTCTCTCCTCTACAAGTAACACAAACCCTTCCTACTCCTTCTTAATAGTGAAGAGCTTTGCTTGCAGTCTTAAGAAATTAGGGAAGGGAATACCACACTTTATTCAAAACCATTATCATCTGAGCCCAAATTCCTGTTCCTAGCCACTACATTTAGAAAAAAGAGTGAAGAATCTCAGTGTTAAGTAGACATACAAAATAACCTCCTTTCCATAGAAGTTTTCTTTTAGTCTACGCTATTAAAAGTAACCCATATTACTAAAACTCTTGTCTTCCCTTACCTAGTAGTCTTTCAAAACATAATTGGAAATGAAACAAATTTACTAGAGAAAAATAATTCTCTTCAAACTTTCAAAATCTGATTTACAAATCCTCCAAAGCTGTAAATCTCCTGTGCATTTGTACATTTGTTTCTGGTTAGGATACTCAGCACTAGCCTGTAAGGGCACACTTGGCTTGATGAGTGATAGTGGCAAGTGCTGGAGCCATTGGGATGTCCAATGTGACTCTAGGCACATGTTCAGAGAGTAAAGGGAAGTTGAAAGATAAAGGGATGAAACAGCAACCCTCATGAAAGAAAAGTGAAAAAGAGGAAAGAAGAAAAAATTAATTTGGTTATTATACACTCTGAAACTTCTGATTTTAAGGGACTCTTAAGAAACTTCTCAAGTGGGTAGCCGGAAGTCTAATGACTCCTAAAAAAAAATCATACAAAGGCACTGAAAAGAAAGGAATGAATTACCCGTAAAACAATTCATAACATATCTTACCAATGCTGCTTCAGATGGGAATGTAATTTATAGGTAGCAGATAAAACGGAGGAGTTTGGTAAGATTAAGGATCCTTTTTCAAGTTTTATAGAGAAACAACCTTAAGAACATTAGGAAATTTTAGTGAATCGCTGACTTGAACTGAATCTACATTTCTCTAAAAGCAAACCAAGTCCTGAGAATGCACATCAGACAGTGATGTGGGGAAGAAAGTTAAATTTGTTACTTGTTATAAAGGAATTTAGTTTTAAATTGTTTTAGTGGCCACCTGAGATTTATCTCCTTATGATCCTGAGGTTGTATGTGCAAATCTAACTGCTTATGTTTACACACACACAGACACACACATACACATGTGAAATACAAAGGATAGCTTCTATCTAGTATATGCCATTCTGTGTTGGTAGTCAGGATATTCACCACACTAAGAGCTGTTAAAAAGTCATCTCAATGAGATACTTCCTGTTCCTAACACTTCTGCAGGTGAGTACCTTCTACATCCTCTAAGAAGATCCAGATGTACCTCTGAGCAAATCATCCAGGTCCACAAGTCAGTGCAGAGATTTAAAAGGTCATTCCACCTGCTTTAATCTCTCCTTTTAACTATTTTGGTTGTCTGATATTCCAAGCCACTATGAGGTTGACACAATATTTGCTTAATAAAAATAAGATAATCTTCACTGACTCTGATAATCTGCTTTGTACCAAATAAGTAGTTTCCCCGAACTTCTGGCCCCAGACCACCCAAATTCTGTGTATCTTACCTGAATCTTCCTTCATAAACTTTTTCAAAAGTATATATTTATGTATATATTTATGATAAAATGCTTGTAAGTATCCGGGGTAAGTTGAGGATGTTAGTCAGCATCATTGCCATAAGATTGTTCATGGCTAAAATCAATACAGCATGCTGAAAGGTGGGTAAGGGGAGGGAAAAAAAGGAAAATTAACAAATCTGGGTCAGATAAGGAGAAGAATTTTCTCAGTTAAAAATACTGTCCTGAAGAAAGCACAGTATAACTCCAAATACTGAAGCAGGATGTACCATGCGGTGGGAATTGCCTTGGTTGTGTTTAGGGAGCTGCTGAATTTTGCTGATGGGCAAGATGGTATGTAAGTGTGAGCTTTTGACTTCTTTATATGTATGTCTTGATGGAGGTGAAATAGTTAAGCCGGTGGAGTCAAAAAGAATAGATGAGGTCAAAGTGCTGGAGTGAGGAAATAAAGCATTCCCTATTGCTGATGATAAGCTGTACAGAAAATTCTTTCATCAACTATTTATCTTGCACCTAAACCCTTGAAAAAAATACTTTTAGCTATAAAGAGTTTTAAGTCAATGGACAAGGCTTAGCTTGGTTTGTGAATCTAGTGGGTAATTCACCACCTCCCCATTGATCAGGAAGCACAAATGTCACATCTGGCTTAACAGTGACCTGTGTTCTTTTTCCACCAAAATCTGCTGAGCACAGACAGCAGAATCAAGGTTGTTCCTCTCATAATAGATGAAATCAGGATCTGATATCATTATTCTTATATATGAATTCACTTTTCTACAGCTGGTAAGAGTTGTCCTCTAGCACTAACCCAAATTGATCAACAAGGATCAGAAGACTATTATTTTCACTGGGAATTACTTGACTTTGGAGATCTGTCTGAAACTTATCTGGTTGTAATTAATCTCTGAGGGCTCAAAATTACTGATAGACTGTGAATGAAACAGCAGTCCATTGACTTAAAGACATAATTATGGGAAAGTTTCCATCATGCTAATTGAACCGCACACCTTATTGATGAAACTGAGACTTTTCTTGTTTTGGACACTATGGACTTTGGTCCTTGGGAACACAACAGAGCCCTGTTGTAAGCTCCACACTTGTGCATTGTGCAGAGGAGTGGTGTGACCACACAGGAACAAACAGAGAAGATGTGACAGATTGAGAAGTCACACCAAATAGGAAAATGCTATGCCTACTTCTTGGACCAAGCACATTGAAAAGGGAAAAGATTTTCATCTCTTTTAGTATCTCTGGAACAAAGCAAGTGAAACACCTACAGTGTATAACAGATGCACAAATTTACCTTGGGTGATTAATGTATTTTGAACGCAGAACTGTCATCTCAGGTCCTATATGTTTTTATCTGCTTTAGTGCTGCACACCTGTGGTTTGTTGATAAAGCATTTGCTCTGCAATGAAGACAACTGCCAGGTTTAGTGCTTTTGCCCCTTAATTATCATCTCACTTCATACACATGTGCACATATGTACACCCCAGAATTGTGCTCAGATAGAATTATAAAAATTAACAAGCGATGATGAGGAAAGCGAATACTGATCCTGTGTTTGGCCTGGGTAGCATTGCAGGGCTAGATCAATGCTTTACTTGTGGACAGTACATGTTAAGCAACTTTGCGGATTGGTGAGAAACCTGGAGGGCTGTAACCTTGACCCATAGCTCTACAATATCATCATATGCCTTTCCATCATTACACCTCCGACTGGGATACATTTTAAGCTTCAGAACAAACTCAATAATAACCTGTCATCCAAGTATAGGAACACAACTGCTCATGTGCAGGTAAGCGTAGGAAGACTTCTAATGACCCAACAAAAACCCAGGTGTTGGACCAAACAGTAAGTTGCAAGAATACAAAAAAATTAAGTGTCAATCTTTCTTTCTATCACCCGAATGGTGATATGCTTTTAAAACCCAGAAATTGTCCCATCTAACTTAAGAAATCAATTTTTACTTTAAGTATGAAACTCTCATTGATTTTTACTTCAGAAGTGTACATATTTCTGGTACAACTATTATCACTGCATAACAATTAAAAAGAGAAAATAGCACCTTTTCGTGAAGGTATTAAAATTGAAGAGCTGGACATTTAAGCTTGGTATGTAGTTTGCGCCGGCCCAGTAAACAACATTGCTCACTGACAAATGACTATGCAGTTCTTGTGAGTTTATCTCCATGAAACAATAATTCTGCTATGGATCATAGTCATAAGGTCCAAAATATTGGCCACTCCATTTATGCAACATGATGTTTCATGACCTATCAAACCAAATCACTGTCATAACCATGGATATACATGCATGCCTGCAATTTATGGAAATTATTTCAGTAGATTTACCGATCTTAAAACTTACTGTTAAAATGCTCATATTGTAGCTGACATTTATTAAAAATATATACAACTGTATATTTACATACCTGCACGTTGTCAGCACAGCGGGAGAGACATGCAAGCTGAATTTGATTATTCTTTGATTATAATATAGATTTTTTCTCTTCTTCAGAATACCTAGAATTAACTCACATTGCAATCTTAAATCACTAGCTGAGGTCTTAGTTGGTGCAGCTGTACTATTTAAGGTGCACGTGAAGCTACACAGCAACAAAAAGAATAAAATTAAGAAAAACATCCTCTTAAAACACAGTAAAATGTACCAGGGAAAATTCACTCACCTCTATTGGAAAACTTAGCTCTTTTATGTGTCTGTGTTTGTATGTGAGTGCATGTTCACTCTCCAGTTTTGTTAAACTACACTTTCCTGTCCAGGTTGTTGAAGAGGCAAGAGATGGCAGTATTGACACATCTATGAAAGGCAGCAGTTCACTGATTAAACTAGAATATTAGGATTCTTCTTCTTCACATTTCATTTTTATAGTTTCTTTTTCATGGTTTTTTTCACCACTCTTAACACATACTTTCTTAAAAAAACCCAACAAAACTACAAACCAAAACCACCCCAGTGCTTTCCCCACCATCCCCCTTGAAAAATTCTAGTCTGCCCCTGTGAAACCAAGGGAAATAAATATATAGGACAATCCAGAAAGATTTTCTAATATGTTGAAATAAAGAACCAAAACCAAACAAAAGCACAGGGAAAAGGAACGGGGGGGGGGGGGGAGAAAACATGATAAATTACTGATTACTAAATGGAATTGTTTCAATCAGGAGCTTTAAAAAAAAGAAGGGGAAAAAAATGAACTTGCTTCTTTCCTTGATTCTAGCTTTTTGCAAGAAGATCAAAGAGATTTATGACCTGTGTCTCTTCGAGTCTGATGCCAGAAAAGAACATGTTCTCATTAATAGTCATTTTCTCATCAAAATAGGGCTTTTATGCAGACAATGTGCAAAGCTTTTATAAAGCTGATTGTTGACAAAATTTTCAATAAGTTTCAGTGCAGTGAATGACACACAGAGAACAAAACTAAAAGGGTGGCTGATAACTTTTATATATGCTGCAGGAAAAATCAAACCTATCTTAAAACCAAACCCCACTAGTGAAATCTTGTGAGAATCACAACTGTGTGAGATTGCAAGAGGAGAATCTCAATGTTTTTGGACCATCTTAAGAGTAAAAATAAAAGCAGTCAACTTTTTTTCTGTTTCTCTGAACTTTAGTAAAACTTCTCAAAACTGGAAATCTTGAGAGAATGAAGTTTTCTCTTGAGACTTCCTGTACATCCAGGTTGCAGATGAGTTAGTAATATGGGTAGCTGGGGACAATCTCCCATGATATATTACTGCATAATTAGTTACAATATGGGGATTTTATGCCTCCCACTGCAGTCTCCAGAGACTAGATACTGGGTAGAACGGGCCATTTGTTTGTTCTGGTTTTCTGGTCCTTGTTACCAAATAGCCGTTCTTACTCTGTTTAGATAGCATCTTCTAATCCTACAAATAAAGTGATCTGCAACTATAAAATCAACACACATAAAAATATTTTCAGTCACAGAGGAATATAAAAGAGGGAGGCAATGTATTTAGGTATGAGGTTGGGGTGAGGACCTGGTCTGTCTTACCTTCAGTGTGGTCCACATTACAGCAGCAAATCCAGCTGAGAAGATTCCTACTCCTGCCTTCCCCTAGAAACCTTGTTCCCTGGTTCTGCTGATTAACCTGTTTTTTTTCTACACTCTAATCTGGTGCAGTGACGAAGTCAGGTTTAACAAATGTATCAATCTCTCCTCTACAGTAAGTTTTTGCTGTTCTTGTTTTCTAAACCAGCATTTTCACAGAAATAGTTTAAAGAACTGTAATGAAGAAGTGGTAACTTCTTTTGAAAATGTGGAAATAGTCTGAAACAAAGACATGAGCAGAAACGTAATGAATCAGCCTTCCCATCCCCTTATTTGTATTATGGACTGCATTTTTTGTGGTTTGGTTTGGGTTGGGTTGGGTTGGTTTCGGTTTTTAAATTCTTTAATAGAGAGAAACTACTGGACCTACAGATGTGCTAAAGTCCCGCCAAATTTCTGTAATGCTTGAGGACTGGAGGAACTGCTAAAGACAAGGTCCAAAATGGACACAACATGGCATAGTATAAGGTCTACAGTATAAGGTCTATAGCATTACAAATGTAACCCATCTTGTGCAAAAATAGTTTTAAGGTATTTCTGCATGGTGCAGTTGCTCTTTGTCGGGTTGGAACCAAGCCCTGGTCTGTGGCTGAAGAAGCGATAGAAGCTTTTTGCTTCTCAGAGTATTTTGCCTGGTAAGAAAGTGGCTTTAATATATTCACTCTCTGAAGTGCATGTGCAAGGGGTTGCTATATGAATGTAGATATGTACATGCATGTATGTATATAAAATATATATATGTAGTCAGATTTGTGAGGCCATATACATATACATAATTGTGTGTGGTTTTAGGGCTTTACTGTACACCAGACCAGTGAAAAGCAAAATCATTTTTGAAGGCCATATTTTTTTTAAGTCTGTCTCTCTCTTGTTTGCCTCAGCTCTTTCTATTGTCACATTTTGACCTTTCATATGAAGGCAGGAGCAAACAAGTACTCATGGAAAAGAACCGGAAAGTTGTCTATTAACTTGCTTTGCTACTGGAAAAATGTAACATCAAATTACATCCTTGGGAAACACCAGTGAGTCAGTATTCCTGCAGCACTCAGCAATACCAAATAGGCCTTTATTCCACTGTGCCATAATTTGCCATATTTTTGTTCTTAGGCAATGGAAGTCTGCTTGCAGCAGGTCTCTAATTCTCCTCATCTAGAATTCTCTTCCTCCCATTTGAGGAGCTCCTGTCTCCCCCCACAGCAGTCATTAGGGACCCACTTGCCATACAGGTTTAGAGTCGAGGTAACAGTGCCAGGGAAGAGACACTTGACTGTATCACCAGGTGCTGTAGGCTGGCGTAGGAAAACACTGAAATTGGAAAGTTCTATCATACACAGTTGTCATGGTTTAAGCCCAGCTGGCAACAAAACACCATGAGGCTGCCAGTGGGGTGGGGAGGAGAAAATATAATAAAAAGCTCGTGGGTCAAGACAAGGACAGGGGGGATCACTCACTACTTATGGTCACAGGCAAAAATCAGAATTAACTTGGGGAAAAAACAAAAATAATTTTAAATTGTTACCAATCCAATCAAAACAGGATAATGAGAAGTAACCCCAAATCCTAAGCCACCTTCCCCCCACCCCTCCTCCTTCCCGGCTCAGCCCCACTCCCGGTTCTCTCTCCCTCCTCCTCCCTGGCGGCA
>JANZLQ010000079.1:76407997-76436771 GCA_026212715.1 Elanus axillaris | reverse complement strand
AGTGATGTCCCTGTCCTTATCTAGACCCACGAGCCTGTTGTTATATTTTGTCTCCCCTGCCCAGAATAGGAGGAGGAGAGATAAAGTGGCTTGGTGGGCACCTGGCATCTAGCCAGGGTCAACCCACCACAACTTTGTCTCCAAGAGATGTGGTAAGTTGGACTAAGATCCTTTGTATCCTGCAGTATCTTTACCCAGAGACTTTGAGGACATATCCACCTTGAGATTTGAATGTGGGGACCTCCTGACAGACTGGTGTGTTGAACCTGAATCTCCTTCCAACTCTGGGTGACGTGCTAAAGCCTGATTGCATGCAGATGCAAAAGGCACAGATACCAGGAAACTCTTTTTCTATCTCCTGATCAAGAGACATCACAGCTAAGAACCAGGCAGATAAATGACTCACCGCCATCTATTCTTGTGAAGTGTGGTTCATTCAGAGTGTCACAAAATGTTTGGCACTTGGAAAGCAGATAGTGGTGAGGAGGATGCTTTCCTGGGCTGGGCTCAGTGTTTGATGCAAGCATGCAGAGAGAGAAAAGGGTATTGAAAGATAAGCATGGGGATGACTGAGCATTACTTTCTAATTGTGGTATGTTCAGGTAAGGAAAAATAAAGAAACGGTGATAAGAGCTGTTGGCATTCCTCTAAATGACTTTAGCCAGTCTTGCTGCATAATAAAGAGTTTAGAGAAATTAGGATCTGAACAAAAAGTCTGGCCTGTATATTTGTTTTTATCTATCTTGCTCCTCCAAAGGGCAAGTATCCTTTCTCCAGAGCAGAGTATAAATATTGTCAAAAAAAGGCACACAGCATACAAGCTTGTTTAGTAAGTAGTACAGCATCTTCCCAGGTTGGTTATTAGGGGAAAACATTTTTGTTTAATTGGAAAAAGAAATTAATAACCTTCCATCCCACTTTGCCTTTGTTTAGAAACATAGATCCTCTAAGAACATTGCTTTTTATGTCACATTAAGGGAGACATTCTTTTTTGCTGTTTGAATCAGATCTGAATATTAATAGCATAATATTGGTCTGATACTTTCCCAGCATCTTCTGTTTGAAGCTCTGCTAAAAGACCATAAAACTGTAGTGACAGAGGACAAATCTCCCTTATGTACCAGTTTCTGAAATCAAACTGTTGTCTGATGTGTGGCTGTGCTCTTTGCACTCCTGCTTCTGTTTTCAACACATTTCCAAGGCAAAGAACCTTTTCTCTCCTTCCAGAAATTAATGCTGTTACAGATATGCTGATACAGTTTCATATGGAGACAGAAAATGACTTAATGAATAATATGAGTGCATCATGCACTCATAATAAGAAGAATGACTTCCAACTGCGACAAGTTGAACAAGTGTCCTGCTGGCTCTGCTGGCAGGAGGCTTCACTTCAGCAGAGGGTCTATTATGTCCATACCAGGTACAGCAACCTCCTAAGGACTCAGCAGGTTCTGGCTGGAGAGCTGGCCTTGGCAATGGTCTCTCACATGGACTTCTTAGCCAATGGATAACAATGTAGATATGGGCAATTTCAGCCAGTAAAATGTCCTACACTAATCTTAATTGTCCTTCAGTGATGAAGTAAATCAATTCGTTTCAGTTCCCGGAATGGTGGGTGTGGACAATTCTGGGCAAACCCCTTAAAACCACACGGGCTCATCAGCACTCTCTCCCACTTTAACACTTTGGCAGGCAGTGAAGCCTTCAAGTGAAACATGTAACAAGTCCAAAACAGACCCCAAATTTAGGATTCTGTATAAATGGCCTGATGTTCAAAAGGGCTGATCCCTAGAAAAACATTACTCTGCCATCTGAACATGTGTTAAGGAACTGTACCTTAGACTCCAGTTTCAGAAAATCTTAGCTAAGAGGATTAACTAGAATAGGAAAGGTTAAATCTGCTTTAATTTCTGGCAACAACTGTGATGAATTCATTAGCAAAGAAAATGCAGTAACTGAGCTCTACAGAAAAGCTATTTTTCCAGAGCTCTTGGTAAGGGAAAAAAGGAAGATTCTATCAAAACTGTTCTCCTTTTGGAAAAACTGATATAAATTATTTCATTTTCAGTCTAGTTTACCTATTTTAAATTGTCTTGTTTTTTAAAAGTATCTGCAAGCTTTTGGTTCAGACAAGTTCTTAAAATAATAATAATAATAATGAAAAAAGCCATCATATTATTTGTCATTATTGTGACTTTTCTTATTGAAACTCTAGTTTTGAGATCCATGATATCAAGTATCTAAGGCTTTCTGGAGGAATGTATTTTAAAAAAAAATCTTTCTTTAGCACATTTTTTTTTGTATTTACAACTTCAATTCTATCTAAAACCAAAAAGATAGTCCTGTACAAGTATTTGAAGATCTGAGAGAAGAGGAGGAGTTAATCAGTCGTTTGCTGCAGGAAAGGATATTTCTTTTTTAATACGCTAGTAAAATATCCATTTTGTTTTATTTTTCCCCTTCAGTATCATAATGTAAACTGTGAAGATCAATTAATATATTCTCTCATTGGACTGTTTTGCTATATGAATGAGCATGATGGGGAAGAACACTATCTCAAGTAATGAGATCTAAATGGAGAAGTTTTGATGAGTTTCAGAGATCAGAAATCTTAGAAATATTTCTTCACACTGAAGTTTATTTGGCTGTGCGATATCTCTGTAAAGTAGAAAACGCTTGTCTTTAGACTGTTTGTAGTACAACTGGCACAAGAGGTACTGTCCATATCTGATTCTGGAATTACTATTGTTCAGTGTGAGTGTGTAGAGCTATCATTGCAGGGAGGTAATATTCATGAAATGACAAGCTAGACCCAAACTTTTCCTGCTGTTATGCTACATAGCCCATGAACTATATAATTCAAGCTGGTTGGAAAGTTCTGTAAAAGATTTCAGTGAAAATGAAAGTATTTCTATTTGTGTTAGTTATTTTAGAGAAGTCTTAAGTTTTTCATTGAAAAAAGGCTCATATATTGGTTTTCCTTCGTAGCCTCCTCATTTTATTCTTTAGATGTGAAACAAGGAAAAGAAAAAGGAGAAATAAAGATACATAGAGGGAAATAATGTTATTTTCATTTTAGAAAATAAAAAATCAGTTAAAACTATTAAAAGTGCTCATGTTAAAGAATGTTAAAAAATATTTAATGCAAAATATCCGCAGTTGTTGCTGTTTTCCAGTAAAGAAGCCAGCAGTAGCACAGTGTTTCTACATCTGCTCCTTAAATACGCATAGTAGTGTGATGTTGCATGTTTCCTCCTGGAGAGACAAAGTTAGTGCATGTCATTTCTGGAGCAATCACCAACTCCTTAGTTCTTGAAACAAGACATCACTTTAAATACCCATTTCATCTTTCTATGTGTTTCTATCTTCTTAAACTCAGCTGAACAATATCTGTGCTGACTACAAAAGAAAAAAAGGAACAGTAATGTTTAAAATTCTAAAATGGATATCAAAATAGAATCTCCATTTACTCAGAATATTCAGAGAGAAATTGTTATCTGAATATCCATTCTATTCTAAATAATTTCAGCAACAACTTTTTCAGTTAAGCATCCTATCTTGAACCCCTTTCCTTTTCAATATCATTCACTTTTTTTCCATGTTGACAATTTCTGTTGGCAACAGAAAAGGTAGATAAAGTTAAATACTTGTTGTTCTGGTGCAACATTCGTCACTATCTTTTTAAGTAGTTACCTACAAGTATGAACAATTGCTGAGTTCAAATCAGGTGAACCATGATGCTCACATTGAGCTCTGGGATTTATTGAAGACATCCTTACTTGTGCCCTGCACAGCTGGGCTGCAGGCACAGCACTATTGATGCCATGAGCAGATCATTGGGCATGCACCTCCATACAGATAATGAGCGCCTCTTATTGTCTTTTTTTTCTTTTTTTTGTACATGGCACTCACTGGCTCCTCAATGGAGAAATGCTGCCTGCTGAAGTTATGAGAGTAAGCATACTCCATAAAAGACTTCCTCTCCTCATTGTCAGCAGTGTCAGGGCTTTTTCCATGTTTTTCTTTTTCAGCAAGGCTTCCCATGTACTGACTGTCACAGTGACTATGTGATACACCTCCACATACTTGCTCGCCTACATCTCACTTGGAGATGTGATACATCCCCATATGCAACTTGCTTATTTAAAATGAGACATAACTTCATTTTGGCAAGGCCTACTGGAAGCCTAAGGACTGCATCTGGGGCAAAATTCATCCGTCATTGGAACTAGTTGAAGTCCACCAATGTAATCAAAATACATTTTTTGAATGTGCTTAAGTTCTGCCTTCATGAACTCTTTAAAGAACTCTGGACTGATGTGAGTTTTGCCTTGATAACTTGGAGGTCAACCCATTTCAGCAGCTAGAAATGCTATGACTTGAGCTTTCTGCCAGTATGACAGTTACATCTTTGGATTACATGGAGAATCATCATTCCTAGGTTTGATTTCCTCACTGTTTGCCTTATGTTACAGGAATGTTTTCAGGCTTGCCCAATAATTCCTTGGGACTCTGGACCAACTGCTTAGTGCCTGCATGGTCTGGGATGAAGGAAAGTATTTATAAGATAGCAATACTTGTACTGGCTATCTACTCTAGCAGTTCTGGCCAGAAGAGTTAAAAATACATAGGGCTGCATGTGTTATATTATGTTTTAGTTTGTCTTTCTCAGGCTAGTCTGTTTTAGTGCAATATTCATTAACAAGAGAGACTGCCTGCCTTTGCCTTTTGTGCAAAGTCCCTCATAGTAATAGGAATATTTCCAGTGCCTCAGTGTGCTTAGGGTCAGTTTTCTATTCTTTAAATGTTGCACAACTCGCTTATTAGGAAGGGCTGCATTTTACACAAGGACAAGGCAGCCTGGGCATGACTGATGAAATTTTATTAACTGATGCTCACTTATCTTTAAGAATAGGATCAAGTAACAAACATAGCCCTTCCAAGGCTATTGCAGTAGTGCCTTTGCCTTTGTATTGTAGTGCAGTCTCTGCAGAATCCAAAGTCTCAGGCTGTCTTATTGAGAACGAAACCCCAGATACCCTTAAAAGATCATAAATGCAGTAGGTGAATATATCACTTACATGTTCGTCATCCAGAAATCTGTAATAATGATGCATGTTTTAGGCTCTGAAACCAATTGCTCTTACAGATTCTCCAATGCAAAAGCAGAAAGTGCATTAACTTCTCCTGCTGTTATCCTCTCAGGCTGTTTCTCTTCTTAAATTTAATTTCAAATATAAACACACATATGTATATACTTATTCTGCCCTTCATTCTTTGACCCTCTGGCCCCTTCTATATTTTTATTTCTCTTTTCTTTTTTTAAAGCAAGACCTATTCTTATTTTTGTCTGGATCCCAACTGCTCATGAATTTAAGTTTAATAGACTAGCAAACTTTCTTCTTTAGTGGCATAAGTAGTTCTTTTCCAGGAGGAAAAGAAGGAAGAGTATTGCATTAATGAAGCAAGCAAATGTGTAATAAGAGCACTAGATAGGTAGGAATAAATGAAATATATGTTCATAATTTATGAGAGTTGTTAAAGAGATAATGATACAATATTGCATGTTCTATGTCATTATTTTCCATAAAGACAAAGAAGAATAAAGCCAATTGATTTTAATTCTAATTCTTTTTATTCTATCCAGTCTGTTACTCATTCCATAAAGCAGCAAAGAACACTGTGGTACAGAGCAAGGAATTAGACAATATTTCAAAGACATCTTTAAGTGAATAAACAGCCACATGCAGGGGAACGTATGCTACCGTCACAGGCAGAGTAAAAGCTTTTCTTGAACCTTTTTCAGGCTGAGAGCAACAAAATATTGGCCTAGGATTTATTTTTAATAAAAAATAGACTTCTTGTAAGAATATCTAAAATACATAAGTATATAAGTAAATGTGTATGAATTCATATGAACACGTGTATGAATGAATACAGGAAGACAACAGAGGCAGGGTAGAGAAAAATGGGAGGAAAAAAAAAGTGGAAATACTAAACATGTATCCAACAGCCTCTACATTCTCAGAGAACCTGGCAGATTATATAAAAAAAATGAAACTGCAGGCTAGTGTAAAAAATGACATTTCAACAGAGATGTGCATTACACCAGAGTTCAGTTGCCTTTGGTTCTGGAGACTGAGTTTAAACCCCTCTCTACTGCACAGAGGGAAAGACCTTTCTACTCTGCAGCTTCTTGCAGGAGGAGCACATCAACCATTTGGGCAGTGCACCGAGGCAGCTGTGTACAATTCTCTGGAAATACAAAAAAAAAAGAATGAATGGTCGATTTCTTGGCTGTTCTTTTTGTGCAGGTATGGCCAAAGTGGGAACAAATCCAACCACAGATTTCTGCCTGTATTAATGCATGATCTGGAAATGCCTGATGCCATTGCCTACTGAGCTGTTGCATCACTAGAGAGGACTCCAACTAACGTTAGATAATTTACTGTTTGCAGGAAAAGTGAATCAAAATGAACCCCATTTTAAAAGACTATTCTCTGCTTCATATGAGATTATATTCTCAGACATTCCTATTTGGAAAAACAAACAAAGAAACAAAACCACAAAAAAAAGGCTAAGGGGACTTTACCAACCTCATATTTCCAAAAGTATTATTAATCTTTCTGCACAGACGACATGTTTCCAATGTTTTCCTATGGTTGCTTTTGAAAAAGTGCATGGGGAAGCTGTGATTTACATATAGAGAAATAAGGACTGTAGCTATTCACAGAACAGCAAAAGATAGAAAATAACAAAGAAAAACAGTTCCACAGGAATCAAGAAATTAATACTTTACCAGTGATAGCAGAAGACTGGACTTAGTGACAGAGAACAGTCCTTGCAGTCATATTGCTATGATTAATTGCTCTATGTCAGTAATTTATTTCTGCAGTTGGTTAAAAAAAGGAGTGGGTGATTACATTTTCTTTTTTAGTGTTTTCTTGCTTTTGTTAAACTTTGATTTTTTTTTTGATTTGTTGGTTAATTAATCAAAATAAGTCATGACAATTTCTTAAATAATTTCCCCCAGTACTTTCTCAACTCTAAGAATGTCAGATTCCCATTGTGTCAACATATTGAAATATGAAAGAAAAAATAACTCTCAGTCAAACTTTATCCCTTTTATCCCTAAATTTTGGTTATTGTTAAAACGAGCTAAAGCAGAATTACTGTCAGTTGTGGGAATCTGCCAAACAGTGAGATTTATGAGGCTATGAAACTTTTTCTTTAGGGAAATAGCACACTTCTCAGACCAAAGCTAGATGAATTACAGAAAACAATATAGTGAGAATTCATAGTGGAGATTAACATTACATAAGATCATAATACTGTTCTTTCTTTTTCTTCCAAAAGGGAAGTTAGGGGCAAAAAATGGAGGAATATCTTCGGGGGCAGAGGGGAAGGTGGGTTTACTTGTATATTTTCTACACTTTTATTTTCCTGTTTTTTCAGACTGAGAAATAGATAAACAGGCAGACAGAATGAGTAAAAGTGCAATAGAGAATATACAGAATAGTTAGATGAGATGACTTGATAGACTTCCTTGTTTCTCTCAGATCTCTAGCTGGGCTTTTCAGAAGTTATTGGCATCAGTTGGGACTTTGTTCTCATTAAGGGTCATGGTAAAGAATTTCCATCAGATTGACGTTAATGCACTACTTTTGAGAAGTTAACTTTCGTGAGTCATCTTCTGAAGTCGTCACAATACTTCTTTTGACTTTGAGAGACCTTCTCTAATTTACTGAGGATATTTTTCTAAGGATCTTACTTCTGACTGAGTTTGTGAATCAGTTGGTTTCCAGGACCAGAGCTCAGTTCCTATTTAATTGGTTTTCCATTATTCATTATTTTTATGTCTTCATCGTGAACATACACACCTGCATTTTTCATGGTGGATTTCCTTGTTCTCTGTATGAAATTTAGTTCTTGTTCTATCTAAATATATACATTTAAAATTTAAAGTTTTCTCCACTCCTCCAAAGCAATTCCTCTCTAAAGATGTAACACTACCAAGCAGCTTGACATATCTCTTTTGGGGTGTGGCAGGTATCCCATGTGACTTGTTGAGAAATAAACAAATGTTTAAAAACAGTATGTTTAAAAAATGACCAGTTCACAGATATTTTACTCAGTATTTGATTTTCTTTGGGTTTTGTTGGTGTTTTTAAAATACTGGGCTATATGTTATGTTTTAAAGGATATGAAAAATTATAGCCTGTGTCTGGAACTGGCAGTGAAGGAGTCTTCCTTTTTTTAGGCTGGTGAACTCTGTGATCCTTTTATATCTGGTAAATTACAATTATACGTGTAAAGATGTCTGGTGTTGGGCTGAAGACTCTTCTTAGCAGCCTGTTTGTATCCAAAGTGTAGACACCATTCTCAAACATCATGTGACTCAGGTGTATTTCAGGACCTATATAAATTACGTCCTGATATCTGCCATCTTCCAAAAACTGTGTTTAAAATAACTCTTGCAGGTCTAAGCTCTGACGTCCTGAGGTTCCATCTGACCTGAATGTTTCTGTTAGCCTTTTTTTCCCTCCTTGGACTCCCTTCTTTTCACAATTTCTCTTCACACAGTTTCCCAACTAATTTTTTTGAAGCTTTTTGTCCTGAGCTCAGTTAATCCTTAAGAAAACAATTTTGCAGACTGTGGTCCCAATCCAAAGAAGCACTGAAACGTGTTCTGAACATCCCTGAACTATTCCTCTAGTTAAACCATAAAATTTACTAGATAAATGTCTAAATGATTTATTAGCAAGTAAATGGACAGGTCTTGGCTTTTTGAATCAGCTTTTCTATACTTTTGTTTCTTATCGAATATTTTTCTTCTCAGATTTCAAATAAAATTGAGTAACATTTTTCTTATATATTACTCTCTGTTCTCCTTTCTACTGTTATTCATTATTTAACTTCTGTAGCTATTTTGTACACAAGAGTTTCTATAAAACTAAGTTATATTGTGCTGGAGGAAATTAGTGGACTCAGTGGACTCTTTCTGTCAATGCCAAACACTATATACAATCTTGATAAATTGGAAAATATCTTAATTGTAAATTAGTCCATATACTTCCCTCAAAGAACAAATGTCTTCTCTTCAAAAAAGCACTATGTGCATCTATGTATTAAGTGACTATGTTATAGAAGTTTAGAAGTGATACATCATGTGTATCATGCTGTATTGTGTTCATTCACTTATGGTTGGTATATCTTCATTTGTGCCTTTATCAGTCTATCTTATGTTAATTATAGCTGGCAAATATTCTTCCTTTGTATTTGATAATCCTTGATATTATGCAGGAAACACAAACACATACAATTTTTGTAATGTAAGTTTGATATTTTCTCAATAGTCATACATTACTCAGTGACAGGTAAATTAGTTTTGTGACATGGTTTTCCACCATTATTCCATTTTTTTAATTAGTGATCTTAGCCTATACCTCACCTATTCAAGTAAAAGATCCACAAATACTTTATTTGAGCTCATTAAGTAAATAACAGGCATTTGGGCAACAGAAAACCAGTATTTATTTTTCTTTTTTTATCCTGGGAGTCTGGGTAATGATTTTGATTATGTATTTATTTGCTATTTAAATATCTATTTCTTTTTCCCTGTTTATTCTTATTTATAGGCAAAAATCTGAAGAAAAAATGTCGTTCTTGACACAAGGACCTATGCTTTTATTTACAATAATGCAAAATTAGAATAATATTAATAACTTTCACGACTTCAGCCATTTCAAGTTTGCACCTACATGATCTAAGTTACTCCTTTCTCACTGACTGCTTCCCTAGTATAAAATTCAGGAACTGCAGGATAAAGCTTCTAACCTTTGTGCCTTGACAAATAAGGTAGACAAATATTTGAGGTCACAGCACTCAATTCAGTGCTCACTGAAGTCAACAGAAAACTTTTCATAGATTGAATGGGCCTGGATTGGTTCCATCTTGAATCATTATAATGTATAAATTTTACTATGTTTCTGTCAAATATCAAATCTCTGGCAAGCTCTTCATTATTACTATGGCCATCTTAATCCATGAATGCTCTCGTTCATGTTGAGGGCAGTATCAGGATGACACTGGGCATAACATTACCCACACTCTGGGAAGCACTGGCATTAACAGGAGTATTAAGCATACACTTCTATAAAACTGGTTTTTTTTTTCTTATGGAGATACCCTGTTTTTCCTCTCATATTGATTTTTACATTGATGCAGCTCTAGTGACAGTAAACAAGTTTAGAATAGAATAGAATAGAATAGAATAGAATAGAATAGAATAGAATAGAATAGAATAGAATAGAATAGAATAGAATAGGACTGTTTCAGCTGGCAGGGACCTACAATGATTGTCTAATCCACCTGCAATGATTGTCTAATCCAACTGCATAGCCAATTCAGGGCTGACCAAAAGTTAAAGCATACTGTTAAGGGCATTGTCCAAATGCCTCTTAAACACTGACAGGCTTGGGGCATCGACCACCTCTCTGGGAAGCCTGTTCCAGTCTTTGACCATGTCTGGTACAAACCTCACGTGGTGCACCTTTAACCATTCCCACACATCCTGTCACTGGATCCCAGGGAGAAGAGGTCAGTTATTTCTCAATTCTACTTGTTGACATAAGAGGAGTGCCAGAGCCCAGGTATGTGGTAGATAAGGTCTCATGGGCTCTCTCTTAACCCTATAGCCACCTTTTCACCTGCTCTCCAACAGGCAGATTGGGTAAATCATCACACAGAGCTTTTAGTTTCCTCTGGGCTTCACAGTAGCTTCTACAGATCCCATTCTCTTTTTATTAAGGACAGTGGCTTTGGTAGCCTTCAGTCCAGGTACCACAGTGAAACATCTGAAGAAAGGTGAGATGAAACCAGACTCTACCTTACTAGCACTCAGAATCATTCTTTAAGAGAGACTGGTTTTGTCTATTTTTACCAGAAAAAGTTGCCTTCTAATTTAGGCATGTAATGTAAGTGGGAATATGCCTCTGCCACAGTGCCAGGCTACTAGTGTGCATCCTTCTGTCATGTTCCTCTTGATACCCGTGTGACGCTCCTAAAGAGATCTTGCCAGATCATTTCCCTTTCCTTCTTCAAAGACATAGGGAAGCCTTCCTATTTCTTTATGACCATATCTTGCTCTGTTTAGACATGGAGCTCATTTGTGTCCTCTTGTTTCTGATATATTCCCTCCAGCTTTTGCTTCCCTGCTGTGATTTCTGTTGCACATATTTAAACCCCAAAGGCAATACTTGAATAAAATTATCATTGTCAGGGCAATAACTTCCATTCCCATCTCCACTCACTATTTACATTCTTTGTGTTGCAAATTACACATCAGCAAAGGAAGCCTAGTTCAATTTACCTACCTCAGAGTTATCCTCTGAGGTGTAATATGTTAATAAAGAGAAGCAAGTAATTAACAACTAATAAATTATATGACTAATAAATTTTGGTGTGCTTTTTTTTTTCTCATGAAATACCTTCATCAGTTCTAATGCTTCTATTCACAATATACATTTATTCAACACCCTTTTTTAATAATTTTGGGTGGTATCCAGCTCATTGAGTTTCAGACACCAGAAAGTTCAGTGTCTAGCACAAGTCGCTTTCTTAAGTTCTAGCCCTTTGTAGGAGAGCTTACCTCAGACTTGGTTAACTAGCTTAGATCAGGTGTCTAACTTCGCTATGGACAAGGTTGTATAAAATGTACCATCCATCATGGACCAACTATGACCCGACCTTGGGAAGTACTTATTACTTGACATCCAGCTACCATGTTGCTGTAGTTATTCTGTGAATTCATGCTCTGCCATGTCTGTTTGTTGACAACGAAAATGAATAGTGCTTCCTTGCTTTCTCTTCTGCAGTTTCTTCTTAAAGTGGAGGATTTGGGATGGGATGATGCACTTTAACACAGACATGCGCATTTATGTATGTATACTGAGCTGACGTGCATTAACTCATGAGAGAAGCTGTTAGACTGCATCATCACTAGGCTCCATGACCTGCAAACCCAAAACCCACTTGAGACATTTCTATTAATCTCTTATGTGCCTATTAAAAATAAGTATTTTTATTCACTAGCTAGTACAAGCAATCCTGGGATTTATTTAGATTTTCTCTTGCATTTCTTAACCAATTTAAATTACTTTTAATTAGGTCTTTTCTCTCTTCAGTACCCCAGCAACATAGCTGGAGAAGTAGTATATGGAAATATCCATAAATGCATAACAGCTAAGGGCCTCTGTTAAATATTCATGGACCATTATATGAGAAAGACTTCTATTTCCACATTTGGTAAGTGTTTCAGTTTATAAAATCAATTTATGTAATAGTTGATTGAGTCTTTTGTTTTTGTAGGCAACTTCAAGTTCAAACTAGGAAAGAGCACTGGTTCCAGCAGGTGAAGGAGAAAAAGAAAATTACAGGTCGGTGTTTTAAAATCAGAATACTTAGTGTCAGATAATTACATCTAGACTAGTAAAATCCTTGTCCTTTATGTGCTTACCTTTACGTGCTGACTTACAGCAATGTTTGGGTGGACACATGCCGCTTTATTAGAAGAATCCCTTAGATCAGTTTTTATTGCACCACTATGGGTCTGGTGCTAGTTCATTCTGTAATAGAGACAAGAATGGAGGCAAAACACTTTTTCTTGTGTATGGAAAATTCCCCTTGACTTTTCCAAAAGCAACTTGGAAAAACCCACCAAACACAAAATGTTTAGAGTGGAAACTGGGGCATATTGCTCTGAGAATGCAGGACACATCATTCTATTCTTTATAAATGCCTTTGGAATTAATTACAATTACCACTGTGTGCATAATGTACCGTACACTAAGAATTCACAGCAGTTTTATCTACTTGTGAAGGTGAAGTTGTAAAAAGTCTTGTAGGAGCTGGAAAATGGCTACTAACATTTGTAAGATTCAGACAAGCTGAGACATAAAAAAAGTGGACTTTATACCCATTCCTAACCTAATAATGAACTTGAAAAATTAAGTTTTCTGAATTTCCTTCTGTTCCTATTTCTTTGCATGTAATTTGTTTTTCTTAGGTGCAGTCAGGCCCAGTAGCTCTAGATATAATACAGTCTGGTCTTAATTGTGTTTACATCTTACATTAGAGCTTGATCTCATATTTGTAGTTGTTTATTTGGCTTCACTGGACATGGGATTTGGCCAAGGGACTCCATTCACTGATGTACCTATATGTGCTCTCTAACGATAAATTCATGACAAGCTTCACTAACTCTCTTGAGACTATTCACATGCTAATAGTTAAAAAAATTGCAGCAAATTTAGAGACAAATTGCTGCAAATTCGTGAAGATATTGTTTCCAGAAGATGACCATGTTCCCCCTTCACATGCTCAAATTGCTTTTTAGTAGCATAGCAAACCAAATACCTCATCTTCCCTTTCACAGCAGTGCAGGAGCACATACTGCATTTCCAAGAAACTAGTTGCACTCTTCACAGCAAACAGACAGACAGGTTTAACTGAACCCAATTTCTTAGCTATTTACATTTCCCTAAAAACATCTTCCATTTTTTCTCCAGCGTGGTTCAACATCTTTCCTTGCCAGGAGCCATGTTATTTTCTGTTATACAGAATGCTGTATGCAAGAACTACGTATGCCGAGCATGGATATTGACAATCTGCTGGTGTAATTACTCTGTGTCCAAAAGAGCAACCGGTGTTCAATTTCTCATCCCTGCCAAATACTTAATGGGCTTGCTTTCTTACAAAAAAAATTAACAAACCCAAATCTTCCTACTTTTGAACTAGTCTCTACACTCTGGTTTTGATGCCCTTGGGAAAGTTATTTCCTTCAGGGATTTAAAACATCCATCTTATAAAATTACACCTTCCATTAGTTGAACTCTACCAAACTGTAAAATGCTAAGATGTTGCCTACAGCATTCAGAAAATAATACATATGGAGCTAAATGCGTAGGATGAAGCACAAGTCTTAATATCTGGGGATTGTTTCAGGAAGCAAGAGTTGTGATAAAAGAACTCAAAGGAAAGATAATCTACAGAGAAAAGTGGTGGGTTTACAGCACTAGTTTATTAATTTGTTATACTGTACGTGAAGATGCCTACAGGCTTTTGCAGTACATCATATGCTGCAGTTCCATGAGTGCATTGTTACCCAGATGCTGTTGAAGGTCCATCAAAATCTCTGGTCAGGGAAGATTACAATGGAAGAAATGACAAATAGCTGCCTCATGGCAAAGAATGTGTTACTTACCTGGAACTTAATCTAGTGATAACATGAATTAGATTGATGGAGTTTTGAAGATCACCACAGTTGAAAAGGAGAATGAAGGGAGGGTGTGAAAGATGTAGCTTCCTATAAAATTGAAAAAAATGCAAATTCTGATCTGGGTTTAGCATAATCTGGGAATAAATAATACAATTTTAAAATTTTTCTTTCCAGCACCAAGACAGTACATTAATTTGGGGGTTTTCCAGTTGAAGCTTCAAATTTCTTATCATCTTTCTTTGCAGTAATATTTTCAACTGATTTATCATGCTAAGAGAAAACAAAACATGAGCACTGTTCTTATTTCTTCCTTTAATTCAAAAGTATTCATCTGTGGGGAGGCACCTCACTCACACTCACTCTGTTTCAGCATTCCTGCCTATAAATGGGGGGAGGAATACTTGCTTATCTCTCAGAGATGTTCAGAAGGTTGGTTAACTCATTAGACCCAAATTTTGCAAGGAGTGTTCTTGTATCCAGCTTTGCCTGTAAATCTGACTGTGGAAATCTATAATGGCATACCCAATCCCTTGCCTTGTTGTAATATTTAGTATTTCTAAATGATTTGTCTTGCCAGAATAAAAGACTATATAACGGAAGGACTCTCATCGTAGGTAATTATTCCAAGAGACTGTAGTGAAACTATTTGCAGAAGTAATGCTAATATGCTTTATCCCTTTGAGTGAAATTCTCCCCACTATGTATTGCCTATGAGTCCCTCTTAAATCCTATTTTGAGGGCTTTATTGGTATTTAGGAGGTACAAAACCCTTACTCTGGATTCTTGCACAAGAAAGCATTTTATTCTTGATTTATATTTATGGCTTCAAAAACTGTAAATTCCTATAAGATAAATCTTTAATATTCAAAAATGCACATTCACAATTTGCACACTGAAATGCATATTCTAGTTTCAAAATTATGTGGGTAAATTAACATATTTTCCATGTATCTATTTTTGAAAACTTAGTTTGTAATTCTTTCTATATTTTCTCCACTTCTTCCGCCACCCTTTTCTTTTCCTCTTTTTTAGCAACCTAAGTTTTGCTCTAATTTCCATATTTAAATATGCAGTATTTCTGCCTGTTCTCTGAAAAGAAAAACTCACTAAATTCCTGGCAGGATTATTTCCTTTCTCTTTCCCTGTTTCCCCCCACCTCTTTTTTTTTTCTTTCTTTCTGTCTTTATTTTTTTTTATTTTTTTTTTTAGCTTGGGACTGTGATTTGAATAACAACTGGGAGAGAAAGCAGAAGTTCTGCAATGCTTTTCATAAATGAAATTAGCAAGTTTCTACAATTTAAAGGTTCTATTTGTAATTCTAAAAACCTTTTCCATTCCCCTTGCTTAGCTCAGGGCATGAATATAAGGGGGAGATGTTTGCTTTGCTTCTTGTTAATGGATAAGAGATAACTAAATGCTGAATTTACAAAATATTTGTCTGTTGTGAGTTTTATGCATAAGCACCATATTAATATCATCTCCAGATCTTCACTGAATAATATCTGTAAAGTCAGTTCACCACGTATGGGGAAAAAAATACATTGTTTAACTCTACAGGCCTTTTAAATGATATCCACAAGTATTCAGCATTAAAACCTTCACTTGGAATTTGAATTGCAAATGCTGAATTTTCCATCCAATGTTCTAGTCTGTCACACAGTCAGAAATAGGCTTGGAATGGAAAAACAAAAAGAAGTTTCAAATATAATTAGAGTGAAACCTTTTGCAACAGTATTGGATGAAACAAAATCTACCAATTTTAAGGTGCAAATGATCTAAGTCAGGAATGCTGTTAAGTGATTAAAGCCCAAGGCTCATGTGTATTCTGATAGTAACACTACAGTACTTTGTGGAATTTGAAAGATCACCTTGCCTCTCTCTAGCTACTTCGGTATTTCCAGAGGTATCTGATTAAATGGCATTTTCAGACATAACCAATAATATCAATAGTTACAGCCACAATTTAATTACCTAAATAATGCTAGTAATGCTTTTTAGACAGTCTAGTTGACTGTAAAGTCCACAAAAGTGTTGAAATGTAGCCCTTGTCTCTCAGATGAGCCAGTCAAAAAAATTAAAATGGGTCTAATTTACGTAACACTGGTGTCTAACTCGTTCATGAATGTGTATTATTAAGCACTGAGTCAGATGCCTAAACACAGGTGGAAGACATTTCTGTCTGGACATCTTCAAAAGCCCCTTAAATTTCCCCTTGAACAGCTTACTTAGGCATTTATTTTAAAAGGTTCCTTTTTTGTTTCCTAAAATTTAATTGTAAGCTACGCACCAAAGCTTGGCAGTCTTGGATGACATTTTGGCTCTGTCAAGGTGGTTAGATAATAATTTGAAAAGGCAGATGTTATTAATGCATCTGAGGGGGTAGTAGAGTGAATATCGCCATATCAGGCATTTTTGTGGACTAGAAAAGCCCTGGTATGGTAAAAATTGTCTCTCTTTGACTGTCACACCCCTTATGAAGCAGGGTTGTAAGAATTCTTCAGTCTTTCATCTTTTTACATTAAAACTGTCCAGATGGGGAGGAGAGAGGAGACGAGTTTCATTATTTTCTTCGATAGTGAAGCCAGAAATATTAATGCTGTTATTTACAATTCAGTAACTTGTCTTTGGTTCCCTTTAATCTTCATAAACATTTGCATCCCACCCTTTCCATTTCTGCTGGTGGGTTACAGAACCTTGAAAAACACCCTTTGCTTTTCAAATCTCTTACCAGAGTGTGTGGTCATGCCAGATATTTGCTACTGAAACTCCCTCCCCTCTGTGCCTTACTGCTCTTTGTGACCTGCATGCCTATTTCCATGAGTCACATGAAAGGCTGAGGCTAAACTGTTCTCTTGCTTTGCAGCCCAGGTTATGCCATTTCCGTCTCATCAGTGCTCTGTTCTTACAAAATTAGGTGTATCTTCTTTATTTACATTTGCATTCTTGGGTCCTGTCTCCAAGGCATTATAGAAGTCCACCTAAGCAATTCAGTTCTCTTTTTATTCTGTTTCTTCTCTTATTCCTCACATTCTCTTCAGTTTTGACATATTTATTTGGCTTCATTGGCTTTAATTTTTTTCATTGTGCACTTTCTTCCACTAGATGTCCTGGCTTCAGATGAGGTAGAGTTAATATTCTTCCTAGTAGCTGGTACAGTGCTGTGTTTTGAGTTCAGTATGAGAGGAATGTTGATAACACTCATGTTTTCGGTTGCTGCTGGGTGGTGTTTAGATTAAGTCAAGGATTTTTCAGCTTCTCATGCCCAGCCAGCGAGAAGGCTGGAGGGGCACAAGAAGCTGGGAGGGAACACAGCCAGGGCAGCTGACCCCAACTGGCCAACGTTGGTATTCCATACCATGGGACGTCATGTCCAGTATATAAACTGGGGAGAAGGGCTGGGGGGATCTTGGCTCAGGAACTAGCTGGGCATCAGTCGTTGGGTGGTGAGCAATTGCATTGCGCATTACTTGTTTTGTATATTCCAATCTTTTTATTATTATTATTGTTGTCTTTTTTAAATTATTATTATTAGTTTCTTCCTTTCTGTCCTGTTAAACTGTTCTTATCCCAACCCATGAGTTTTACTTTTTTCCCCAATTCCCTCCCCCATCCCATTGGGTGAGGGGGGGAGTGAGTGAGCAGCTGTGTGGTGCTTAGTTACCGGCTGGGGTTAAACCACAACACTAGATTATTTTTACTCCTTACCTCCCCTCACCTCACCTCTTTCCAATTCTGTCTTGTTATTATAATATGATAATCAAATAATACATTTGAACACATTTTAGTCTGGCATAAATAATATGACTAGTGTCTACTGTATATCTCACCAAAGTCAACCATTCAATTAGTGACATAGAACATTTTAGAGAGGTTTTACCAAACAATCTATGTTTCTTTTAATTTGATTGGTTGGGGTTTTTTGTATGTTTTACATTAAAGGCATAAACTGATTTGGAGTTAATCCCTTAATTTTTAGGATTACTTATCTAAATATCAATTGCCAAGACTGAACTAGTGATCAAGAGTCCCTTTATAGTCAATGACAGGAGAAAGGAATGTCTACAGGAAGACTTCTGTCAGTTCAAAACAGGGATCTAACCTTATGGGTTGAATCTCTTCATGGTGGTTTCTAACTTTTTATATTCACTATCAAGGGAGAATGCACACCTAATTTAAATAAGATTATAAAAGTTATGGGATGAGTGCCACTCCTGAATGGGAAACTGAAGGGATTTATTCTGCAGTATTGTACCGTTATGTGAGAACACTGTGCTTCCAACATCTGCAACATTTCTACTCTCTAAAGGACCCTGGAAATATATGCCCCCATCTGTACTCACGTGCATCTGTAAGCAGGTTTCTTTCATAAACCTTGTATGCAATATGATTTGATCAATAAATATGTAAATAGCTATAAGCTGAAAGGCACCCTCCCTCAAAAAAAAAAGAAAGAAAAAGTGGTTTACTGGAAGTTGTGGTGTACCTGAGACTCCCTGATAGTGGGACTGAGAACTGGTGGAGTGCATTTTCATTCTTAGTGGGTCAGGGGCTATCTCCTCCTCTCAAAGAAGTCTCTGCATTTTTAGAAAACACTAAATAATTATAAAAGGAATAACTAATTCAGACTGCTTTTTTATCTCAATAATCCAGGTGTGCAAACAAACACTGTGATTTAATGTTGGTGTAATATTGAAAGCTAGTAGATATCAGACAGACAATCTAATGGGTTAGTACTGAATTGCACATTTATAATCCAAAAGGCTTGTATAAATGCATCACCAACATGGAAAATCCAATGGAATTTCCATGGCATCAGCCCATGAGATTACATTGACATTTCCATTTCAACAAATAATAAAATCCATAATCTTTATGCAGCCAGTGCCACACTCCATATGTTACCTCTTATTTTGTTAGTTCTTTATCTTTTTTTTTAATTTGATACACAGAAAACAGTCTCATTCCCATTGTGAATCAAAGAAAAAACAGCAGTGATAATAAAAAGACTTCAGTTTTGATCAAGAATCACAATCCAGTTATTATAGTCCTCCGTTTGCTAATGACCTTGCATTTCTATTCCCTGTATTGTGTCTACTTTTGAAACAGTGATACTGACTGAACACTATTTCATTGTGAGCTTCTTTATCCTTCTGTCCAGACAGAACCCAAGGCAGTACGACTACACTGTTATTATTTGTAATTCAGTTGAGATTGGTTTGGAGTATTTTGGTTGTTTCATTGTCTATTTCAAAACCTTAAGTTTAGATTTTTGTATGAATAATCCATTTCACTACTATCACTAAAGCTTTTTTTTCTTTTTTTTTTTTTTTCCTGCATACCACAGACCCTTGCACAGCTTGTATTGCACTCCAGCTTTGGTATTTAAGATCAAATGAGAGATCTTGGACTGTCACCACTAAAATTTACTTTGTTTCAGCCGTATCTGTTAGGGATGCAAATAGCTAAGACAGGAAACCAAGTAAGGTCAGTCACAGACTCATGCAGAGGAAGGTGAGAGGAAGAGGGGACAAGATACTGAAGAAGTGTAATTCCATTTCAGTGTTTCCAGCAGGGTGATGAGTTTTAGCACTTGACCTTACGATCCAACTGTTATAGCCAGATTTATCCTTCCTAATATCCCATTCACTTCCTGGGAGCACTAAATTTAGGCTCCTGTTCAGCTGTGTTCTTTCTCCTGTCAATGGGAGGAAGAAATAAGCACCTCTAAAAGACAATTCAGCTTATTTTACATCTGACACAGTATCTGCATGTACCTTTTTTCTCTCCACTGAATGTAATGGGAAACTAAGATGACTGTATGCCTCAATTAAAGAACTCCATTAAGTGACAAATTCAGAATACCGTCATCTAGCCTTTAACTGCTAACCAGTTCACTAAAATAGCAGCAGACATAGCTATGATAAGGTATTGTGAAAAGTGAAAATTGAAACTACAAGAACCTCGGGCAGATTTGGCAAACTCATGATCCAGGGTTTCTGAGATATCTCCATGGGAATGGTGGTTATGATAAAGGGACTGCAAGACTCCATTGCACCTTTTGGAACATCAATGGATACTCTAGGACAGCTGAAACAGTAATAAATACCTATAATTAGGAAACAGAAATTTTTCTAGACACAAAATGTCACGTTTTCCTGTGCCTTTCTTCACCAAATTACAAGTAATTACAAGTACAATCCAAAGGGGCACAGGGAAAACCTTCACTGTATTCTTAAAACTGTGCTGCACTTCTTGAAAACTAAAAACTGCAGAATGGTTAGGCTACTGGTTTACTGAGATCACTACCTGCCAAATGATGGGTAATATTTTCTTGTTGGTTCTTTGTATTACTTTGTCTATAGGTTTCAAGGTTTTGTGTCTTCCATTGCACTTAGATTATGAAACCTAAACTGATCCTTTTTAATAGCATTCATTTAAAGAAGGCACTTAACTTTGGTTTGTAGTCCTACATGGGTACCTTTGTTGTCAGTGAAGTGAAAAATATACCATCGGGGGGGAAGTGTGGTCTTCAAACCTGAACCTTCATCTGGAAGTCCTTATTTCCCTGCATCAGTAACAGTGCTCCCAAGACAACTAGGCACTTCATTCAGGAATTACAGCTAGGGAGTGAAGACTAGAAGAAGTTAATCTGGATGTAAGTTTTTAGAAACAAAAATGTCTTTTTCCCACTCTAATATATAGGAAATATATACTAATCTATACACATAGACTATGGAGTCTACTCCATGACTACATGACAATAATAAAAATAATATAGAATAATAGTAGCCGTAAGTTCTCTGTACATGTCTGCTTCATCTATCTGTAGTATTACTCAATTACAAACAGTGAAAGATTTGGGAAAATTTCAGTATAGATAATGTACATTTTCTCAGTAAAAGAGGCAAAATTCTCTGAGTTTTTCAAAAGATGATTTTTTAATTGCCAACTCTACAGTCTTACCCGGGGACCTGAATAAAGATTTCTTCATTATACCTGACAGTTTTGCCCTTGCACCAGGTGGAGGAAGAACACAGGAACATAGGAACTGCCACACCAGATCAGACCTGCAGTCCATCTAGTCCAGTCTTCTGTTGCTAATATTGGCCAGTGCCAGATGTTTCAGAGAAAGCTACAATAACCCTTCCATAGACATAGTTAGACTTTCCCCTGTGAAAATCTTGTCCTAACCCTCTATATTTAATGATTTTGGGCATGAGATACGCATTTTGAAGCATGAAGGATATACTCCAGATAGGTAGAGCTTATCTGTCCCCGAATTACCCTGATTGCACTACTAATTGTATAAAAATATTATTTTCCTCTCCATAGAAGCTTCAATTCACCTTAGAAAACTTTAGAAACTTAATAGTGGCACCTAAGTTAGAAGTTAAATCACTCTAAGCTATCCCTAAAGTTAATGATGCAAGAAAAGTCCTGTAAGTACTCGAGTAAGTAATTAAAGTCTAAAGTGGTCTGAATTATTGTAAGAGTTGCCTATCTTTATCTTTATGAGTATGGAGTAATATTCACTTCTCAGTTAGACACATCAGGTAAGTGCCTTAAGTCAGATGAGATGAATTCACCTACAAGGCACTTGAATAAATTATTCAGTGGAATTGCTTTTCATAACAAACAGTATGTTTTGAACCAAATCCATTAGTGCAACCAGGATGATTTGCAGCTCTCTATAGAAACTGAACTTCCATAATTCTAGATGCTGACTAGGTCTTGCATCTCCTCTGTATGGATAATGAAACATAAATCAGTAAAAGCATCAAATTAGGATTAGGATTAAGATTGCACAAGTGTTTGGAGGAGTTAGGCATAGAAGTCAATGGGCTAAGTACTGAACAAATAAAACATAAAAAGCCTCTTGTCTGTAGAAACATGAAGTGAAAATCATTGACTGTATTGCACGTTTATTACAGGAAAAGCTAATTCAACCAGTTGAATTTTCAGCTAAATGACAGTGAAGAATTTGAATGGATATTCAAAAGAGTACAATCTTCACTGGAAAGATAACCACAATAAAGGAAGGCAACAAGAAAATGTGTTGTAAGGGAACCATATTTAATCAGTTTCTCAAGGACCAGTCTGTTACCTAATACTAACAATATTTATATTTGTGATTTTTACCTCAGAAGTGTGAGTTGGATAATGGAGGTTAAAGTTCAGTTTATCTCACTTTAAACATTCAGAAGTCATCTGCAAATTTAGTGTAATTACCTAGGCTTCCTCCTTACAGTCAATGAAGAGTTGAGGAGCAAAGTTATTTACATTCGTGTTGGTTATCTTCACTCCCAAGCTTTAGACTTCTTGTGTATGCTGCACATATGTCCTTTAATATAATTTAAAAACTGTTTTGGATAGAAATAGTGGTTAAGAACACATACCTGATTTTTGGATGACCTGAGTCAAATGGGATAAATGTCCCTTGGCATTCCTGATGAAGCAAAATTCGAGGCATCATCAAGATGAAGGAAACAGTGATAAAAACAACTCAACGATACTGAGGACTAAATGAAAAGTACTGTGAAACTTAGGTCTACAAAATGTACTTGGGAATTAGAACTGATAATTCTTCTATAAGATGGGAGGCAATCAATTAGAAATGACAGAAAAAGGGGAAGACTTAATGTATTACAGATCATAAAATATCTATGAGTAACCAGTGTGATGCATCTATGAAAGAGATTAATGTAATCTTATGCTCCTATTTGTCAGGCAAAATATTTTAAGTACTATGTGCTTGAGTAGTTTTATTTGGTTGCTGACATCCCATGTTGGTCACTCATTTTCAAGAAAAGTTCAGAAACTCACAAGAAATGTCGACATAAAAAAAAAAGGCAGGCAGTTTTTCACTAAAAGAATTTGGCTTAACCCTATGAAGGCTGAGACAGGAATATGATTTCAGTTTATAAATTAAATGAGAAATGGTGGTAAATAAGAGAATGGAATTTAAAGAAAATAAACTAATTGATAACAAAAATGGATTTAATAAAATTCAACTTCAGCTTAAAATTAAAACATAAGTGCAAGTTTTCTGAGTTTTGATGTTGCAGAAAAAGCTCTTGGTAGAAACAGAGTGGGTAAAAAAGTAGTTTTAAGATGTGAAATGGTGTATTTATAACCAGGGTTAAATGACATGGCTGTCTTAAAGAGAGTTTGACAGTTAACTTCTGATATTTTCAGCCCTCTGTTTTTACAGCTGAGCTGCCTTTATTTATTGAATTTATGAATTTCCACAATACCTCTATAAAGGCTATCTGTACATTGTTCACATTTTGTAGATAAGCAAACAAGAACTGAAACAATTTACCCAAAGTTGTATTGAAATACTAGAGCAAAGCAGGGGACTGATGGATGCTTGAAAGCTGCAGATGAGCACCATACTGCTGGGCTGTTCTCATTCTTAAATTTTCAGAGAGAAAGGGAAGTGGGAAAGGGAGCAGGAAGTAATGGAGGAAGGGAGGGAGGGGGAAGAGAAGAGGGATTTCAAATAACATGATTTTTAATTCAGTCTGATTGAATGCTTTGTATTGGCAATGCTGCGTTCTTCTTTCTCTTCTTTTTGTGAGTCCCAAACATGAAAGTAGAGGCAACCATGCTCCAGTTTCCTGCATCTAGATCATCAAAACGTCAGGTGAGATGGAGGTGCAGGTATATTGGACACACCAAGGCACTTTGGATTCTGTTAGACAGGATGAAGATAAGTATATGGTACTAGGAACAAATCGGGAATCATATTCTGCTTTCACACATTCAATTATGTCTCAGTATAAAACTGTGAGGTGAGACTCCTAAAGCACTTCAGCATAGTAAGAAAAGTAATTTTTTCAGCCCTTTAATCTTCTGGGTTGTTTCAGGTTGGAGGGTAGAACTGACCTCCCAGTGGCAGCCCATGCAGGGTAGCAGCTGCATTGTCTCACAGGGATCCTACAGTAGTGAACTAGAGCAACCACAGCCATCCAGCTGCCTAAAATATCCTGGTGAATGTCTCTTGGTCCCCTTTGGCATATGACAGTTTCAGATGAGGAAAGAAAAGGAGACAGGAGGTGGTGCTGAACCCGACAGAAGTTTTTTATTAAGTAAGAACAGGGACACATCAAGTGAGATGAGGCAGCTGCGAGTATGCCAGCAGCTGCATCTGCTCTCTGAATGGATGATAGCATGAAAATGACAGGGCCCTCCAAAGGAGAAAAAAATTTGGGAAAGTCTGCTTGTTAATGCCTTGGCTATTTTCCTTCAAAGATGGGTAAGGGACCTCAAAGCAAAAGAGCAGGGTTCTTTTTACCTCTGAAGAATCTTTAGCTTTCACCCTCATTTTTATGCTATGGATTTGTGTGCATGGCAAATTTATATTCACTCTCAGATATGACAAAGTAATAATTTGCAATTTTTTTCAGTCTACAGGGAACTCTTTGTGTTGGCTGAGGACTCTCAATGCTTCTATATTGCAACAATAAACATTCTAATGAGTTATTTCATTGTGTTGCATACAGACAGATGGATACATTGGATGCATACCTTTATTTTCTTTGGTGTTTTAGTGGCTGTCCATCTCTTTTTCCTTTTAAATTCCAAAGTATCATTAACATTCAACAACTCCATTAGAAAGTCATAGGCAGTAAGAGCCCATCTGTGCCATGTTAACATTTAAGGAGGAAATAAAAGAGTAAAGTGGACAGGTGGAGTAGACAGCAGGAAACAACACCAGGCACACAGCAGGTAGGGAGTTCAGCAGAGGAAAATGCCAGACATTTAACAGGTAAGTGGAAGGGCAGCTGAATTTCTATGCCAGTCCACAGAGAGAATAGTAAGGGAGTAGTGGCTGACAGAAATAGGAAGATGTCACATCTTCAAGAAAGAGCACTTGCTTTCATTGAGAATATTAACCCAATTAACCCAACTTCTGAATAATTATGATTGCTAAACAACTTGGCTCTTTTATTTCCTATAACCTCTTAGAGGCTTTCATGCAGATGCTCTGATCTCCACAGAGCTTGGAGGGAGATGTACATGAGGGATGTGTTAAGGAGACACAACAAGGGAGGATGATGACCCACAAGCAAAGTGAGGCAGTGGTGGGCCGGCTTGGCAAGAAAAATGTGTGGGGTGATTCAGACAGCACACCTCTTAATCAACAAAACAAGGCTGTACGTGGCATACCTCAGTCGTGTGCACGCACATAAATGCCAGCTGGACAACATTGTGGGGAAAGCTCCTCATAGCTTTTCTGGGAAATCAGCATGTCTGGGTGCCTCTCTGAAATCTCTGTACACTAAAGCTCGTAGCATGGGGAGCAAGCAGGAGGAATTACATGGTTGCGTGCAGCCGCAGGGGTACAGTCTCATTAGGATCACAGAGACGTGGTGGGAGAGCTCACATGCCTGGAGTGCTGCTGTGGATGGACACAGGATCTTTAGGAAGGACAGGCTGGGATGACAAGGAGGGGGAGTTGCCCTTGATGTGAAACTGCAGTGGGAATGCTTAGAGCATTACCTAAGACCAGATAACAAGAAATCTGAGAGCGTGTAAGTTATGATTAGCAAGCAGACTAACATGGGTGATGTGGTGCCTAGTCAGAAAGAAGTAGATGAAGCCTTCTTCAGATAAGCTGAAGAATCTTCATGCTTGCAGGACATGATCCTCATGAGGAATTTCAACCACCCCAATTCCTGCTGGAGGGACAGCACAACAGGACACAGGCAATCTGCAAGGTTTCTGGAGTGCATCAATGACAACTTTCAAACAGAGGTGACTGAGGAGCTGATGATGGGAGATTATCTATTTGACAACATGGATATAAACAAGGAAAAGCTTACAGGTGATGTGAAGGTCAGGGACAAACTTAACTGCAGTAACCATAAGATGGTGACTTTCAGCATCCTGAGAGGCGCTAACAAGGCAAATAGTAAGGTAACAGCCCTGAACTTCAGGATGGCAGACTTCAGTCTTTTTAGGGATATACTTGGAAGGATCCCATGGGATATGGCCCTAGGGAGAAGAGGAGTCCAGGAGAACTGGTATTCAAAGATCAACCCCCCACACCCCAAGCATAAGAATGCTCCATCCCAGCTAGCGTGAAATCAAGCAAAGATGGCAAGAAACCCATGTGGATGAACAAGGAGCTCCTGACAAACCTCAGAAGTAAAGAGGAAAGTGTAGAAGTTCGAAGCAGAGTCAAGTCACACAAGAATAACACCAAGACACTGCCCAAGTGTGCAAGGTTAGGGTTAGAAAAGCCAAAGCCCATCTGGAGTTGAATCTGGTAAGGGACGTAAATAATGACCAGAAAGGCTACTACAGGTACATCAGTCACAATGGGATGACTAGGCAAAACATGGCTTCATTGATGAGTGGGGCATGGGAAATAGTGAAGAAAAACACAGTAAAGGCTGCGATACTGAACGTCGTCTTCACTTTATTTTTTACTATTAAGATTTTCCTTCATGAGTCCCACTTACCCTCCATGGAGGAGAATGAGATCAGAGAACATATAAACATACTGGATACACACAAGTCCAATGGATGTTCTTTATCTTGACTTTAGCAAGGCTTTTGACACACTTATGTAACATCCTTGTAGACAAACTGATCAAGTATGGGCTAGATAAGTGGACAGAGAGGTGGACTGAGAACTAACTGAACTGCCAATGATCAAAAATACAAAGTCCTGTTGGAGGCCAGTTCTGTGTTCAGACCAAATGTGATACTTGAAAGTATAACTGGCAGCTTAAGAAGAGCATGTTGGAAGCACTTATTTGGGGATCAAACAAGAGAGGTACAAATTCAGCACTTTAGTGAGTATGCTATTGGGTCTGTAGGTAACTTTGGACAAGTCTGTTGAAGTCAGTGGAATTAACTACCTAAATACTATTGAGAGTTAAAGATCGAAGTTAATAAATACGTCAAGTGAACTGCAACAAGCTGTCTGTTACAACTGGGTGTGTAATCAACAAAGTAATGTTAGCATGTTGTTTTCTGACAGAAAAGCAACTGGAAGCAGTACCCTCCAAAATTATATGGGCAAAGAAACAAAGAAGCAGTACAATTCAGGTCTGAGACACCTTTCTGATGTGTTTATCTGTCTTAATTGCAGAAAGATCTTCAGGTGTGTCTTAATTCCCTTAATTAGTTCTAAAATTAGGTGGATGAAATCCAGACCTTAGTTTCCTCTGCTTTACTTGAGGCTGGTCAGCAACCATATACTAAAAGTATATATTGGTTTAATAAGTTATGTTTATTTTAATACAGATTTTTCCTAGGTTTTAGATTCTTCCCTGCACTTGTACAGTACTAGACTATGACTCAAGTCCTGGCCTTTATTGCTGCACCACTCCTAACATCTAGGATGTTAAGATGGCAGGCATGATGGCTCTAAAGTTTGGCACTGCTGCAGACGTGTTCCTCTTGATAGATACATGCCAAGTTTGCTGTCACTTGGCTTCACCCCTGGAAATTGGCGGAAACAGAAGAATAAGACTCTGCTAATTTATCCTTTTCAGTGGGGGCAACATTATTTGTCACTTTGCCACTTGGCTGTTCTTGCGCTCTGGCATGTAGTCTCCGACTCTGTGTTTGCAATGCAGCGTGATGGTTGTGTGGTCTAGAGTTTCGCTAGCAGCTGCCAATCACTGGCTGGCTACCGAGGCAGGGTACCAAGGAGAAGGACAAGAGTTGGAAGGCTGTCATCTGACAAATTATTCCAAGGCAAAAAGCATAGGCACATACTAGGTTCAACTTGAGAGACTCTGCAGATAATCATAGAATGGGAGTCAGAAATGTATGAATAACCCAAACAGAATATTTATTGCCTGTGCTCATCCTCTTCAGTTATCCCTCTGCAGTTACATTAAAAAAGAATTGTTTGTGCACTCACGGTTTTAAACTTTTAGTGTCTCCAGAAGAAAAGATCAGTAACATATCTGCCTGAGGAAGTATCAGAGCACTTCCTGAACTGGATTCTCTCCCTTTGCAACATGCTAGTTTTTAACAGGGGAACATGGCAATGTCAATATATTGTTCCCTATTTTTCCTAATGTTTTTATCAATCTATGGATCTAGAAATTATAAACATAGTATGGCAAATCTTGTCATGTTTAATGTAATTTTCTTTAACTCAAACCCAACATTTGGATTTTTCTAATTGTATGGAATTACCCATTTTCATTTTGAAAAATGAGATCATCAAACATGATTCTAAAGAAAAATAAAAATAAAAGAAAATAATCTGCAACTAGAGTTCATTCAAATGTGATATAAACCAAGATAAAGAAATTCAAAACATAAAGTGTGTTATAGCAAGGTTTTTTTGTATACAGAAACAGCAGAAAATGTCTTTTATTTTTTAAGCCAATGGGTTGATGCATGAGGCTGATTTGATGGGTTTTAATTGTGTTAGGTGGGCAGTCCTGAATGCCAGAGATGTAACTACTCACATAATTTATGGGTAACTGTTAGTATTCTCTGATGGAGAGGAGAGGAGAGGAG